>CM021102.1:459955089-460115593 GCA_007115665.2 Sequoiadendron giganteum
TCTTCCACCCTCCCTTCCCCCTCCTAATTCTCTCTCCCTCTCTCTCTCCCCTTCTTCCCCTCTTCCCCTCTCCCTTCCCCCTTTTAATTCTCTCTCTCTCCTTCTTCCTCTCTTCCCCTCCTAATTGTAATCTCTCTCTTCCCCTCTCCCTTCCTCTTCCTAATTCTCTCTCCCTCTCTCTCCCCTTCTTCCCCTCTCCCTTTCACCTCCTCTCTCTCTTCTCTCTCTCTCTCTCTCCATTTCCCTCTCTCTTTTTTTCTCTCCCTCTCCCTCTCAATCTTGTCCACCCTCCACCTCCTAATTACTCTAGGGTCTATGTGTGCAAAAATTGGATATCTGATTTGCAGCACCAAAATCTTACCGTTGCTATACATTTTGAAATGTTTTCAAATCAAATATCGGATTTTATTGGATATCAGATTTGTGGGCCATAGAAAAAGCTTAAGTGGGTCGTTTTGGGCATCCCAACAAACCCTACATTCTTTTTGTAGGATATAAAAACACGATTTCAAATAGGAAGAGACAAAGATCAAATTTTTGGAGCATCTTCTACTCAAATTTATCATAAGCAATCATTTTTTTAGCATCTTTTTGGAGGTATAATGGGGAGCAACAGTCTTCAGAAGCAAAAACATAAGAGAAAGATTGCAAAAGAAAAAATTGAAGCTTATAAACAAAGAGATAGAGAAATTCATAGGAAGAGAAGAGAAGTTATGTCAAATATTGGTGAACTTGGGCCCTTTTGTCTTTCAAGTGAAGAGGAAATTGAATATGTTCAAGGTGAAAATGTTGAACATGATATTGAAATTGGGAATCCTAATGTTGAAAATGTTCAAGGTGAAAATGTTGAAATTGGGAATGAAATTATTGAAATTGATATTGAAAATATTCAAGCTAAAAATGTTGGAATTGAAGATGTTGACCATGACATTGAGAATATTAGAATTGAAGATGTTGAACATAATATTGAACCAAGTGTAGCCCCCACAGGTTAGAGGAGTTGGTCTGAGTCTTGGGTTTTCTCCCCGAGGTCTTGGGTTCGATTTTCTATGGCTCGGATATCACCCTGCTATGGACGCTTGGGGGTGGCATTGGTTACCCCGTGGTCGAAGGGATTAGTCCCACCTCAAACTTTCCTCGTAAAGGGAACCCGTTGGGTTTGAGTCGTGAGGATACCCTGACGAGAACAAAAATAATAAATAAATAAATATTGAGCCAAGTGTAAATTATGTTTAACCAAATTAAATGAGAAATGAGGAAACACATATTCCAAATTCAAGACCTTCAAGAACCCTTAAATGGTTACTTGAAATTGATGAGAACATTATAAATAATTATGAAGGAAAGAGGTAAACACGAACCATTTGGTTGTGGGCTACGAAAATTTTCAACCAATATTTTAGCAATAAGACATTGATCGAGCAATGCCAAATTTTTGTACAATTGCTAAAGATACAAAATATGAGACCTTTGCTAGCTAGTTTGAAGATTCGTGTGAACAAGAAGATTGAAAAAAATTCTATTATTGTCAAAAATATTTTTAATGCTCTCAAGTCTATTGGAGAAAATAACAAGGAAAAAAATAAGAGAGCTGCTCGGAGAGTCATTGCAATCACCCTAGTAAGCCATCAATTGGAAAATGCTCACTTTATGAGACAAACTTGTATTGATTTTGACATAAATCATAAAAATTTGGATAGAGCACTTGCAAGAAGAGAAATAATAGATGATCCTCTTCAAAATGATACATGGGATTTTGTTGGGAGGCTTTCACGTGTTGATAAAAAGCTAAACGATAATGTAAAGCAGGTAAATCAAAAATTTTGGCATGATAACTCTAGAGTATCACCCAATGCAAAGGATGTTTTAAAGTTAAGAATTGGAAATTGAGACCATACACCGCATCCTAAACATTTCTTGGAATCAAGCCAAACAATGTTCAAAAAAATTATTGAAACAAATCCAAATATGGAGATCTCACAAAGGACTTTTGAAGGTTTGAATCCATTTTATTGTGTGCCTCTTAAAATTCATAATATTTGTTGTTGCAAATACCATGAAGAGTTTTCAATGTACCATGAACTATTATGCTATATCCATTCCATTTTGCATACTAATGAAATGTTGCAAGAGTGTGGTGCAATGCATCTTCTGAAATCATCAAGGGACTTGCTAGATCTATTTTTATGTTCCAGAGATGATGGTTGTCTTTTCTATAGAAACGATTGTTTAAATGTGAAGTGCTGACAATGTGGTGGCTTGTCAAAGTTTTTCCAATTTTTTCATGAGGGTTATGAACATGAATTTGGAAAGAATCTTGTTGAGAAAAAGAGATATGAGATAGTCAAATATAATTTGCAAAGTAGAGGTGAAGGTTCTAGAGGCGAGTTGGTTACAAAAGAATGTAGTGTTGCTGATTTTATTTCAGATTTTAAGGACAATCTTTTCTACAAGTATGCAAGGCATAGCCATAGGTCTCAGTGGTTGGATCAACAATTTAGGATGTGTAAGGACTCCTTTCCGATTGGAAATATTATATCAGAGGTTGATTTTGCATAAAACTGCACATTGCAACCACAAAATGAGGTTAAATCTTAGTATTACAATTCCATTCAGATTGATATTTTTGTCCACATAACATTTAGACATGTACCTAATAGTATAGAAGAGGATCGAAAGATAATCAAAGAGTATCATTTTCATATGAGTGATGATAGATCTCACTCGTCCGAGTATGTCCAACATTGTTTCAAGAATTTTTTTGAGTTCTTGTAGGAGCATGATATAGTAGTGGATCGACATCTCATTTGGTCAGATAACTGCATAGGTCAATTCAAGAATGCTCGTATATTTTATTGGTTGAGTAGAATGCATGTAGAGAGGGGTGTACCTCATATTTGGATTTTTTTTGAAGTCGGGCATGGGAAAGGGGGGCATGATGGAGTAGGTGCATGTGTAAAGAGAGCTCTAGTTAAGGAGCAATTGAATATTTTAGGAATAAAATTTAGTGATGCACGTTCTATTGTTGATTGGTGTAGTTCAACACTGCCATAGGGAGGGACACTTGATTCAACAGTGCACAATTTTTTTTGGTTGGTTGAGGAGGGTACAACGGGAGGAAGATTGGATTGTCATACAATCAAAGATTATTCAAAGATACATTCATTTCGAAGCTCAGATGCAAGCACATGGACCATTTGGACATGAGATTTGGCATTTTTTGTTAGAGTTGTATTCAGTGTGAGTGGGATCAATGCGAGTCAAGTGAGAGGGCGGATACATGGGTTCCATAGTATCTAACTCCTTTATCTAAAAAAATATCCATGATAAATGACACAATGGAAAGTTCAGTTGATTACAACCCTCTTTCAGATCTACTACAACTAGGACATATTTTTGTAGTTGTTGCATTGTAGGGGAATGAAGAGAGATCAGACTATTGGTTGGCTCGATTTGTGCAGGTAAAGCATAAGCTAACACAACTGATGGAAGATGATGATGGGTTCATGTATCCTACAGGTTCAATTGTGGTTGTAGGAACTTGGTTGCAAACATACATGATTAGAAAGAATGGCATACCTACATTTGAAGACTATGAGAAACACAAAACCATTCTCATGTATTCACACCTTGTTATAGCAACAAATGTTAAGTTGTTGAAACATCAGGCCAAACCAAAGACAAAACAAGTATGGAAACTTAGTAATGTTGATCATGAAGCAATATTGGATACTCTGAAGCAAAGAGATGACCCTTCAGGAACACTTGAATAACATATTCAAGAATGGAAGGTACAATGCTTAGGTTCATTATGCTTAAGTTCATTAGTATTCTTTATTTAATACTTGCAAAAAGTAATTGGTTGGCTAATGGGATAGTTAGGATATAGACGAAGAAGCTAAAATTAAGGTAATGCTCTGATATGGATACAATATTTTCAAAGCTTTTAGTTCCATATGCATCTTTTTGCACTTTTTCTATCTATTATCCAAACAAAGAATTCTCTTCAATATGTTTTTATTTAGTCTTATTACTAACACATTCTGCTACTATGGTAAACTGTATTTTCAATGTCCAGAGTGAAGAGAGGAGGACTAGCGAGCGTGTTCAAAAGACAAGAGAACCAACAGTCACTCCATCTAGTTAAAATTTGAAGGCAACACGGGATCTATTTCCTTCCCATAGAGGGAAATATGTTTTGTACTATCGATAAATACATGACATTTTATGTCCATATGGCTCCTTTGTACTAAGCCTGTATGGATTTTTTGGATCTATTGTATAGACTTTTATCAATATATATCATTATATAGCCTTACAAATTTTTGATTAAAAAAATCGTATCTTGCTATTGCCATTCTTGAATCTCCCTTATGATGTGTATTGTGTAAATTGTATGCTTGAATGTTGTAGGCATGGATTTTTGGTGCAGGGGCAGCATGAAAGTTTGAATTTGCAAGTTTTGGAAACATGGTCTAGTATTAGGTATGTTAGTTTTTGAGTCTTTTTTGAGGTCTAATAAGGTCATATAGACCAATTTGTGATGTAATAAGTCATATTAGTGTGGTTTGGGGTCATTTGAGTTAATATTGCAAAAATTGCAAAATGATGTAACTTTCGTATTTTCCTTTATAGGTTAAATAACTTGCCTATACATGAAGATTAAGGCTAGAAGTGGCTTTTTTTTAGTGGAGAGACATCTTAAGACCATTTTAGCTTTTGTGGGATTGAAAACCATTGAATTTTGCTTGTTTGGTGGTTGATTTTAAGTTTTGGTGAAATTTGATGGTTTTAGGTTGGAAAAGGTTGTAAACCTTGGGGGCAACAAATTTTGAAGGTATTTTAAGTTTGTGCGGGTCATTTAAGGCATTTTGGATTTTTTGGCATGTTGAGTTAAGTTGTGGATGTTGGGTTTTCAATAAACCCTCCTCTAATCAAGCATTTTGGAGGGTTTTATGGTTGGAAGAGTTAGAAGGCTTTTCCCTGACAAAGAGTAGTGGATTTTTAGTTTTTTTAGGCTGGTAATTGACTTCCTATAGGTTTTTGGGGTTGGAAGGAAGTTTTGAGAGTACTTTCTTTGCAAAAGTGACCTAATTGAAGGTTTAGGACAACGTAGATGCACCAGATTGAGGGTTTGGTTCCAAAATAACTGTGTGAGATTTTGTGATATGTTGTATAAGAACATAAAGGGTGTCTAAAAATTTATTTGAGTAGTGGGTTTGAAACTGGATTGGGGAGTTGAGGTCAAGAAACCTCTGTTGGACACCTACAAGAGAAACTAGGTGAAGTTGTAAAGTGGTGCAGGAGCACCAAGCAAATGAACATTTCCCTAGGAGGGGTTAGTATGTTAGATCTATGTGTGGTGAGTCTTTTGTGTTCAATAAGGTCTTATTAGGCCATTTACATGTATTAGGGGTGGTTTGGATTCATCTTGAGTAATTTTGTGTCAATATGTCAAAAATTGCAAAATAATGCAAAGTTGTAATGCATAATTGCCAAATGTTATAAAATGGGATATGAAGAGTCAAATTGTAAAACTTGTGTTAGGAATCAAGTTATTTATGTGTTGTGGGGTCCATTGGGACTATTTAATGGCATTTGAATTTTTTGGAGGGTCATTGGAGTCAAAAATGCAAAAATTGCATATTTTGTAAAAGTTGTCATATTGAAAGTGAAAAAGGTGGAACACCAATGGTCATGTTGGTTTACAAGGTGTGAATGGTGAATCTATACCTACACAAACACAAGAAAAAAAACATATAATTAGATTATTACTCAATTTAGATCAACATTCCCCATGAAATTAGTTTGAAACATGAAAATAGGAAATAAATGAAGAACACAACAATAAAAGCTAATTAAATCCTATTCTAATAAGAAAACTCATAATACCATGAAATAATTTGTGCCATTTTGATGTGGAAATGTCCCTTTCCCAATTCCTTGCAAGCTTGATGATCAATAATGAAGATTTCATGCTTCTTGGTGCAATTTCTCCATAACCTAGCTATGAGAATATGAAATTTCATGAAAAAAATACCTAAGGATGGATGAAGATGCTTATGAAAACTTTGAAGAGAATGATGTTGCATAATTTGTGGATCCAAAATTCAAATAAGAGTCTCATATAAATAGGAGAGAATGATGGAAGAATATGCAAAATGGATGAATGTGCCAATGAAAAGAGGCCACTTGTCCATATGTGATTGGAGGAGGAATGAGCACATTTTGATGAATGTGCAAATAAATGTAGTTAGGTGGAATTTTAAATTTGTGGAATGACAAGTTGGAGGGAGAGAAGAATGGAGTAAATTCCAATTGGCTCAAGGAAAATGACATGTAAGAGGCCTTTAATTCCTTGTTAGATGTACTCATCCCTTTTGGAGGTGTTGATGGTGAAAATGACACAAACAACATAAAACATAATATTTCTACTCTATTTCTCCTTAAAAAGAAAGACAACATATAGTAGCCTAACTTCCAAGGTCCTGGTAGTTGGTTCTCAACTGTCTAATGTCACTCAATTGGCCAATGCAACTGTAATATTCAAGGGGCCTTTTCTGGTGATAAGGTATACAAACAGTATCGGATTCATCAATCTATGTTTAATGGGGGGGGTTTAAACAAATAGAAAAAGATAGATTAAGGCACATATCTGTAAAACATGAACAAAATTCTTTCACATCCAGACATATATTCTTAACAACGAGTTTTCTTAACAAATCAAAACCATAACATAATGCAATTCACGAAACAATCCATACCATTGCATACATTCACAATGCTTAGTTTAATCATCACAATCATTCAGCAAAATACCACAAGATTCAAAACAAACTCCTCATTCATTGCCAATAATATAGATCAACAGACATATACAATTCCATTCATAAACAATTTAATGAAATAATCTTTAAAATATGGTTTCCCCTATTGATTCATATCAAATAAGAAACATTTATGCACAACAAACTCACTGGCATATAGACCGATTATGGTTCATTAACCTCATCCAAGAAGTTCAATTCCAACATAAAACTATATAAAATGTGTACCTAAATTCAACATAAACTTAAAAAGTATCTTTGCTCAAAACTATAAAAATCCTATCTACTATCATTAGGTGGCCAATTCTACTTTCATTAGCCAACCTTTACAATATGGAGCTCAAAATTACATATAGACATGCTATGCATAAATCCCTCTCAATCAAAAATTGAGATCCACTAATCAAGGAACCGAAACCTCATCAAGAAACTTAGATTGGTTGATCTTTAGTTCAAATTTTGATTGCCCTGTGAAGTAGGAGAGAAAAGGGGAAGTCGTGTGCCCAAAATAGATCATTTTGTTGCCAACTCAATCCTGCATAGTTTTCTCAAGAAGATATTCATCATAACTGGAGAACACTTGTTGAAGGATATCCACATCAGGCCCATCGACCCAGCTATCTTTAAATTTAATTATTTTCAGCTCTGTTGAGGCAAATTCTTCCATATCTTTTAATTTGGTGAACTCCCTCCTAGTAGCTTTCACCTCTTCTTTAATATCCATTAGTCTATCCAACAATAGGTCCTCTCAATCATCCTCTTTCTGCATGACCACCTGAAACCTATTGTTCCATTTCTCCTTTAATTGATTCAAAGGCATGCCCTCCTTAAACGGTATGTCTACATTGACTAAAATGGCTACTATAGCTTATAGTTCATCAAGCTGCTCATTCAAGACCTTAATAGCATTTTGAATTTCATTCCTATGTTTATATATGAAATCAGACCTAAACTAGATTATGCTTGAGGTTGTTTCCAAGAAATCTACATTATCTTCTTTGAGGATTGATTGCTCTAGAAGAGTTCACTTTGGAAACTTATTGATATCTTTATTTTCTGAATATACCCCCTATATTCCTCCTCTTGCTCTCCTAAAGTTTCAGTGTGATGACCCATTTCTTCTATCAACTCAAGTGTTTTTTTATGAATTTCAAAACTATTTACCAACACTTCACCCACTTCGTGGTTAAGCTTATCAATCCATCTATCCAACATCCTAGACTTACTCCTCATTTTTACTAAACCATCAATTTCCCTTTTGCTGAGTAAGATTGGTGTTTCCAAGGCAGCAACTTGTTGTGACTTGGGAGTGGAAACATCTCTTAAGAAACTATGCAGTTGATCCAATTGAGCCTTAAGCTCATCCTTTATTTGTTTATCTTTGATCATTCTAGACTTTGTGGATGAAGCTACAACATCAATCAGATTCATTTGTTGATTCCTTGAAGGCCTCCCCAAATTGACTATACCCAGTTGATAATCAGTCACTTACATATCTCCTCTATCCTTGTAGGAGCACTAGGAGTGGTAGCCATTATTTTAGAGGAAGAGGCTGTAGTTGTAGAAGATAGTGGCTGCAATAAAGTAACTTTAGGTTGAGAATCAACCTCCTGCACATTTTTTCACTCCTTTTCCACATTCTCTTGTGCAACCCTCTCGGCCTCTTCCCTATCCTTCTACTCATGTAGCCTTTTATCTTCTCATTCCTTTTTCAAACATTCTTCCTCTAACCTCTTCTCTTCAATAAATTTATCTCTCTCTCCCTCCAAGTCTTTGAGCTTGTCCCATGCTTCCTTTTCATTTTGTTATTTCTTAGCAAGCTCTTTAGCATCCTTTTCCTTTTGCAAGCATTATGCTTCCTCCCTTTTCTTATATGATTCCTCAATGATCTTAAATTTATCCTCAAGGGCTTCCTTTTCTCTTCTTTTTCTTGCCTTTTCTTCTTCAAGATCATGAATCTTTTGCAGCATCTCCAACTTGTCATTCTCCTCCTTTACTCTAAGCTCTTGCTCCCTTTGCTGTTGCTTGGCCAACTCATCAGCTTTTTGTTTGGCCTCTAATTTATGTTGCATAAGTAATGCATCAACTTGTGCCTTTTCATCCATTTCTTGCTATTTTTCCAATGCTTCAGCTTGTGCTTTTGCATCTGATGTTATCTTAGCTTCTTCAAACAACACCCATTGGTCCTCTTCTGTCAAAACATGATCACTTTCAACAAGAGGCATCTCCTCTAGTGTCTCCTTATTCGATAGAGTATCCTTAGAGTTTTTCCCTATATCATTGATTTCTACCTCAACTCCCTTTCCCTTTAAATTTTCAACTTCTTTATGGAGAGTCCCCCTAGGAATTTCTCCACTTGGATTCTCTGTAGGAGGGAGTTGAGTAGATGACTCACCCACAACTTATGTTGAGGACACAAGTCCTATTGGGACTTCTTCTTCATGTGCTTCAAGTAAATCTTGAGCCGAAACTTCAAGTTCAAATTCCTCTATGTCAGGAGGGAAGAATTCCAAGGGTTCCTTGGGAGGCATTCTTCTCTTCATTCTCGTGTACCCTTGAGTGGTACTTGTACCTTTTATTTTCTTGGAAGTTTGACCCCCAAGCTCCTTGGTTCTTAGCACAACCCATTGGATGCTTCTATCCAACACTGGTCTTGCTATCTGCTTAATATCTATTGTCTCCTTCATACCCCAATCTACAAGATCTAAGATCTTGGTACCTATATTTTGTGCCTCATATAGGGGATCCAAAACCACCCCATCATCTGATAGTATTTCAAGAATGTCAACCTTGACCTCATACTCCACCATGAGTGGGATCGGATACCTTTCATAATTCCTTTTCATCAATTCATACTCATCCTGAAGATCACTCCAGAAGTCCTCCAATAGATTGAAGTGTTTATCAAAAAATAGAAGCAAGCAAAGCATTCATCTTCTTCTTTGGATCAAAGTGCTTCCTAGTGGTGTACAAGCCTAATTTCGTATGCATCAATTCATTGCAAACAACCTTTTCTCCGGTGTGGATAGCTATATTCACCCAACTTCATGGGTAACTTAGACAATCGGGCTTATGCTTTATACCAAATTTAGCATTAACCCCCAAGGCTTGATAAAAAAATTCCATTAAAACAATCCTATTACTACAACATCTAGGGAGTAGGTGAGGCTGACCATCAAATCCAGCCAGCCTAAAATAAGTAAACTTGGGGTATTGGACAAACCGATATCCTCACTCTGTGATGAATGACATGGCCTCCTGGCTCAATCTATATCCTGCATCTCCTGTAAGCTGGTTAATAATGACATATAAAAATGAGTCATTAACCCTTCTATAATGTAGTTCAAAAGTTTGCAAGGTGAGTTGATCATAATGATTCCATACCTTGTTCTTTCCATCAGCCTCTCCTAGAATCCTCACTCTGTTTAAACCTAGAAAAATGCCTCTCCTTGTTGCCACATAAATGACATAAGAGGTCATAAAGAAACTCTTGGTTTCTCTCACTCTAACCATTTGGTTGTGTATGCTTTTAGACACAATCATGGGCCAATCAAATTGTTGCCTGCCATCTAGGATTGTCTAAATGAATGGAAACATCCATTATTTAAAGTGAAGAGCATCCTTTTTTCCAAACACTCTGGATAACATCATTATTATGTCCCCAATCTCCTTGTAGAATTGTGCCCTTTTAGGCTGATCTGGAAGCTTAACTAGAGACTTTATCTCAGTTCTCATCCATTTCTTATTCAAATGAGTTTTGTTGGCTTTCTTATGATTACTATACATTTTCAAAGCCTTCACCTCATTGAGTTGCTTAGGATTCTTTGGATTGGGCACATTGAACATAAACTGAAACATTTGAGGAGTTAAATTAATGATGACATTCCCCTACGAATCCACACACTATCTAGTAGCAGGATTATAGGCTCCAACTATCATCATTATTAATTCACGACATTGGATTGACAGAGGAAATATAGTGATATGAGCCAAGCCAGATTCAACTATTCTTTGGGTCCTCCCTGTTACCTCTTCAACAAATGTTTCATAGTACAACTCCTCGCAATGGAATGGACCCAGGTTGTTATCAGTTATGTCCGCCCAATTAGAATCCACCTTACTAGTAGTGATGGAAAGACCTTGATAATTATACCTCAAGGTATAAGGGAGTTGTATTGGCTTAACGTTTATAGGCTTTGCTCCTAGTTTTGAAGTTTCTGCAGGTTGACTCCTTTCAGAAGCCTCACCCGATGCTCTCGACATCCTTTAATTTCTACAACAAAAACCCAAGATTAGGTCCACAAGAAGTATGAAAAACTAGGTCAAACATCTCACCTTTCATATACACTGGAGGCGGGACCAGGCATAAGACATCCCTAAAATCTTTTAAAGCGCCGCCAGGGTTGGGACCGGAATGGATATTGAACTCACAAAAAACCATATAGCAGGATCGAAGATGGAGTCAGAATGGAAATTGACTTGGTACAATGAAGAAGTTTCAAATTTATATCCCATTTCACTTCCCATTCTGACTATGTGAACGATATTTTGATAATCTACAACCCATCGGAAGTGGGCTCGGAGATGGATCCAACATCCATTGCAAACCAAGGTTTGAGAATGAAATCAATCTCGAATCCAACCCCAGTTAAAAAAAACCATGATATCATTAGAAATTTCAATAGGAGAACAAATGACATCATAGCCTAAAAATGATATCACCTGACAAGCCGAGGAGGCTTAAAATAATAGTATGAAACCATCCCCATATGACCGAGAGGAAACATAGCAACTAGGGCACAATTTTTTTTTAAACTAATTAGAGACATGCAAAAATCCTAGTTTATAAAACCCCTCGACTTAAACAATTAGGGCACAACTTAACCCTACTCGAAATCAACAAGTCGATACGCCAAAGAACCGATAGGTAAAGTACTAGATCGAAGAACACCACAAAACCATGTAGCAGATAATCGACACCCCCAAAACCCAAGGCACAACGGTACGGGTGTGAAGAAATGCAAAAATGACCATTGCAAAGTAAAAACAAATGAGAAAAAACAACAAACAGTAAATAAAACAAAAATAAAAGACGAACCGAGGACAAGGAAAATAAAGAAAAATAAAGCAAACATCAAGGATTTGAACAAAAAGAGTTACAAACCCCATGAAGAAAAATAGACCAAACAAAACACCACAAATGGTAGAAAAGAAAATGAAGAACTAAAACCCTACCTCAAAATGCAATCCAACAGGCTGGCCCTTGATATGAATCCGCACGCAAAAAATGCTTTTCCTTCGATTGAATCGTGCTCCCAAATGGTCTATCACAGTTCTTGTTCAGTTTTACTTTTTAAACAGTGATAATAACCAACGATTTAACCTTAATTAAGTTTAAAATCCAATTTCATACATGTGTTGTACCTATAATTAATGCCATTAATGCGGCAGATCGGATGCAGAATCACAGAGGGAACAGGCACAAGACTACTGTGTGACCAAAGTAAAGTCAAACAACAACAAGAAAGTCAGGACCGGAAGTGAAATGATACCCAGGTTTGGAAAATTTATCCAAGTTTCGAGTTTGGTTTTGATTCCGATTTCGCCAACAATGAAGAAAAGGAAGGAGAGAACTAAAAAGTAGACACCGAGATCGAAACAAGGAAAACAACATCGATCTCAAGCCCAAACAAACAAAGAAAAAAAAATGGAGGCGGAGGTGGAAGCCGGATGAAACAAGTTTGGAACCTTATATAAATCCCCAACTTAATATCCATTCTGGACCCGGCTCTAACAAAGGAAAACAAGACAGACCAAAGAGACCAACAAAGAGACGTGCAGGACTAGAAACATAACGGAGTCATTAAAACAAGTTTCAAATCCAGATTTCGTTCTGGTTCCAATTCCAACGGAACAAAAACAAAAGAAAGTGTTGGAAGAAAGAATGCTTTCCAAAATTTGTTGAAAAACAACCAAGGACAGAAAACAAAAAGGGGGACCCGTTTTGGCCAAGGCAAAAGATGGGGTGGTTATGCAAGGCATAACAGGAGGGATTTTTGAATTAGAGGAATATTCCCCTATTGATGCCAAGTTGAGAGAAAATAGAGGAATTAATAAATCAATTAAATTGATTTATTGTGCAAGTTGCAAAATCTAGAGGATTTGATGGATTAGGATTAGGATTAATCAGGATTTGATTAATTTAAGAAGAGATTAGTTGATTTAACAATTTGACTTAGATTTTTGGATTTAAATAAATCAAAATGAGATGAATAATGGATTTAGATTTAATTAAATAAAGATTGATTTATTTAATTAAAGAGGGTGATGTTAGTTTTAAATCAAATAAAGATCAATTTATTTATTTTAAGGAGATGACTTTAGAGAGTGATTAAATAAAGTGAGATTATCAGATTAATTAAATAAAAAAATTTATTTAATCAATAGAAGCAAGTGACTTAATTGGATAAATTTGATTTATTTAATTAAGAGAGGAAATATGATGAATTTAATAAAGATTATTCAATTAAATTGATTAGTAAATGAGATGATTCAGGAATAAATGGTGTTAGTAAGATCAAAATCAAATGTGAAGGATCAATCTATATATTTTTGGTGTCTACAAAAGGTTGTTGAGTCAGTTTAGGAGGTTGTATTTGGTGGTAAAAGTGTTAAAAAGGTTGTAGAAACTCGAAAGCAAGGTTGAGTCATGCTTTTGTGAATGGAAATCAAATAAAGTTTCTTGTTTTTGCCAATTTTCTGTGTTTTTCCAAAAAAATATTAGTTTCAAGGATTTATACGATTATGTACATTAAGTTCTTGGTTTCTAATGATGTAAATTCAGCGGGTAGAAGATCTATCACCATTTTTGCTTTGGAGTGAAGAAATTTTGTTGAGTTTTGTGCATTTTGTGGCAAAATTACTATAGGCGACTGGAACTTGTGTTTTGAGGGTTTTAATATGCTTAAATAGGCCATCTCATCTATTGTACATGGTATGGCTCGATGGGATGGCCTAGATAGGTTGAAATAGGTATAAATAGGGTTAATAATGAGTTTTGTGTGCAGGGAATGTCTTTTGGTTGGTTTGGCATGATGCCCTAAGTGGCAAATAATGCATTTTTGGGTGAAATTGGGTGGTTTGAGTGAGCAAATGATAGAATTCTTGGGGACAGTAGAGACCTCTTGATCTTTTGAATTTTTGTAGATCTTTTATGAAGTGTTAGAGGTGTTGGTTGGGTTGGATATGCCCTAGAAGGTTGTTTTTCAATAAACCCCCATGTAAAGTGCAAGAAATGAGGATTTCATAGTAGGGTGCTTTGGGAAATGTGTCTCTGCAAAATAATTTTGGAATTTGGGGTTATGTTGGCTGGTGAGTGATGCCCAATCAAAATTTGGGTGAAAAGTAAAGTTTAAGGTATAGGTCCTTTGTAAAAGTGACCCAATTGGGGGTCTAAAATGGTGAAAAAGCCTGATTTCATGGTGTTGGTCCAAATGAGTGATATGTCCATTTGAGATATGTTTGGATTGAGCCAAATGGGTATCTGAGGTATTTTTTCAAATAGTTCATAGCCTTGTCTATGTTACCACATTTTTCATGCATGTCTACCAAAGCATCTTGTCAAACAGTTCACTGCCTTGTTGTTATGGCTAAAAGCCTAAAACAAGTGCTTTCAAACAAGCTATGGATGCTTGGAAAAAATATATCAAAAGCATAATAGTAAGCAATAGCATAGACAAGGTAGTGAACTATTTGAAAAACTACATCAAATAAATGTGGTGATGGAATGCCATGACAAGCCATAGACAAGGCAGTGAACTATTTGAAAATATGCCTCAAAGAAATGTGGTCGCATGGTGATGGAATGCCATGACAATCAAAATCAATTTGATTGTCATGGAATTCCATCATCATGAGACCACATTTCTATGAGGAATATTTTCAAATAGTTCACTACCTTGTCTATGGCTTGTCATGGCATTCCATCACCACAGTTTTTCAAACAATTCACTACCTTGTCTATGCTATTGCTTACTATTATGCTTTTGATATATTTTTTCAAAGCATCCATAGCTTGTTTGAAAGCACTTGTTTTAGGCTTTTAGCCATAGCAACAAGGCAGTGAACTATTTGACAAGATGCTTTGGTAGACATGCATGAAAAATGTGGTAACATAGACAAGGCTATGAACTATTTGAAAAAATGCCTCAGATACCCATTTGGCTCAATCCAAACATATCTCAAATGGACATATCACTCCTTTGGACCAACACCATGAAATCAGGCTTTTTCACCATTTTAGACCCCCAATTGGGTCACTTTTACAAAGGCATGGCATTCCATCACTATGCGACCTCATTTTTTTGAGGCATTTTTTCAAAGAGTTCACTGCCTTTTCTATGCTACCACATTTTTCATACACGTCTATCAAAGCATTATATCAAATAGTTAATTGCCTTGCTGCTATGGATAAAACCCTAAAATATGTGCTTTCAAACAAGATATGGATGCTTGGAAAAAATCTAGCAAATCATAATAGAAAGCAATAGCATAGACAAGCCAATGAACTACTTGAAAAGAATGCTTCAAAGAAATGTGGTCTCATGGTGATGGAATGCCATGACAAGAAAATTGATATGAATTGTCATGGAATTTCATCACCATCAGAAAACATTTCTTTGAGGCATTTTCTCAAAAAATTAACTTCCTTGTCTATGCTACCACACTCTATGTACATGTTTACCAAAACATTTTATCAAACAGTTCACTACCTTGTTGCTATGGCTAAACGCCTAAAATGGGTGCTTCCAAACAAGCTATGGATGCTTGGAAAAAATATATCAAAGTGTAATAGTAATTAATAGCATGATATAGAGCAGGGAGGCCTTCAATCAACTAAACACAAATCCAACTGATACATCAAGCCTTTGTTCCTCCAAACCCTATCAAGGGTGATTCTCCTCAAACTTCACTATTTATCTTGTAGGTTTGTAGACCCAAATTCTTCACCTTTTCTTGTAAATATTACTGCCAAATCTCAAGCCATTCACCTTTTCAGACAACCTTTTAAGCCTTCAAAAACATATCACAAAAATACACTAGATCACTTTGAACCAACACCAAAAAAACAGGGCTACTACATTATCCTAATTGGCCAATTAGGCCAAATTTTCAAATAAAATGTACTCCAAACTATCTACCCATCCTAAATAACTATATAAAATAATTTTCTAGACCACAAAACCTCCAAATCCATAATCGTTAACCTAAGAACTTCTCCTTTAAGCTCGCTTTTACAAAACCCTCATTTTTAGCAAGTTTAGGGTGGGTTTATTGAAAATCCTATTCCCACAACTCATAACACCTTTCCAAAGAATCAAAAATTCTTAAAAGAACTTTCACATGCTTAAAATTCCCTCACAAACTACTTCCCCAAAGGATTTCAACCATTTCCACTCTTAAACCACTCAATTTCACCAAAACTCATCAAATTGCCAACTAGGGCATCACACCAAACCACTCAACTCACCTCCCCTACTCTAGAAACCATGAAAATATGCTCCCTACCCCTAATTATTCCATTACACCAAGTTACAGTAGGATACAATGGGTGGAATGGCTAAAAAGTCATTTTTACACACTCAACTACTTGCATTTGACAACTTTTTCCCCAAGAGAGAATTCACCACCACGGGAAAAGGCCTCTGATATAGAAAAAACCAAGAGAGGTTATTGTAGAGGGGTCCAATGGGATCTCATAGGGTTAGAGGAGAAGTTTATAAGCATCATGGTGTCCGAATAAGATCATGGTGAAGTTTGTAGCTATTTTACGCTTTGGACTCTTAAGGGATTTTATCGGTTCGATGTAGCTCAGAGCGATTCTGTGTGTTTCTGTGCGAAAGAGGACCATGCGTAGTGTAAAATTTCTAACTCAAATCCATTGGAATAGTTTTTTTGGTCACACAAGTTACAAAATGAAAATTGCACCACTTTGCAACTTTCAACTACTTGCATTTAACAACTTTTTCCCCAAGTGAGAGTTTTCCACCATGGGAAAAGGCCTTCGAGATAGTGAAAAATGAGAGAGGTTATTATAGAGGGGCCCAACACAATCCCATAGGGTTGGATGGGAAGTTTCTAAGTGGCACAATGTCCGAATATGAGCATGTTGAAGTTTGCAGCCATTTTGCACTTTGGACTCTTAAGGGATTCTACTGGTTGAATGTAGCTCAGAGCGATTCCATGTGTTTGGTGCAAAGAGGACCATGCCTAGTGTAAATGTACCCACCTAATGCATCAGAATAGTATGTTTGGTCACACAAGTTGCAGAATGAAAGTTGCACCACTTTGCAACTTTCAACTACTTGCATTTGACAACTTTTTCTCCAAGCGAGAATTCACCACCATGGGAAAAGGCCTTTGAGATAGTAAAAATTGAGAGAGGTTATTGTAGAGGGGCCCAACACAATCCCATAGGGTTAGACGAGAAGGTTTTAAGTGTCACGGTGTCTGAATACGAGGATGCTAAAGTTTGCAGCCATTTTGCACTTTGGACTCTTAAGGGATTATGTCGGTTGAATGTAGCTCAGAGCGATTTCGCATGTTTTGGTGTGAAAGAGAGCCATTCCTAGCGTAAACGTACCCACCTGGATGCATTAGAATAGTCCATTTGGTCACATGAGCTGCATAACAAAAGTTGCACCACTTTGCCACTTTCAACTATTTGCATTTGACAACTTTTTCCCCAAGCGAGAATTCGCCACCACAGGAAAAGGCCTCTGAGATAACAAAAATTGAGAGAGGTTATTGTAGAGGGGCCTAACATGATCCCATAGGTTCAAACAAGAAGTTTCTAAGTGTCACAGTGTTCGAATACGAGCATGCTAAAGTTTGCAGTCATTTTGCACTTTGGACTCTTAAGGGATTCTGTCAATTGAATGTAGCTCGGAGCAATTTCACGTGTTTCGGTGTGAAAGAGTACCATGCTTAGTGTAAACGTACCCACCCAAATGCATTAGAATAGTCCATTTGGTCACACAAGTTGTAGAACGAAAGTTGCACCACTTTACAACTTTCAACTACTTGCATTTGACAACTTTTTCCCCAAGCGAGAATTCGCCACCATAGGAAAAGACCTCTAAGATAGAAAAAACTGAGAGAGGTTATTGTAGAGGGGCCTAAAAAAATCCCATAGGGTTAGACAAGAAGTTTATAACCATCATGGTGTCTAAATATGGGCATGCTAAAGTTTGCAGCCATTTTGCACTTTGGACTCTTAAGGGATTCTTTCGGTTGAATGTAGCTCGAAGCGATTCCACGTGTTTCGGTGCATAAGATGACCATTCCTAGCATAAACGTACCCACCCAGATGCATACCAACTATTTATAACCACTTTTTAAACAATTTGTTAATAAAATTTCATTTTTACACTTTCTTGCAAAAGTTGCTTGACAAAACATTTTAGCAACTTGACAACTTTTTACATTTTTCGACAAATGACCCCAAATCACTTCAAAATGACTCTAAATGAATCCAAATGGTCATAGATGACCTTATTACACCCAAGAAACAAATCAAAGAATCACATGTACTTATTTTGGAAACATACCATCAAACTGACCTTGAACGTTGGAAAAGGGGCTCCAATTAGCCCACTTTAACAAAGGAGCTCTCCTTCAATCTTGGTGCCCACTCAAGATACCATTAGAAAGTCCTCAAACTACCTCCAAAACCACAAATTCTTCATCCATTGAGTCAAAACTCGCTTGCTAAGACCCTCTTTTATGAAACCCTCATTTTTCACCAAATAAGTAGGGGTTTATTGAAAAACCCATCTGCAGACCTCATTCAACATCAATTTTTTTCAAACATTCTTATTTCACCCTGCGAAAACTTAATTCACCTTCAAATTATGTTTCCCCCAAATCTCTCACACATTTCCTTCTTAAAACCTCTCAATTTCACCCATTTTCACTCTTTGTTCAACTAGGGCTTCAAGCCCAAACATCCAAATGGCATACCCTGCCTTTACAGACCTTCTATCACTTCAAGCTATTCCTCCTAGGCCTAAATTCATTATTTTTATATAGGGGCAGCATGGAAATCTCCACCAAATGTCTTTGCCACAACTAGATATCTATTCCTACACCCAATCTTATTCTAACCAGGCCCATTCCATCAAATCACAACATGTACAATAGGTGGAATGACCTCTTAATACATTCTGACCCTCAAACCCTTAACTACAACCTTAAACAAGAAACTTCAAAGAATGCACTCAACCTTCATTCAAAGGAAATGTCTACTGAAAATATGGTGTTAAGTGAAATGGTTAGTTTGAGGTCTAAAAATACTCTCATAGTAGGTGTGAAGGTTGACATAGGCTTGAAGACTGAGTTGGTATTAAATTGGTATGCTAATGTCATGATAGGGTCCATTGTGTGTCCATTGGTTGTGAATAATGTTGCAAAGCATGAAGCTTTTGTAGGTACAGGAGGTACAAAGGTACTTGTTACTGGTAAGATAAAAGGATTGATGACATGGATGAAAGAACAAAAAGAACAAGAACCCAAGGATAGATGCAAGCATGAAGCTATGATAAAGGGGCAAGAAATTCAAGAAACTATTGGTAAGAGTTTGATTGTAGGAATAAAGTAAAAAAAAACATTTGGCTTTGATTGAGGAGTAGATAGAAGACAAACATCAGGTTGGAATGCAAAGATGGTGACTTATTCAAGTGAAAGAAATGTCAAGGATGTAGGTTTGATTTTGGAATAATTGTCTATGAACCAAGGAAGGAAATTTGTAGACCAGAGGGTAGGTTTAAAGCTTGGTGGAACTGGTGTAAGACACAACTAATGTGACATGAGTTCTTTTTCTATAGGGTTGTATGGTGCAGGTGCACCTAAGCACATGAAGTTCACAAATGGAGGTCAATTGGTCAAGTGTAGGTGTTAAGGTCATCTAGCATTAGATATAGTATGTTTACATTAAATAAGGTCTTGTGAGACCATTCATGATGTAATTGGTTTATTTTTGAGTCATTTGTGTTTGGGAGTCAAAAGTTGCAAAAATATAAAAATGTTGTCAAGAGCAAAAATTGTCAAAAATGCAACTTTTAGGGAATGTGAAAGGTCAAGGATTTTAAAAGATAGTTATAGGCATTGGGCTGGTTGGGATTTTAATGGAGTAAGTATAAAAGGCTTACAAAAGGCTCAAACAAGGTGGTTGAAGTTTGTATTGAAGAATTCCAATCATAATACAACATTTTTCATCAAATTTTGTGTTTTTTGAACTTTACTCACTTTGTACAGATCCGTACAAGCTTTAAATGATTTGAATCTCACTGTTTTATGTAGGGGCATGAGATATTTTTTAAATGCTTCCATTTTGAGTGTCTAACTCTAAAATTTGAGGGAGATTTCTTTAATTCTCTAAAGCAGCTTGTAATCTTTGTATTTAGGTTTGATTGCCTTCTAAAATGATGATTTGACCCATTCCACTCATTGTACCCACTATAACTCATGGAATGGGTCGAATACACTTTAATTTATGTGTTTTCATGCTTTGATAGGCAGTGGAGTTGAGTGGTTCAAATTGGAATGATGCCCTAGGGTTAAATAGTGCATTTTTCATGTGAAAATGAGGTATTGAGATAGGGATTTGATGAAGTGTTGATAGTTTTTGTCTTTTGATGGTTTTTTGAGTTTCTTCAAACCATTTAGAGTCCTTTGGTGGCATTGGTTGAGTTCTTTAATCTCAGGTGATGTGAGTTTCAATAAACCCTTGGTGTTTTTCTTGAAAGGTGAGGGTTTGCTGGTTCAACGCCCTAGAAGTCTTGAATCTGAGAATAAATGTTGGAATTTGGTGTTTTTTCATGCAATTAGTGGCTTTCCATTGATTTTTGGTGAAATAAAGGAGTTTAGGAGGGACCTCCTTTGTAAAATAGGGTTAATTGAGTAGCCTAAACCAGGGGCAAACTAAAGGTTTACAAATTTGTTTCAAAGAAACCTTATTGGATCTTTTGGCATGTTGTGTCAAGAGTTGAAGTGTCTTTCAAATGATGTTTTGTAGGTATCTGTATGGCCTTCTCCAAAATAAATCTTCAAAATTTGTGTTTTGAGGCTACAAGCCTTTAGGGTGTGTTTTGGGGATAAGTTGAATTTGTAAGAGCATCTTAATATTGTTAGATGCCTCTTAAAGTCCATGTGAAAGGTCCTAATCTCTTGGTGTAGTTGGGAACCCCCTTGCTTACATTAGGGAAACACTTTGTAAGAGTTAATTAAGCAAGGGCAGACATATTTGAAGGTGTTGGAGGCATTGAAACAGTGAGGAAAGGTCTAGAGGTGAGGTTTTAATTAAACCCTCTTTGAAACTTGTCAAAAGTGAGGCTCTTGAGTTTTGGAGTGTTGGTAAGTGTTTCTGATAGAAACCTAGGTTGAAAAACCCCTCACTTTATCAACTCAAAAGGTTACAAATGACCTTTCTACTTACAAACTCAATCTTGGCTTATTTTCCCTTTCTCACCTAGACACCCTTGTAGGTCTACAAACCCAATTTTCCCAACTTAACTCTCATTTTTCCTTAACAAGCTCTCCAAGTGACCATAATTCTAGGCACCCATTAAAGCCTTCTACAAGATACATCAACCCCACATATTAATCTTTTGGAACAACTTCCACAAATCATTCAAACTACGTTGCTCAACCTAGCCAAATAGGTCTAATTTCTAAAGCAACCACCCTTGAATCACTTCACAAACCCCAAAAATCAATGGGGAAGCACTCACTAGGTGAAAAAACCACAAATTTTCTAACTTATCTTCAATAACTCACCCTCTAAGACCCTATTCAATAAAACCCTTAAATTGCTCAATTTAGGCAAGGGTTTATTGAAAAACCTACTTAGAGACTTCACCAGACCATCCCAATGCATCCAAAACCTTCAAAAAACCCTGAAAAAACTTAAAAGGACATAAAAAGTGACTTCCCTCAAATATTTCTCACATTTACCCCCTCTAACCTCTCCTTTTCATGCAAAAACACCCAAAATGCCATCTAGGACACCATCAAAATCATGATCTTGACCTCCCATGCATATGAAACAATGCAAATATGTTTATTAACCCTAAGTAAGCCTATCCATCGAGTTATAGATGCATATAGTCAGTGGAAGGCTTAATATGCCATTTTAGATGCACTCAAAACCCTTAAACAGGGTATACAAATCGACGCTTAGTAAATTGCCTCTCAAATGCACAAACAAAAATGAAAATGCTTCAAACCAAGTTTTTCATGAGGTTAACCCTACTTCCCACTGAATTCAATCCATTGGAGTGCAAAATTACCCTGTACGGAACCGTACAACACAAAGAAACTTCAAAAATTCTGGAAAAACTCAAGAAATTGCAAGGAAACAATGAAATTTTATTGCTTCTTCTCAATGAACAACTTCTCCAACCATCTCTTTGAGTTCACATTCCTATTTAAAGTTTTTCCCACCAAATTCAACAGTTACAACTACTTTTCAAACCCAAATGACCATTGGGCTTCCTCTTTACAACCTTTTGGCATTCTTAATGACAACTTTTCATAATTTGCAATATTTTGCAAATTCCTCGTTTTAATGCACAAAATGACACTAAGATCTCACTCACGTTTCATATAGTGAGTGAGGTGCAACGTTGTCCAACGTTTTAATTTGGACAACGTTGCACCTCACTCACTCTAGGTGTTTCCTACAAGTGGAAAATAAGATAAACATATAAGTTAATATATAATTTCACTAATGACAAGCAAGTATATAGTAAAAAAATGTAAACGAGTGAGTGTGAAAATATATATCACATGCATGTTGAGGCCAAATGAAATGATCCTAAGGGTGCTATCAGTAACCTGTGTAAGCTCCTCCTCAAACATCAACTATTAAATAGACCATGTAAATAAATATTAGTACTTGATACTATCTCTTATTAATATGCTTTTAAAAACAAATGCAAGTCATGAATTTACAACTTAAATCTTACCCGTGTAACTATTCCAATGTCTTCCTCTCTAGCAAGAGAGGACTCTACAGGGTGTGCTAAAATCTCCTATGTCTAATCTCCTATAGCATCCACATCATGGAGGTCATAATCTGATGTGTCCAAGGGATTCTCAGCAGGCTGTACAAGAGGACCCAAGCATATATGGTGGCACATAGTGCAAGTATGTGGCACACAAATATGTGGACCTGAGAAGGATGATACAGCAACACTCGATCCATCACCAACATCACCGGCATGTGGTTGAGCTACTGTAGAAGTATGGGAAATGAAAAGATCACTCAAAGAGTGAATAGCCTAAATAGTCTATGTGGTTGCATCCTCAATAATATCTGGATGACGTACTATAGGTGGCTGAGGAAGGGGAGGAGGGGGAAAATATGGGCCCTAGACTACTCTAAATGCCCCTGGTCTATCCTGAGGCATACCTCCACCTACATCCTGGAAGAGTTTAATGTCAAAGTAATTGACATGATGCCCTAACACAAACTCAGAGTATAATTTTTTAATAAAGTAAAATGGTACATCACTATTTTTGTTGGGTAGTTTATTAAAAACCATGCACCAATGATCCCAATAGTTATCTACAATGTCCTTATTCGTTCACCATTTTATAGAAAGTTTTGGTTTATTAACATTAACTGGTAGAGCGGTGCGGGGGTTAACAAAAAAAAGAGGCTATTTGGGCTTTTTTTATTTCAAGATCTTTCACATCTTTGTGAGACAATCCACATGAGTAATATTCCCTCATGCTTTCTCACCATGAAAGAAAGGCATTATGTTGGGTGGAGAGGGTTTCTATATTTTTAATTATTTCTTTCAATGTGTTTGTCATCTTCCTCAATCAAGTGATTGTCTTATAAACATCACAAATACCCCTCAATTGCTCCATTTTTTCACCAATTAACTCTTCAATTGATGGGCACGGAGGTGGTGGAGGGTTTGGCATTTGTGGGTTTTGATTCTCAGCCATAATACCTTATTGAAGTTCAAAACTAATTAATATAATTGAAATTACACAATATTGTAAAAAACTAGTTAAAATTATACAAAACTAAAACAAAAATCGATTAAAAAAAAAAACCAAAGACATACCTTCAAAATCAGATATCAGCTTAAATCTGATATCGGATTTGCACTCACATCGTTGTTGCAGTCATTGAAGGTTTAAAATGACTTTCAAATGACCTTTTTTGGCTTTTATACTACCTGACCCAAATCAGATATCTGATTATTTTTAATATCTAATTTGTAAAACTTTGGCTTGGGCATTGTTATGGAGCAATGTACTGACACCCAACCCAAAAAACGTCAACTCAGGATTTTCACGTTTTTTGACAAGTGCAAAATGCTACTTTTTTCATATCGCCACTTTTTGGCCCATCATGATCCTGCACATGCCCTACAAAAAAATTCCCTCACAACCTATCTTATGGTCATACGAGTCTATAGAGGGTGATTTATAAATTTAAAAATCATAAATATAAAAATATTGTGGAATTTAAAATATTTTAAAAATATTATAAAATTAAAAAAATATATTGGGGGGCAGGGGTCCACAAATTCCTATCCTTGTACGCTAAGCCAAGGTACTAATAGCTTGTCAATACGAGAATAATAGTCTTGACCAATGATTTTCAGCCCCCTAGATAGTAGTCTATCATTAGCAAGGTCTTATCCCCCCCTGACGTGGGCCCTTGATCCCTTCGGGGATCACAACCCAGCCCGCTGGGTGATTAAATTTTTTAACCACAACCTTTTAAACCTTTATTTAACATTTTTCAATTCCACCACTCATTCCACTACTTGACCACCTCTGGCATGCCACCACCACTAGTGGGGCAACTGACTGGCCATCCAAGGGGCACTAGGTTTCCATGCATAAGCCAAATTGGGGAAAATTTTCAAACAAGCATAACTTTCACCTAAGATGTCAAATTTTCAACTTCTAATAGTTGAAGGAAATCTCTCTCTAAACACTTCATAGTGGTAGAGGTTTGGTTCTATTATTTTTTAGTTTTTATAAGCTTTTGGGGCTTGGAAGTAGATGTTCTTAGTTTCATGGTTTTGGATACAAATTTGGATTTTTTATTTTGAATAGGCATTGGAGAGAATTTGAAGTATACTACAAAGTGAATCAGTTATATTTTAAATTTATGGTGTAGAAAGAGATCAATACTTGTTTGATCACTTGTAGGTGCCTGATATTTGGGGTGTGATTGTATGAGCATCTAGACAAGTCAAGAGGTGAAACCTTGAGGGAGCACATGCTTTTGTATATGATATTTATGATGATATAGTTGATTATCAGTTTGGTGCTTCTTGGTACAAGTTTACAAGTGTTTTTCAGAGTTGGATTTTGATGGTGACAGGTACATGGGTTGTCTTCGATTTTAAGGACATGGGTTGACACATGTAGAAATTTGGAGTCTCATGTGGGTAAAAGTTGAGTGCAGGTACAATATTGGTGATGATTATGGTGTCATAGATATGTAGGTACATTTGAGCATTGGTATGACATGATCATGTATGTGGTTGTTTGGTGGTGATATAGTTTGGTGTTATGAGATTTTTCTTATCTCCTAGATGATTGTTTGATTCCTTGACTATGGTTACTCATTTTTGGACATGTTTGGGGAATCAAATATGTGGTTTATTTGGTGTTTGAGTCTTGTTGTCTATAGGATTATCTTCTTTGATATCTCAATTTATAGGTTATTAATGTGATGATGAATTTGTATGTTTCAATGTTTGGGATCTATGAGTTATGTAGATTGTAGATTAGCTACCCCTTTTCTTGCAATGGGATGACTTGGATGTGGACTATATGTATCCATGAGATTGATTCAACGTTGATACAAATTTTTTTAGTTGTACTTGTCTATGGTCATTTATGCATCGGTTTGTTTCTTTGGAGATGAGGGCATGGATGATTAGATTTCCTGGATAGTTAGTGATTGGGACTTGTAGCATGTGGTTTTATCACAATTTCATGATATCTTGGTTACATTTCATTGGTTACACATTTTAGTTGGAGCTTTTGATAGTGATGATTTGGTGATGTAGGATTGATTCATGATGTTTTGATGGAAATTGTATCTTCTCGGCTTGGAGATCTAGGTTCTACTTGTTCTCTAGAGCTACTAAGATTGTGGTTGAGTGTGTGTGGACCATGGGTGATCTTAATCTAGGATATTTTTGTAACAATTCCATGTGTAGCTTGGTATCACAATTTAGTGGGAGTTGTTGGTAGTAATGTGAATTTTTTTTTGGTGATAGATGATCTTCTTTAGTGTTTGTAGATGTCTTAGAGGATATCTTAGATCATTTTGTTGCAAAAGAGTTCTTTCACATTCATAGGTTCACTATTAGGAGATGATTATCTTCATGTGATTGGAGATGTTGATTCTTGGTTTAGAGAGTGTTTGGTATTGTTTCATGCTTTACTGTAGATACTAGTTTGAGTATTGGTATGATATAGGTTCTCTTGAGACTAGAATGTATACATTGTTATATGTGTTCTCCTAAGAGGAGATGGTTAGATCATGATGTCATGTTGGGTTCCTAATTATATGTTTGGAGCTTTGACATTGATCTTGTTGGTTCTCTTTGTTGGTGTAAATAGGTAATTTTCCTAACTAGTTATTAGTGAGGTCCTATTTACATGTTAAGTCCACTTAGGTACTAGCCATATTTAATTTGTTTAAATAATATTTTATCTTTTTTTATTTCATTAAATATTAGTGTTTTAGGTCATTTGATGATGGCTCGTGTCATTTAATAATGACACAAGCCATTTAATGTTTTGCAATTGGTACTTCATCACACCTTGTCTATATAAGAAAGGCCATTGTTCACTTTTGTAACATACCTCCTCATCATATTTGATAGATCTTAATATCAAGCAAGCTCATTTCTTGCACACTCTTGTAAAAAATATTCATTGTTTTTGTAGGTGGTCTTGGGACAGAGCTAATTTTCATCTCCTACACTCTTGGTATTGGGTACATTGGTCATTTTTTTGGGAGCTTCATGATAGTGTAGTTTTTCATTTGGAGTTTAGCATGGATTTATCATTGGTAGGTGCTCATGGATACTTTGAGACTTGGGTGAGGCTAGAGTTGTCTTGGGACTAGAGACATTTTCTTAAGATGATTACTCTTTGGAGGTTTGAGTAGGAAGACTAAGGAGCCTTCACCAAGATATGGATCATTGTGATTATCCTTAATATTTCATGTTTTGATTATTTATCACACCTTGGTATAGTATTGATTGGCAGACTTGATATGCCTTGATCATTTTTTCAGATTTGACATTACCCATGTAGTGGGAGTTCTTGGATATGTATGTTCTTCATTGATAGGTTTGATACATGGATCTTGATTGCAATTTGACATAGGGCACATAATACTAAAAATTGCAATACATATGAACATTTAGAATGTAATATAGATGAAACCTAATACCACATTCTCTTACTTTTGTATACATTGCAAGAGAAAAATGGACACCAACAAAGTTAAACTAACCACCAAAGGGTACAACCATGCTATAGATCCACCATGCTTGAGCTTCATCAAAGAGTTTATTGGGGTTTTAAATAATTTCTCAAAATTCTATGGTGAACAATCCACTTCAAGTCTAGGAATTTTTTATTCCTAAAGGTGGATATGTTAGGATTTGGTGTTGTACACTATTGAATAAACTTTTATATTATAATGTTTTGTAATTAAAATTATTTAGTTGTGGTGCACCTAGGAGGTGTGTTTAGCCACACTAGGTAATTATTTGGGGACCACTTTTAAGTTGTATTGTAACATTGGTTTATTATTTTATGTGTGGGAAATATATGATAATGAGTAATATTTGGTGAATTATGTAATAATGTGAAAAATTATAACCCAATATTAAATGAGGGATTAATTATTTTGGGTCCACATAATTTTGTGATACTTGGTTTTATCTTACCACTTGGTTATATTAGTGTGATCTTGTGTATATAAAATTAAAAAAATGATTAGTGGTTAAGGTTGGATGGGTGAGTGGGTTTCCATTATTGTCTTTTTGAGTAGTGCATATGGTATGGGATGTGTGGATTCATGCTTGGACACATGGAAGATGCATTGGAGAGGCCTGATGTTTTAATAGTATTCATTGTAACTTTGTAAGTGCATATATTTTTTTATTTATAGAATAATAGATGGAGTATGGATGCTTTTGGAGGCTAATTTTTTTCCTCTTGAGAGTTTTCCTAGGTTATATCTTGTGTTATCTTGTGGATTTTATATTTTATCAATGTATTATGGTTATTTTGTAAGATTTTATACTTTATTTTTTCTCATTAATTATGTAGTAAATGGATTAAATGAACTATGTATTGATGCATTATTTCCTAACAGGATAGACCATCCCATCAACAAAGAGTGAGTGATGACATGCCAATTTTTCAGAGTGGATAATATCTCGTTCACTTTGGGATTAGCTAGACTCAAGAGTGTGTTCCTAGAGGTAATATTTAACAATTTTTAACCATAATTAAAATATATACAAGTAAGAAAACTATAGTAGTATCTAGTGTACACCTAGCCCCAAAATTTATCATTAAGTCAAGGACTAATCTATTTAACATATAACCTCTATTAAAAAAATCAATACATCTCTACACTACTATAGGATGTGGGTATGTAGTCCATGATTATCTTAAGGAGAAATCCTTCAGGGCTCGCTAGAGATGTTTCCCTTATTAAAATGTTAAACAATGAAATACATACAAATCTACTTCTTACTCCTACACTATTGGTATAAGGATAATTTTTATTTTAGCATGCATGAAGAGTCAACACTTTGATGACTAGTGCCTCGTATTGATCTATAGAGTCAAAATTAATAGAAGACACAACACATAAAAATAACAAAAGGGATATGATACTTAATAACTTAACATTCTTAACAATACCTCTTCAAAGTTCTATAAATCCATATGAAATATTAGAAAGACCATTACAAATGATATTTATGAAGCATCATATATTTTTGACCCTGACTATTTTACGCTATGTTTGGATCCCCTTAAGTGCTTAGAGCTAATTATGCTTATTTTTGTTTGATTCGTTATTATTTTTAAAAAATCAAGATAAAATTGAGAATTAAATAAATTAATTATTTAATGAGCATGAAAAACCCAAAATAGGTCTGGTCTAGGGTGCCCTCTCCATTGACCACCATATTTTGGCCCAATTTTTAATATTTTATTATCAACATTAATATTTTTGCAAATTTAAATTCATTTGTTAGCTTCTAGAAATAATTATTGTAGGAAACAAAGAAATGAATATAAATATGTCTTTTTCAACCTAGGAAATTTGAATTCCAATTGAGCATCCTAAAAAGCTATCAAGGCAATTCAAGAGAAGAATAAGCATTATTTTATAATATTTTCATCAGTCAAGATTCATGTTAGAAATGCATCATGTAAGATTATTTCATGTTTTGTGTTCATTATTATTTTGAGTATTAACATGTCACAACCCTCCTTTTGAATGTCTAATAAATTTAGATTAATTTTAAAATTAGTATGTCTCAAGTAAATTAATGTTATTAAGATAATACTATTTTGATAATCAAAATAGTTAAAATTCTTTGGAAATAAATAATTATTTAATTATTTTAATGAATAACAAATATTATATATAAAAGAAGTTGTAATTATGAATAATATAAATAAATATATTTTTTTCTTTTGTTAATTTGATTTAATAATTTAAGATTTAATGACAACTACAAGAACGAAGGTTACAATTGTTCATGTTGTTTCCAAGATATATGGTGGCTACATAATGGTGTAATTTTAATAACTCTTATTTATGAAGAAGATATGGTTTATTGCATCTTAGGGGAAGGAAAAATATATATTTGACTCTTCTTTAGATAGATTATTTATGTTAAAGCACAAATTACTTCTTCTAGACTGTTGACAAATAAAACCTCAAGAGGTCTTGGGATCAACTTCAGAGAGAGTTGTTTACACAAAAAATTACTGAAGATCCAACAAATGGTCTACTTCATTTCGCAAGAGGCCAAGGAGAAATAAAATGAGATCGTCATCTCTATAGAAGAGGTAAGTTAGATTCAAATTGAATCCACTTTATATGCTTGCTTTATACAACATTATTTTTGTTATTTGAAACTATTATTTTCTTAGATTATTTTGTTGGAAAAAAATAAAGCCCTAGTAGATCTAATTTGCGGTCGATCGCTCTTTCTTAGTGTTTTTATAGTGCATATTTTATATCAAGGAAATTTTTTATTATTTAGGAGATTTGATTTTGCTCATGCAATGATCTAAAATACAAATTTAAGTTTTTTAGAATTAATTTAAGTCTAGGGCTTAGTCTTAGTAGGATAAAACCGATTGTAGGAATTAGTTGGAATAATTTAAGGTTTTGAATTTTTTTTTTCTATTTCCTTGAACAATTGGAGAATTGGATTCACATCATGTTGTCTAAATTTTGGCTTGCACAATGATCGACAATATCTGCTAGAATTTACTTTGTATTTCATGATAGTATCAAATCTTGCTCTCTCTATAGCATAATTAGTTTATCAAAGTACTTTGACTGTGGTAAAAATTACCATTTTTTCAACTACATCCAGATTAAAAGCTATATGATACTCTTTTAGCCACTAGATTTGAATTTTTTTCCCAAGAAAAAGATGCAAATGACTTAAACTACCTAGTAGAACTAGTTTGGCATTTGTTTCTAGGGGGAAATATTTTTACATTATGTAGTACACCAACTTTGTTGAACAAGAAAACTAAGAGGGGGGTGAATCAGTTGTAGCAAATTTAACCTTTAAATCATTCACCGGAACTTAGATTAATCACAAATCCTTTACTCTGCTAAATTATTAAACATTAAGTGCAAGGGTAGAAACTGAAAAGCATCACATAAACACAGTAACGCCACATTTATGTGGAAAAAACAATGAGGGAAAAACCACAGTGAGGATCAGCTCACAATGTAAATAGAAACTGATTACAAAGGCTCACTACCAAAAAAAGACTCACTTCCAAAACATGACTAACTATCCAAATCAGGACTCACTGTCCAACAAGGGTTAACCACCTAGAGGGCTCACTGCCACAAAGATATAAAAGTATAGAAGAGATATGCCACAAAGAGAAGATAATCTAAATGCAATAGAGATTTACACCACAATTTGCTCAACCACTTGCAGCTATGCATGAATGATAGAGTACACCTTCAACTCATTGCATCTAAAAACTCAACATTTAGAATTTAAACTCATCTATCAAACTCATATCACATACAAACACTCTTTCACATCTATTTTGCATCTAGCTGCTCTATTTTTTTGCACTTATCTCTTTGTTCCATCTTTCACTAATAACTCATCCTGTATTTATACATCTTAAACTTTGAAACATATCCAAAGTTGGCCATCCATTATTAAATTCAAATTAGGTCGGTGCCAAACATCTTAGGGTGGAAATAGAATGAGAGAAACCCAAACACACACTTGATGAGGACCCAAATAAGTCCTAACACACTTCATGAACTTTGAAAGTAGTGTTGAACATAAGGTCGACCAAACCCGAGTAAAACAAATAGAAAAATTAAGCACACACAACTCTTAGCATGATCTAATCTTTCCAAGCACCAAAATTATCTCCAACATGATCATAACAGCTTAAATCTAGAACTGCAAGTCATAAGACTCAACCAATAAGAAATTCAGACCCACAACATTTCTCTCGGACCTCAACCAAATACACAAAAAACCATAGTTCATAACTGGTGAACATAACTCGCACTGTACAATGAATCAGAAGACAAAAATCTTGATATAACAACTTCCAACAACCATGACCAACATATTTGAACTAGAAAAACATAGGATCAAAACCTAGAGCAAAACCCCGAGCAAAACATGGAGCAGCCACTGAACACCTACAACCTTTCTTCATTACAATTTTCTCAATATACTTGGCATATACAACCAACTACCTACATCCATGATATCAATGAAAATAAAAATGAGTTGATAACCCGTTAACCAATTGACATCAATGGAAACACCTTCATTCTTGCAACAATATCCCCCTTTTTCATTGATGGCAACACATGATGTGAAAAACTATCAAAGACAACACACTGGCTCTCAACACACTTTTCATGATTTTGCTTCTATTTCTCCCCCTTAGTAGATACTATTTTTTTTTACATCTTCCTCATCTCACATCTTCTTCATTAGATACTCTCTATTTTTTCACATCCTCCTCATCTCCCCCTTTGACATCAATGGCAAAGGAAAATGATATTTTACATTTATTTCCCCTTTGACATTAAAAGCATAATACTCTTTCAATGACAAAACATGACACTAACTACTCCACTTGAGAGGTAGCCAGCAAAACATCAGTCCAAAACAAAGATAGATCCATAGACCCACCCGATTGATGCATCTCCATATACATCTAGTTCAAAAAAGGAGAGGCAATCACCCCTAACTTCTCTACGAGATACTCAAAAGTATCTTTAAGAAGAGCCTTTGTAAATATATCAAGAATTTGATCCTTCGTAGGTACATAATCAAGCTTAAATTCATTCTCCACAACCTTCTCTCTCAAGAAGTGATACCTAATAGATATATGCTTTGTCCTCGAGTGCATCACTAGATTCTTTGAAATGTTAATCACGCTTGTATTATCTCATAAGATAGAAATAGGATCATCATACATTACTTTGATATATTTCAATGTCTATTTCATCCATAAAACTTGTGTACAACAAGATGTAGCAGCAATATACTCAACTTCAGTAGTAGATAAAGAAACTAAATCTTTCTTTTTACTCAACCATGCCACCAATCTACAACCAAGAAAAAATGCACCACTACTTGTATTTTTTCTATCATCTACGCATCCAATCCAATCTACATTTGTATAAGCACTTAGTGTAAAGTCAGTATCCCTAGGCTACCATAAGCCATAATCTAGAGTGCCATTCAAATATGTGAATATTCTTTTAACAAAAATATGTGTTTCCTTTGTTGGGAATAGGTGTCTCAACTTCTGGCTTGGACCTCTGAAAAGACTTGGCGAAATTATCATCTTTCTAAGCCTTTACCTCTCTACTGCTGAGAGTCTTTTCTAGAGGCGTGGTTTGGCAGTTTACCGCTTTACTACTGGCCTTTGTCGGTCTATCCGCGGTTGGGAAATGTTACCACCATACCGCGTGATCTCCATCTTATGCTAGTAGTAGTGCGGTTGACGGGTGCATTCAATGTGAAGCCTTACCTCCCTACCATGAAGGGTGTTTGTTGGTGGTGCAGGGGCCATAGCGGTCAGTGAAGGCTACTTACCGCCTCACCATGATGGCCTTTTGGCCATGTCACAGTGGTGCAATAATCCGTGGCGATTAGATATAATGATTAGCTCCTTGCCATGGAGGTCTTGCGGTCAGGACCCGGTAGCATGGTGGAGCTCGATGGTCAACACAGGCGGTTACCACCATACCATGGGAGGATTTGCTTAGCCTCGTGGTTGGGCCGTTGCACCACCATACCATGGAAGATCATTACGAGCTCAGCAGTGACGATGTGTTAAGCGACGAGTTGGCAGACAAGCCACTACCTCGATACCATGATAGTGTTAGAAGGGACCTGTGGTTGGGCAGTGGGACCGCCATACCGCAGGAGGTCTTGCGGGGCTCGGCGGTGGCACAGTGAAGGTAGCTAATGGGTTGACAACGCCTTACTACCATACCACGGTGGTTGCTTTGACTCGGTGAGGTAGCATGGTAAGAGATGTTTGTCACTGGGGTTGACCGGTCTAACTTGATTGGAAGTGGCGAACAAGTAAAGAGGAAACACATGGCAAGTAATCAACATCTGATTGGTCAAAGTCTAGAGTGGTGAAAGTATTAATTTCAAGACGTGTTTCGACTGATGACAGAATCTGATTAAGGCAAGTGAGTTAATGCTTGGGAAGCCCGATGTGTGATTGCAAGGCAGATCAGTCAGAAGATCAGATTGCTTGATTGGGTGATCGGTCATTATTAAGACCTATGATTGGTTGGAATGCTTAATGTGATGTAAGACTTGTATAGTGAATTACATTGATATAAGTCAATGAAGGTTGACGGCGAAGTTAATAGCAAGACAAAGAAGTTAGTTGTATTCATTGTATGCTATAAGAAGTAATGTAATAGTGAGTGCATGAAAACTAAAGTTTGTTGTTGTGAGCTAACTATCAGAGAATGAGGACTATGAGCTTTGTATGTAATATATTTTACTGTAATACAAAGTGTCTTCTCTTAGTGTGGCCAGTTTTTTCCCAAAAGGGTTTTCCCACGTAAATCTAGTGTTATCTGTGATTACTTGTTTTTTGTTATCCTTTCTACTCTATATGTGTTCATCTCAGTTGTTTTAAGAATCTTTAAAATTGGTCTTTCCACTTCTCCTCTATTGTATTAGTGTTAGGAAAGTGATTCCACACCTCTGTTTTCCTTTCAAGTGGTATCAAAGCTTGGCCAGTTGTGTTATCCTTGTTAGTAAGGCTGGTTTTTTGTGCTAATATTGTTCCAGTGGGAGTATTGTAAAGTTAGAACTTAGTTCTGTTTGAGATGGCAAGTACATCAGGTAGAGTAGAGATTGAAAAATTCAATGGTGGCAACTTTGAGTTATGGAAACTCAAAATGGAAGACTTGCTTGTGGATAGAGACCTCTAGGTTGTTGTGTTTGGAACTATGCCACAAATTATGAAGCAAGAATATTGAGACCTTGTAGATAGAAAAGTAAGAGGTCTGATAAGACTTAGTCTGGCCGATTTTGTACTCTTGAACGTCCATGAGGAGAATTCTACAACTTCATTATGGAAGAAGCTTGGTGATATTTATTAGGGAAAGTCTTAGGTAAATAAATTATTCCTGAGGAAGAAGTTGTACTCCTTGAAGATGGAAGAAGGTGCATCTGTTGCAAACCATCTGAAGTCATTTAATATGAGTGTTGCTCAGTTGGCATATGTGGGTGTAAAGATTGAGGAGGAGGATCATTACATGCTCATGTTATGTTCATTACCTGACACTTCGGATCATCTTGTAATGGCTATTGGAAGCACGACCACTACTTTCAAGATGGAAGATGTTGTTTCCTCACTATTGTCTGAAGAGATGCGGAGGAAGTCTTCATAGATGCCTAAAGAGGCCCTTGTTGTTTGAAGTAGATCGAAGGAGAAAGGCAAGAAGAAGGACAAGAAGTCCAAATCTAAATCTAAAGGGAGATCAAAGTCTCCTGGTAAAAATTTGAAGGTGAAATGCTAGAACTGTGGATAGTCTGGTCATATTTGAAAGGATTGTAAGTAGAAGAAGAAGAAGAGTAATGCTTCAGACAATGACTCTTCTCATAGTGGTGCAGATGCCTTCATTGCAACCTTGGCAATTCAAGCATCATATGATGTCTAGCTGGTTGACTCAGGTGCATCCTTTCACATGATGTCTCATAGAGAATGGTTCACTAAGTATGAGAAGTATGATGGTGGAAAGGTGTACCTGGTGAGTGATTCAACATTGGAGATTGTTGGTCGTGGAAGAGTTAAAATGCAGTTCCCTGATGATAGAATCAAAGGGATTGGTGGCGTACTGCGCATACCAGGTTTGGCTCGTAACTTACTTTCTATCAGTAAGCTGAATGATGCTGGTGTAGAAGTTTCTTTCTCGATTAAAGGATGCAAGATTTCTAGAGGTGCAATGGTGTTGGCTAAGGGTGTACATACTGGCACTCTGTACAAGCTGGATGCACATCTTGTTCAATGCAACAACACCTCTGTAAAGTCAAGAAAAGTTATTCCTGTAGAGGAAGATGAAGATGCTTCTCTTGCTACAAATGCTTTGGAGATGAAACTCCCAATAGAGAAGACCATGTTGTGGCATCATAGAATCAGTCACATAGGTGAGCAAGGTTTAAAAACTTTAAAAAATAAAAATCTTGTAGAAGGGCTTGATGATTGTAACCTTGAGTTTGATTTTTGTGAACACTGTATTTATGGAAAGCAAAACCATGTTTCATTTTATTCGAGTCCTCATAAATCTTTTGGTGTACTGGATTATGTTCATTCTGATGTGTTTGGTCTAGTTAATGTTCCTTCATTATCGAAGTCTAGATATTATGTTTCTTTTATTGATGACTATTCGAGAAGGGCATTTATATACTTTCTTAAGAGTAAATCAGAAGTGTTCAGTAGGTTTAAAGAATTTAAAACTTTGATAGAGAATTAGACTGGAAAGAAAATTAAATGCTTGAGGATGGATAATGGCGGTGAGTTTTGTTTTGCAGAATTTGAAAGGTACTGCATAGACCATGGGATTAAAATGCATAAAACTACACCTTATACTCCACAGTAGAATGGAGTTGATGAAAGGTTGAACATAACGTTAATGGAAAGAGCGAAAAGTATGTTGAGCAGTGCTGGTCTAGAGTAGAATTTTTGGGCTGAGGTTGTGGCTACATCATGTTATCTAGTAAATCATTCACCTTGTTCTTCTCCAGTTGACAAGACACCTTTGGAGGCATGGTCTAGTAAGAAGCCCTCTCTGAGACATATTTGTGTCTTCGGTTGTGAGGCATATGTATATGTTCCCAATGAGAAAAGATCGAAGTTGGAGAACAAGGTTGTTAAATGTATCTTCATTGGCTATGGTGTTGGTGTGAAGGGATACAAGCTTTGGAATCCTGATACTAAGAAGGTTCTATACAATAGAAGTGTAATATTTTCTGAGCTGAAATCTTCAGTAGCTAATCCACAACTAGAGATAGATAAAGAGAAAATAAGAATGATGTAGTTTAGATTCCTCAGACTCCAGAAAAAGAGAAACTACATGGTGTACCTGAAACTGAGGAGAGTTCTAAAGATGAAGAACCACAAACTCAGCCAGTAAGAAGGTCTATGCGTGAAAAATGACAACATGATAGATATGGTTTCTCTATGTTAGATTTGAACTATGCCTATGTTTTGATTACTAGCACTGATGAGCCTAAGATTGTAAAAGAAGCAAATAGCATGTTTGATTCAAATTCCTGATTGGAAGCCATGAATGAAGAAATGGAATCATTGAAGAAAAATGAAACCTGGGATTTGGTACCTTTGCCTGAAGGGCGAAAGCCTATTGGCTGTAAATGGGTATTCAAGAAGAAGACTGGTCTAGATGGTAGTGTAGAAAAGTATAAGGCAAGGTTGGTTGCAAAGGGATTTTCCCAAATAGAGGGAATTGATTATGGAGAAATATTTTCCCCTATAGAAAAGCTGACATCTATTAGATTTTTATTGTCATTGGCAGTAGTATATGACTTATAGATTGAGCAAATGGATGTGAAGACAATGTTTCTCCATGGAGAGCTAGAAGAAGAGATTTATATGTCCCAACCAGAGCATTTCATTGAAAAAGGTAAACAAATTATGGTCTATAAATTAAAGAAATCTTTGTATGGTTTGAAGCAGACTCCTAGAATGTGGTACCAGAAATTTGACACTTTTGTGTTCTCTATGGGATTTGTGAGATCAAAATCTGATCATTATGTTTATTATAAATCTGAAAATGATCATGTGCTTATTATTACCCTATACGTGGATGATATGTTGTTCATAGGAAATAGTAAGTCTATGATTTCTGATCTTAAATCTCAATTGTTTGCAAAGTTTGAAATGAAAGATCTAGGTGCAGAAAGGTACATTCTGGGGATGGAGATAACCAGGGACAGAATGGGCAAAAATATCTAGGTAAGTCAGAGTAAATATGTCAATATAGTTCTGGAGAGATTTGGTATGGATGATTGCAAGCAGCTAGTTGTTCTAGTTATGTAGGGAACAAAACTATTTGTTGAATATTGTCCAAAGTCTGCTACTGAGATGAAGGACATGACCAGGGTGCCTTATGCAAGTTTTGTTGGAAGTCTAATGTATGCAATGGTATGTACAAGTCCAGACATTTCCCAAGCAGTGGGAGTTCTCAGCCGATTTTTTGAAGGGGACTTCTGAATATGCTCTATGTTACCATGGAAATTTAGTTGCATCATAGAGAACACTCAACATTCATGGATATGTAGATTCTGATTGGGAAGGGGATGCTGACAACAGAAGATCCACTAGTGGATACACTTTCATGTTAAATGGTGGTGCAGTCAGCTGGATGAGCAAGTGACAAGTTGTAGTCGTTTTATCCACTACATAGGCTGAATACATGGTAGAAACACATGCCTACAAAGAAATATTTTGGTTGAATCGATTAGGGAAGATTACAATTTGTTGTGACAGTCAGAGTGCCATTTGTTTGGCAAAGAACCCAACTTTCCATGCTAGGATGAAGCACATTGATGTGTAGTATCACTTCATGAGGGATATGGTGGAAGATGGAAAGATCTATTTAGAAAAGGTTGAAACTTTGAAGAATGTTGCAGATGCATTAACAAAGCCAGTGAGCATGGACAAGTTTAGACGGTGCACAGACTCGATGGACTTTGGGGCCTATGATCGTCAGTAATTTTTTGAAGTCTAGAGGAAGCCAGGAAGTCTTCATCAAGTGGGAGCTTGTTGGGAATAGGTTTCTCAGGCTTGGACCTCTGAAAAGACTTGGCGAAATTATCATATTTCTAAACCTTTACCTCTCTACCACTGAGAGTATTTCCTAGAGGTGTGGTCTAGTGGTTTACTACTTTACCACTAGCCTTTGTTGGTCTGTCCACTATTAGGTGGTGTTATCGCCATACTACAGGATCTCCATCTTAGGTTGGTGGTAGCACAGTTGATGAGCATAGTTAGTGTGAATCCTTACCTCCCTATCGCGAAGGGTGTTCATTGGTGGCACGGTGACCGCGGCAGTCAGCGAAGGCCACTTACCACCTCACTGCGATGGTATTTCGACCATGTCGTGGTGGTGTAGTAAGCCATGGTGGTCAAATATAACGATTACCTCCTTGCCGCAAAGGTCTTGCAATTGGGGCTTGGTAGCACGATGGAGCTGAACGGTCGACATAGGCAGTTACCGCCATACCATGGGAGGATTTTCTTAGCCTCGCGGTTGGGCGGTGGCACCGCCATACCATGGAAGATCATTACGAGCTTGATGGTGACGTGATGTTAAGCGACGGGCTGGAAGACAAGCCACTGCCTCGGTACCACGAGAATGTTAGAAGGGACCTGTGGTTGGGTAGTGGGACCGCCATACCGTGGGAGGTCTCACGGGGCTTGGTGGTGGCACAGTGAAGGTACCTAATGGGTTGACAAGGCCTTACCACCATACCTCAATGGCTGCTTTGACTCGGCGAGGTAGCGTGGTAAGAGATGTTTCTCACTTGGGTTGACCAGTCTGACTTGACTAGAAGTAGCGAACAAGTAAAGAGGTAGCACATGGCAAGTAATCAACATCTAATTAGTTGAAGTCTGGAGTGGTGAATGTAGTAATTGCAAGACATGTTTTGGCTGATGATAGAATCTGATTAAGGCAAGTGAGTTAATGCCTGGGTGGACCAATGCATGATTACAGGGCAGATTGGTCAGAAGATTGGATTGCTTGATTGGGTGATCGGTGCATTATTAAGACCTGTGATTGGTTGGAATGTTTAATGTGATGTAAGAATTTTATATTCAATTACATTGAGATAAGTCAATGAAGGGTGACGGTGAAATTAATAGAGAGACAGAGAAGTTAGTTGTATTCATTGTATGCTGTAAGAAGTATTTTAACAGTGAGTGCATGAAAACTAAATTTTTCTGTTGTGAGCTAACTATCAGAGAGTGAGGACTTAGAGCTTTGTATGTAATATATTTTACTGTAATACAAAGTGTCTTCTCTTGGTGTGGTGGGTTTTTTTCTCGAAAGGGTTTTCCCATGTAAATCTAGTGTTATCCATGATTACTTGTTTTATGTTATCCTTTCGACTATGTATGTGTTCATCTCAGTTGTTTTAAGAATCTTTCAAACTGGTCTTTGCACTTTTCCTCTATTGTATTAGCATTAGGAAAGTGATTGCACACCTCTTTTTTCCTTTCATCCTTAGGATCTTCTTGAAATCTAAACACAAGATAGACTGCATACATAATATCCGATCTAGTAGTCAAATATAACAGTCCACCAATCATAGATCTATATTTTCTCTAATCAACCTTAGGTGAATCATCATCTTTACCTAACTTGCAACCAGTCACCATAGGAGTTCATATTTGTTTGGAACCATCCATCCCAAACTTCTTCAACATCTCTCTCACATACTTTGACTATGAAATAAAAATCCCTTTCTCTATTTGATTAATTTGTAGTCCAAAAAAGAAATTCATCTCACCAAATATGGACATCTCAAATTATTTTTTCATTTCTTCCACAAACATCTTACACATAGTTTCATTTCCTTGAAAGATAATTTCATCAACATATACAACCACAATCAATATTTTGTCATTTAAAATTTTAAAATATAGATTACTATATGTCATACCTTTGTTGAAACCTTGCTAAGTCAAATCTTTGTCTAACCTTGCATACCGAGATCTAGGAGCTTGCTTGAATCCATATAAAGATTTCTTCAATCTGCAAACCATATCCAATTAATTTGACAACTGAAATCCTTTTGGTTGTTCCATGTAGAACTATTCGTCTAGTTCACCATTCAAAAATGCAGACTTAACATCCATTTGATAGACCTTGAAATATTTATTAGCAACAAACACTAAGAACATCCTGACAGCTTCCATTCTTTCCACCAGAGCAAAATTCTCTTGAAAATCTATGCCTTCTACTTGTGAGTAGCCCTTACACACAAGAATTGCTTTGTTTTTTACCACTTCTCCATTCTTATTCAACTTGTTTCTGAATACCCACTTTCATCCAATTATGTTTTTATTTTTCGGTCTAGGTACCAATTCCCAAGTTTGATTCTTCTCAATCTGCATAATTTATTCTATCATAGCTTCCATCCAATGCTCATCTTTGCATGCTTCACTTATAGTATTTGGTTCAATCTCAAAAAGTAAACACAGATTCATCTCACCAGCAGTAGCTTTGTTTCTTATCAATACTCCTTTTGTCTTATCTCCAATTATCTGATTTTCTGAATTATTTTTCTTCATATATCTAGGTGTCTTAGGGGACACCACCAGAGATTCTTCTTTAGTTTTCTTCTCTTTCTCATCCTTCTCATGTTCTTCCACAACTTCTTCAATCCTTATGCACTTAGTTTCATCAGATGCATATCCATCAATATAAATAGAATTCTTCATTGCTTCATCAATCTTGACATTTGTGCTTTCTACAATATTTCTCAGTCTCTTATTAAAGCATTTGTAATCTTTTCTTCTAGTAGAATATCCAAGTAAAATACCTTCATCGCTTCTTGTGTCAAACTTCCCTAAATTTTCTTCATCCTGTTTGGTATAACATTTGCTTCCAAATACCTTGAAATACTTAATAGTAGAAATTATTCCATGCTATAGCTCATAAGGGATCTTTGTACCATTTTCTCTTGCTTGTACTTGATTTAATACATAAACAATAGTGTGAACAGATTTTCTCCAATAAAATTTTGGTAGACCAACCTCAGTAATCATTGATCTAGCTACTTCTTGAATTGTTCTATTGTCTTTCAACAAGTCCATTTTGTTGGGGTTTCTCAGAGCAGATAACTTCCTTTTTATTCAATAAACTTCACAATACATATTAAAGTCATGGGAGGTGAATTCACCACCTTTTTCAGAACTTAAGCATTTTATCCTCAAATTTACTCCATTCCCAACCATAGATTTGAATGTCTTGAATCTACCTAATGCACCAGTTTTTTCTCTAAGAAACGTAACCCATGTATACATAGAGTAATCATCAATCAAAATCATAAAGTACCTTTCACCTTGTAGACTTCTCACTCTTGTAGGACCATAGGGATCTATATGAATTAAATCCATTAGTCCAGTAGTAGATGGTTCCTTTGATCGGAAATGATTTCTTGCTTGCTTTCCAAATTGACAATTCCTGCAAATAGCATTAATAGGATTTGTAATCCTTGGTAAATCTCTCAAGACTTGTGTTGCACTAATCCTTTCTAGATTATCAAAATTCATATGACACATTCTTCGATGCCATATCCAATTGTCATTAATCTGAGTCATAAAGCATCGTCCATCAACACCCTTAAGTTGATATATATTTCCTTCAGATTTCTTTCTTGCAACAATTACTATTCTAAAGTCTTTCCTGATTTCACATATTTCATCCTTGAATACAAGATTATATCCTTTACAACACATTTGTCCAACACTCAAAATATTATGGCTTAAACCCTTGACATAGTAGACATCATCATTATTATGCTTGCCATCAAAACTTACTGGACCTATCCCACAAATCTTAGCATTAGTATCATCTCCAAACATAACTAAGCCTCCATCATATTTTTCAAGTTTAAGAAAATTACACTTATAACCATTCATTTTATGTCAACAACCCAATAGTTATTCTCTTGTTTAGAATGTAGGGAAGAGATTACAATACCTTCATCTTTCTCTTTCTTTGGAGGACATTCCTTCACCTATTTTTCAAAGTTAGCAGAAGTACGTTCATATTTTATAGCCAAGAACAAGCATTCATTGTCATCAGGATCTTCATAATCAAAATCTTCATCAAAAATACTAGCATCCTCATTCACACAATATGCTCTGTTGATCTTCTTACCTTTGTTTTCTTTGTTAAATCTTTGTTTATTCCTCTTAGCTCTTTCAAAAAATCTTGAAGCATAATGAAATATTCCTCCACAACTAGAGAATTTAAAGGGTAGCTTACCTTCATATTTTTTGAAGCCTTTCGTCATCCTTCTTACAAAGTTAGATTCTATTTCATCAAGATTTTCTTCATCCGGATCTTCAGCTTTTGTAGCCTTAAAAGTAGTTTATGATTTGGATCCATTTCTCAAATTCGACTTTCTCACTTCATAAGATTTTAGAGTTCCCAACAATTGATCTTTAGTGTAAGTCTTGTAGTCTATATGTTCTTCAATATCACATACCTTTTCGTTGTTTGCATCAAGGAGAATTCTAAGAATCTTCTTTACAATCCTGGATTGATCTATTGTAGCACCAATTCCTCACATTCCACCTACTATCTCATCCAATCTTTGTACATAGGATTTAACATTCTTATCTTCAGGCATATGCAGAGCTCAAACTAAGTCTTCAAATTTTGCAACTTTTCCTCTTTGACACTTTCATCTCCTTCATGCACCTTTTCTAGAGCATCCCAGACTTCTTTACCAATCTTCAGATTTTGAACTTTAATCAACTCAAAATGTGCAAGACTATTATTCAAAATGAATTTCGCCTTACTTTTTGCTTCATGTGCCTTGATTTCATCAGTTGTACTCGTACCATTAGTAAGAGGAATGTAAGCAGTCTTGTAAGCTTTCTTCACATCACAACCATAATACTCCAGATATTCTTCCATCAATATTTTCTAGATAGAATAATTAGTTCCATCGTAATTCGTATACTCAAAAATGATTTTTCCTTCCATCCCAGACCTTCCTTAAGCAGTTAAGCTCTTCTCCAAGGAACCAAGATCTAATACTGATTGTTGAACAATAAAATTGAGAGTGGGGGGTGAATCAGTTGTAGCAAATTTAACCTTTAAATCATTCACCGAAACTTAGATCAATCACAAATCCTTTACTCTACTAAATGATTAAACATTAAGTGCAAGGGAAGAAACTGAAAAGAATCACATAAACACAGTAACACCACATTTACATAGAAAACCAAATGAAAGAAAAACCATGGTGAGGATTATCTCACAATATAAAGAAAATCAAAACTGATTACAAAAGCTTACTGTCAAAAAATGGCTCACTGCCAAAACAAGATTAATTGTCTAGATCAAAACTCACTGTCCAACAAGGGTTAACCACTTGGAGAGATCACTACAATAGAGAAACAAAAAATATATAAGAGATATGTTAAAGAGAGAATAAAATCTCAATGCAACAAATATTTCCACCACAATTCACTCAACCACTTGTAGACATGCATGAATTATAGAGTACACCTTCAGCTCACTACATCCAGAAACTCGACATTTAGAATTCACACTAATCTACCACAATCACATCATATACACACACTCTTTCACATCTATTTCACATCTATCTTCTATATTTATTTGCACTTATGTCTTTGCTTCATCTTTCACCAATAACTCATCCTGTATTTATACCATCTTCAACTTTGAAACATATCCAAAGTCAGCCATCCATTATTAAATTTAAATTAGGTTGGTGCTAAACATCCTAGGGTGGAATTAGAATGAGGGCGACCCAAACACATGCTTGATGAGGACCCAAATAAGTCCTAAAACACTTCATGAACTTTGAAATTAGTGTTCAATACAAGGTCAACCAAACCTATGCAAAACACATAGAACAATTAAGCACACATAACCATTAGCATGATCCAAGCTTTGCAAAAACCAAAATTATCTTCAACATGATCATAATAGCTTAACTATAAAACTGCAAATCATAAGACCTAACCAAAAAGAAATCCGAACCCACAACATTTCTCTTAGACCCCAACCAGATACACAAAAAACTAGAGTTCACAATTGGTGAACATAACTCGCACTGTACAATGAATCAAAAGCTAAAAATAAGGATATAGCATCTTCCAACAACCATGACCAACATATTTGAACCAAACAAACATAAGAGAAAAACTCAGAGCAACCACTGAACACCTGCAACCTTGCTTCATTATAATTTTCTCAATATCCTCGACATATAAAACCAACTACTTGCATCCATGATATCAATGACAACAACTAGTTGATAACCAATTAACTAGTTGACATCAATGCCAACACCTTCATTCTTGCAACAAGGTTTTCTAAAAATCTCAATTTATGGTAAGTTTTTATTTTTATCAATTGATTGAAGATGAAAATCCATATGATGCTCTTTTAGCCACTAGATTTAAAATTATGTCAAAGAAAAGGATGATCATTTGAATAAGTTAGGTGAAAGTTTATTGAGCAATATATGCCTATTTATCTATGGGACAATCAGTTTGTGAAAGGAAATAAATTATAGTGTATTTTGTTATTTTCTCAACTAAGATGAAAATCCACATGATGTTATGTTCCAGCCATTAGATTGAGAATGTTGTCCAAACTATATGCAAATGATTTTTGTTGTCATTGTATTGGATTGTAGGTTTGAAATCTTGTACTAGGATAAACTTGACTGGCAATTTTTTTCAAAGTGTTTAAGGTTCTATAATTTTTTTGTTGCATTGATTAGATGGAGAAAACAATGAACACTATATTATCTTTTGGCTACTAGATTTAAAATTCTACCTTAGGAAGGACATAACAAAATATTTTGCGAAGTAGAACTGGTTTTTTTTTAGTTTCTAAGACAAAATATATGTTGTTTGTAAATATATCCTGGAAGCTTGTCGAAGTATTTAAGGTTTTATCAAATTTATTTATTCCCTCTACGCAATGAACATGTTGATCCACATGATGTTATTTTGTTGTAAAATCCTCTCTACGATTCATGCGGTTGGTTGTTGCTAGCATAATGATTTAAAGAATTCAAATTATCTTCTTGCATTGTTATTTGTTATTGGGATGTAGGTCAAAATTCCCATCTAAGGTTAAAAACTTAAAACTGATCTTGACAATTCAACAATTATTTAATTTTTTTAAATATTGGTGCTCATTATTTTTTTCAATTAATTGTCATGTAGGTCAAGGTGATTTTATTTGGAGTCACTAGATTGAAAATCTTATCCAAGCTAAATACATATAACTAGTACAATTAGTTCATTTCTCATCCCTAATATAAAATTCATCTATTTCTTTAGTCATAATGGGTGTTCTTCACTTGGATCAATGTTGAATGGAAGGCAACAATAGTTGAGTAAATTGAGCTTTTAAACAACTAATTGGTATTTAAGTAGCTTTGACCCTTACAAATATAATTCTTCTAGATCCTCCAACCATCGCATCCTTGGATACCATGTCATTTAGAGAGGGATTTTTAGTCCATTCATGTGTTTCTATACCTTAAATATTGCATATTATTATAGTTATTAAATCATAGTAATGGATCTTGATTATTGGAAGTCCTAGATATTCACTTGGTAAGTTATCAAATAGGTAATTTATTTAGTTCATGATATGATCAATAATTTATTTTGATTACTAGTTAAATAAATTTGTATATATATTTTCATTAAGATTTCCAAGTGTGAAATTGTTAGTCAATAGTTTCTTTCGGATCTTGATTTGATAAAACATTAATTTGATATTCATTGAAAAGTAAAGATTTGTTATTCAACAATAGATTTTAGCTATTCATTTGTTCTTTTAATGGTATTGAATAGTTAGTAGATAATATTTAATAGGTATTAACCATACTGGATTACAATTCAATAGATTGAATAGTTAACATTTTGATTGGTTATGATTCGAAAATTGCGAGCTTCAATAGTAGTAATGATTTTATATTCATAAAATTTTTGAATAAATGTAGTTAAGATTATGATAGTTATTCCTATTGAGGCAGAGCCATCTCCTATTGAAGTGGAGTTGGATTTTGTAGTTGTGGGAAGTGCTCTTCTCTTCTACTAGTTCCTATTGAGGTGGAGCTTGTGTGTGTAGGAGTTTGGTGACTTTGATAGTAATGGTTCTCACTTCTTCCTAACCTATAGAGGGGAGATCTCTCCTATAGAGGTGGAGTATGGGTCGGAGTATCAAGCTAGATGGTGTTGTATGAAGACTAATGCTCCTCAATGCTTAGTGGTTCTCTCTAACTCCTCCATTATGGTGGGGAGTCAAGATGGCACAGTGATTCTTATATTGAGTGGATCGTATGTTGTCGTCTAGATGTTACAAGCTATTTGTTTTCTGGCTGATTCAAGTGGCATTTAATTTTTGTTTGGGTTTTTGGTCCCTACAAAAACCTGTTTGTAGAGGTTGTAGGGTTTCCTTTAAAACTTGTTCTTTGTAGCATGGGTAGTCTTGTGAATATTTAGGGTTGTTGATGGTGTCGGTTGCTGATGTTCTATTTTTTATCAATTTGCAACTTTCCTTTGATAGGGTTTCAGGTCCCTTTAAAACCTATTTGGAATGGGTTTCGAGTCCCATAAAAACCTTATTTTCCATTAATCAAAAAAATTATGATAGTTATTATCTTGTGGAATTTTCATATTATTTTTACTTAACCTTGTTATATGTCTTGATATCACTGGATGTTAATATGGTCAATCTATATTACCTATTATTATAGTAAAATGCATTACCATGCTTCCTTGATCTACAAGGTAAATAAATTTGAATTATGAGTATAAATGATAGACATGCTTATCTCTTGCTTCTTAATTAAGGTATTCCATTTTTTAAATGAAGGAAGAAATGTTTTTAAAATAAAATAAAAACTTTCTCTAGTTTATCATTACATAATCATGTATTGAACATTAGAGTAAGCATTTTAGATAAAAAAGCATTAGTCTCTCCTGTGTTTCCAAAACATATATCATTGAACAAATGAATCCTAAATATATAATTTGGTGATTATTATATGATATACATAGAAGGTGTTAATAATAGGAGAAATCCCTGTAATCCTCTTTTCTATCTTTTCACTGTTTAACAAAAGGAGCCCTCATAGATTAACCTAGTTGTTTGTTCTATGTATTTATTAAGTTGGTTGTGAATAAAACCTAGTTGAAATGTGTTATGTTGGTCAATCAAATATGAGTTGGATCAAACTAAAGATGTCAAATTATGAAGCATCTTCAATTCAAGTAGGCAAGGCCATCAGAGATGAGCCCTTGAGGCATAAATTTGGCCCTTAGGTCCTCCTTTTCTATAAAATAATTTGAATTTAAGCTTAATATATGTGCATTATAAAATAGACCTTTGTGAATTTTCCAAGAGAATGTGGTCTAGTTTTAGATTTGTGTCTTGTTCTTAGTTATGTTTTGGTTGTAAAGTTTTTAGGCATGATATTTGGTATCTATGGAAATTATGTTGCAATTTTAGCTATTCATTTACTTAAGGGTTACATTTTATAAATTAATTTTGAGTAACTTGTTATTATTTTAAAACTCAACCTCTTCAAGTTATTCTATCAAACAAATTACATGCCTTGTCAATACTTCTTTGATTTTCATTTCTTGAGATCACATTCTTTCAAGGTGTTCTACCAAGTATATGTGTAAGGGGGAATTTGATTAATGGAATACAACAATGAAAATAGTCAATTGAAATCAAAACAAGATAAATCTCAACCTACTCATGAAATGTGATTGTAAAGCAATAAATTCAACAAGGAATGTTAGCATAAATGAGAACGAAAATGAATTCAAAGACTACAATTTTTCCATCCCATGTCGGAGTGTACTCATATTGATAATGGATGTTGGATTGCTTGATCAAAATGAATCCTCCATATTTGCAAAAGATTCAAAAGAAATAGTAATGGTGATCTAGAATGCAAGTATTTGATCAATGTGCTCCAATAGCCAATTTGACATGACCTCTCCACAAATTCTCCAAATTATTTGATCGTTTTTGAGAAGGATGAAGGTTGTTTTATATATTTTTAGGTTTTAGATGAACAATTAGGATTCAACAATGAAAGATCAGGATCAACAGTTGAGAACCTTTGAGAGGAAATAGATTGATTAGTTAACTCATCTGATTGATCCAATTAAGGGAATTAATTGGACAATTAGTGGGATTAGAGAAATTACTGGTCACGATTTATTCAATCATGATATGTGAGGATTTTTTAATTAATTTAATAATTAATTAATGTTTGAGAGGAACGTGCAAGTTTTGTTTGACTTTAATAAGTTGTTTTTAGGGAAATTGAATAATTGATTTATTTATTCAAATTTGGAGAAGGAAAAGCAACTTAATTAAATAATTAATAATAACTATTTAATTTATTTAGATGAATAAGGTATGTTAGTGATGTAATTAAATAATTTATGTTTATTTAATTAATCAGGAGGAATAAGGTTAAGTTTGGTGATGACAGTGAATTAATAAAATAATTCGAGAGTATTTAATTAATAGAGGAAAATAGGGTTAATGATGCAAATGATGCTAAAAAGGGGATTAATGATATTAATGAAGTGATATGCAATACTGATAATGACAATGATGTTGATAAAAAAATGCAGTTTAAGATATGTGATATGCATTAGGCCATTTTTACATGTTTACATTTTGCCTGTCTTTGACACAATGTCCGAGTTACATTGTTTTCAAAGAATTAAATTTTAAGATCAGTATTAAAAAAAATTAATATGTCCCACTATGCCTTGACAGTCAATGGAAGGATGATAAGATGTTGGGTTGCCCCCTTAAGAGGTTAGCCAAAAAATTTACTTTTTCAGGTCAGGCACTCAAATAGGTTTTAAAGTAGTTTAGATGTGCTGAGGGTGAAAAATTAAGACCTAGGCTTCGCATTTAGGGATTCAAATGGTCATAGGAACTTCCAAAATAGGGTTTGGGGGGTTAAAATGGAAAATAGGGTGAAATTACCCCTCATTTGCATACTTTTTTTTGTGAGATTTTTCTCTAGAGAGTTTTCTAATATTTTCTACTACAAACATCAATTCGCTATGGCTCACATTCTGAGTGCTCCACACCGAGCAAAGGTAGTCCGTTAGTTTGGAGGGCCAGACGACACAGGGATTGTGGTATGTCTTCTTTCCATTTTTTCTTTCATCATTTCTTGCTTATGTAATTAATGCTAGAAGTAGATTTAAGATGATAGTGGTAATCTAGGAAAAAGGTCACTATCATTACGATACGATCACTATCATCCTATGTTAGTGTACTGCTTTCACAAAAAGTAGCCGCTATCATAAAATATGACTACTATTGTAAATAGTAGTCACTATTGTCTAGCCACTATCGTTGAAAGTACCTACATGGTGAAATAGGTTAGAAATCTAATTTCTATCATTGAAAGTAGTCACTATTGTATGATAGCAAGTTCACTATCATTGAAAGTAACTACTATCGTGCTAAAATAGGGATGCTATTGTCCTAGAAAGGGTCGCAATGGTTAAATATGATTGATTTAGCTACTTTGTTTGCAATTTGATTTTCAAGAAAAAAATTGATATTGTGGGTTGAATCTTTATAGGCAGTTCTCAAACCACTTTACTCCAAAGAGCATTTGGCTGCGATAGCTTCTAGATTTCATTGCTAGTTTCCAAGAGTTGGAGAGGGAATTCCTTAATGCAGTTGGTCTACATTATATTTGCTACATGATAGAGATCTGAGCACATCATGCTATGATTGTTGGCCATGTTGTTGCACCAAAAGATCGACCTATCAATGCCTGATACAAGTCAGAGTTAAGATCCATGGGAGGCGGTTAAAACATGTCACGAATCTCGAGCGTCGTGCTGAACAACCAAGGAGACCAAGAGCACACACCTTGCAACAATCCTCCCTAGTGCAAGCAAGGGATTCGAACCTATGACTAGCTCCGATACCAATTGTTGGCCTTGTCATTGCACCAAAAGATCAACCTGTCAATGCTAGATACAAGATAGAGTTAAGATCCATGGGAGGCGGTTAAACCATCTCATGAATCCTGAGCGTCGCACTGACTGCGGATAAAGATGATAGAATAGTTAAGAGAGATGTTGAGATAGCTCAATGATAGGTTGTTGATGCCCAGATTATGATTTTGACCATAGTGCAGGATTCCCTTAGAGCTGAGAGGGATACACTGAGGCAGGAGCTAGCCACTAAGAGGCAACAATGATTTATAGTAGAGATTGTATTGGTTTCCTCAATTCCTCATGCTCAGTATTATGCTGAGCATGATCGGTTTATTGCTCAAACTACCTATTATCAGACTTTATATGAGATTTTTTACTGAGAGCACAAAACATCCTCATTTTGGGGAGTCGAGCAGTGCTATTGGTGCAAAGTCAAGAGGAGAGTCTATTAGACAACTCCAACCATCTCAACCCATTGTGCATCCACAACCATCTCTTTCACACAGTCATCATCATGATTGGGATCAACCCCCTCTGAGGCAGGATTAATAAGGCTGACATTTTTATGATCTGAGTTTTATGTTATTGTATCAGAGACTTTATGCAGCCATATATTTTTGTATATACATTCATTTTCCCATCTGAGGCATCATATGTATTTTATATATTTTTTGATATCACATATGATGTTTGATGATGTTCATGGCATTCCCATTTTTTATGATATATGAGATTTACAATTGTTTGTTTTGGCATATATATGTTATGATACGTTTATGGATGTTTATATGTATGGATGATTTATGATTATATGTTCACGATTTGTACTTTTCTGATGCATTTATATGAAATGGATGGATGGATGATTTATACATGTATGTGATGGACTATTTTATGATGTATGATGTTTTATTTATATGATGGACATGATATGCACTGATTAGTTTGTGGATGTAAAATGCATGTGGCACTAATGACTTCATGGTACAAGATGTGGATGTTAGTCGGAAGATATGTTAGTATGATTTAGAGATCGATAGATAGAAGTGTTAGATGCTTGATCTAATTTTCTGAAAATCTATGGATCATGATTGATTGATGTTATTTGTTGATGATATGTGATTATATGCATTGATGAGTTTTATTTTGATTTCATGGAGGACTAAGTATTTTTTTAGCAATCCTTATTGATGTAGAAAATAGACATGATGCACCAAGGTATTAATGACCAAGGCGGCTTTATATCTACTATGTGGAATTTGACTCTTCAAACATGGAGTATTCTTTCTCATACCAAACATAAGGAAACTCTGTTAGAGTGTATGTGTGAGAGGTTTTAAAACTTTTCAAAGTATTTACACAAAAAGGTATGGAGTACCTAATATGCAACCACTACACCAACTATCCCAAAATGACTTCCATACACAAAATAAAGAAAGTATTTGCCATGGTAGTATTACAAATATATCCATCAAACATAGCAGATAGAAAATCAATGATCAATGCCCCATTCCTTCCTCTCTAAATCCTTATGGACATCCTCAAGATATATTGGGAATGTGACAATAAGATAAATAAAAAAGATAAGATCATAAAAAGATAAACAATGTCGATGTCACTTGTTATAGATGTTTTGATGTTTTAGGATGTTTACCCATTGATTTTTCCATTGTATGAATGTTTTATCCATTAGGACATATGCCAAGATGTTGATGATGATTCTCAAAAGGTAGGGTAGTTAATACTTAAGCATCATTTCAGTATGATGATGATCTAGTCATTTTGTTTCTTTGCTTGGAAGTTTTGGATTTTGTTGTTTGCTTTGTTTGATTATTACGTTGTCAAATATTGAAGGTGATGATTTTTTTATTATGGGTGGAAATTTTATTGTGGATAGGTGATAATGGAGATAGGATTTTTGATATTTTTTGAATGTTTTTGTGCTTTTGGGGTTATTTGATGTTGTTTTTGAGTTTTTCAAGAGTTTTAGAGATAAATAGGGGGATGTAAAGGGACTGACCTAGTGCCTCGAGGGCTCATGGATGATGGCCTTGCCTATGTGATGAACACAAAGACATCATAGTTTGAATACATTGAGTGACACTATTTTTTTGGAGTTTTCCAAATTTTTACAAATGATTTTGATAAGATACTTGAATGTTTTCTATTTTTTGACCAAGTTTAAAGACCAAGAGGGACACCTAAAGGGATTGACCTAGTGCCTCGGGGGCTCATCGATGATGGCCTAGCCTATATGCAAGCTCAAATACAATGTAGTTCAACTATATTGACTTAATTGCAGCTTGTCCAAAGACAACCTACAATGTTTTTGGTATTTCAATGTTTTACAACTCTATTTTGGATTTTGATAGTTTTTTGGATGTTTCGTCTTGATAGTTTTCTACGAGCAATATGATTAACAAGGATCCAATCCACTACTAGGTTCAAGAGGTTTCCCATAGTTTAGAATAGGATTAATTTTTGTAGGGATAGGTGGATAAAAAAGATGGTGGATAGAGATGGTGTAGCTAGGTTCAATTCTTGATCAATTATCGAGCCATGGTTGGGTGCATGTTTTATTATGTCGATGGATGGAATGGATACAATAGTTGATAGATAGTGCTGATACATGAGGATGTAGGTCTTATTCAAGCATAGCACTTTTTTACCAAGTTTTCACTATGGTACCAGTCTTAGAAGCACCATGAGGTGGTTTTCACTTAAAGAACGTTTTATTTCTCTTTACTATTTTCTTGATTTTTGATTTTTTTATACTTCACTTTTTTTGCTTGGGAAATTTTGATATGCCTAGGTGTATAAATTCTTGAGATGACTATTGTTAAGAGGTTCAGCTAGAGGTTCTCCTTCCATTGTATCCAACTGATATGCTCCAAAGCTATAGCTTTCTATAAGGATATAGGGACCTAGTTGTTGAACAAGACAACTGAGAGGGGGGTGAATCAATTATAGAAAATTTAACCTTTAAATCATTCACCAGAACTTAGATCAATCTTGTAGTTGTCATAAACAACTGCCAAGCTTTTGCGAACATTTTTCGTGACTCCTAGCTATGGAAAAAGAATGCATTTGTTTGGATTTTTTGTTTAATTTAACGAAAATTAAGTTGCTTTTGTTTTTTGGTTTAGTGCATTAGATCTATAGGTGGTTGGCCCATGGAAAAGTGTAAATAGAAATGTTCTAGTTGATTTTGATGGGTGTGATATCCTCTCAAGATGTTCCCTTTGGAAAACTTTAGAGTAGGATGGTTCTTCGAAAGATGGAGTATGGATTTTTGCTTAAGGATTTTTCTCTTGCCAGAGATCATGAAGGCTATAGATCTATTGCCATGTAGGAGGTGGTAACATGGGTCTTCTGGTTGCTAGGTCCACTTTCTCTTCCCCTTTATCTAAGATGTTTGTTGCATTTCTCCACTGATTGGTTGTTTCATTTTACTCAAATATGAAGGTTATTAAATTGCTAATGATATTAGTTTGGTTCACCTTCAATATGTGTGAGACTTGGTTGTAGGATTGGTGCTATAAGGTTTGGTTGGTGTAATGGAGCAGTTGGTTGTTAGTGTTTCTTAGATCAGATTAGATAATCAATTTAACAAAAGAAATGCAACACATAAGACAATGAACACAACAAGATACCCTGGGAAAACCCTCCTCTTGAGGGAGAAAAACCCAGCAAATATATCTCTTATATATTGAAGGAATAAGAGCAGAAATCTGCTTGAACTCAGGCCCAACACAATGCCGAATTTGATACAATGAATAATAGCACCTCTCCTAGATGCAAAGATACGAATGAATATGTTTCTCCTTGAAATCGGTCTGCTGCTACAAAATGATGATCTGCTGCTAGAAGATGATGATCTGCTGATTAAGTATGAACTTCTTCTAGGACTGCGAATTCTGCTCATGAAGAATAGTGCGAACTTGCTTGAGATTCAATGTCTTTACAATGACAAAGTGACCTTGCATATATACATCACAAGGTGTCGTTTCACTTAGGTCGGCCTCTTTAGTGAAACAAATAAAAGATAAAATATAAATGAGGTCGGCCCAAACAATAATAGATAATAGGGTCGGCCCTTTCTTCTTTTATGTTTATTGTATGCTATAAGTTAAATAGCCGAATGGCTATACATTTAATTTGCTTTCTCCTTGGAATTTGTGCGATGAAGTGCAGACCATAGCTGCAAAACATCAACATTGGTCACCAATGGTCATATGGTGGAAGTGTGGATGTTTTGATATGGTTTGTTATGAAGCTCAAGACCATAAGGTTTGAGTGTTATTTGTAAGTGACACTATCTTTGGAACTCAAAATGCTAAGGGACCTAGATTGATATCTTACTTCTCCTTCTAGAGGATATGTTGTGAGAAAGATTACTTGAACTATCTGTGAGTTCCAAGTAACCGTTGATATCTTAGAAGTGTGAGTGAGGGAATAATCCAGGTTTGTTTATGTTGATTCTGATCTCCAAAAGTAGGATGGACTGTGAGAGTGGATGAAGGACTATATGACTTACCTGGGTTTCCAATTGTTTCATTTTAACAGGGATCCTATAAGTAGCTTTGATTCATTTCTCTATTTATTAGCTAGATAGAGCAATAGTGATGGTTTCTAAGCAAAAGCGATAGACTATGAGCAATGCCCAGATTTATTAACTGGGGCCTAAATTATGTCAATTGCACTAGTTTCTGAGAAGCAAGTGCGAGCTTAAATGTCAAGTGGGGCCTTTGTATGTTTCTAGAAAATGTGATGTTTACTTAGTCAAAAGTGAGCTTTTTTTGGCAATTGGAAGCAGTTTATAGGCAAGTGAGCTAGTCTCTAATAAGCAAGTGTGAGCAAAAAGAATCAAGTGCATTGGGTTTTCATCAAGTGTGTGGTTTCTGGAAAATGCAATTGATTTTCATCAATAAAATTTTGGGGACAAAGAGAATATGTGGGCTTTCTCTAGCAAGTGCGCTTAATTTTGGATCAAGTGCACTAAAATCAATAGCAAGTGTGGCCTCTGTGTAAATTGGTTTTTGAGTGTCAATGTTTTGGCTGCATTGTTGATGTTTTTCTTGTAGTTTTTAGGCATTTTGATCTATTTCCATATGTGGAAATTGTTACAACTTTGATTGACCCAACAAGCATGGACTTGTGTGACCTGTATGTCTATGTCTTTAAGTTGTGAAATCGCGATACCCAATCCATAGTTTCCAATGTTTACTTTGAGTTAATGTAGCCTAAAATTAAAGCCTAAATATTTGGAAACCTTTAAGTAAATCCTTAAGGAGTGCAAATATAGAGATTCTCTTAAAATCATACACTAAGTCAAAGGGTTTGTGTTTCAACCATCATGTTTAGTGTTTATTTGGATGTATTCCTTTTAGATCAAGCACAGTGTTTGATGTCAAAAAAAAAAAATTGATTTTTTTTTGGCAAGTTTAACATAAACAAGCATTTACAACCCTAGAGATAGAAACCATTCTTTTAGGTAGGCCTACCTTATGCCCCAAAGGGATGATTTTACATGCAACTTATGGCACGGGCCTGAAGTCAAACATGGCAAGTAACTTCTCGGAAGTAAATTTTGTTGCATCACTTTCAAAGAATATTTTTGGATAAAAGGGGTAGCTTCTAAAATATTTTGGCTCTTAGTAATTATTTTGGGGTTATGATTTTTAAATCTCTATACATGGGTATGTGCAGGATCATCATGGAAAAAACAAGCCCTTAAGTGGCAATGAAAATTTAGAAAATCAGAGTTAGGAAACTTGACGTAAAAATTTGAATAAGTTATCTATATTATTTCAAAAATATGTAAGAATAGAATCTGTAGAAAATTTATTTTAGTTTCTAAACTACTAGGTTTATTTTAAAAGCAAAAAAATCTATTTAGTGAAAATTTAAAACTTCAATGCAGTAGTACTTAAATTTCAGGGAAAAACTAAGAAGTAGGTGTCTGTTTGACCACCCTAACTACAATAAAATGATAATATTTTTTTATAAGATTTTAGATATAAGTAGAGGAATCATGTCCCGATGTGATGCATATTTTTTTGTAATTTATTTCGAAGTAAATAATTAATTATGAATTTTTTATTACAACTTTTAAAAAATATAAAAACTTGTATGTCTAACCACCTTAACTTGGTCAAAACTTCATGAAATTCAATTTTTCTTTTTTTAATCCTATAGTATGTGAAGCATAGAATGTGACGCATGTTTCGGATTCAAAAAATTTGATACCATTTGAAAGCTATAGATTTTTTTCAATCAGCCTATCAATTAGGACTTTAGTCGTAATTCAAATAGAAAATAAATAATAATAATTTATTAAATTCAAAGTAAAGAATAATTTATATTGGTGGAAATTTGAGAATTTCCTCTAAAAATCTTTTTCATTTCATCAATTTTGGGTTAAAAAAAAGTCGTCAGCCACATGGGCCATCATGTCACTTACATATCGCCACTTTTTGGTCCATCATGATCCTGCACATACCCACATGCGATGTTTTTCTCAATTAAGAGGCCCCCTAGCCCTTGTGGGTTTTTATGTATCACACAAATACCGGGGGAGACTGAGATTGGTATAAAGGAGCATCATCTAGCAGGTGAGAACTTTCCTCACACCCATAATTATTTATATAGCGGTCCAAAATGAGAGTATCACTTTTGTTCGCCTATGATTTCTTTGATGCAGGATGTGTCTCAGTAGGAAAGACCTCTAAAGGTATTCTTTGAAAATAAATGTGTGAAGCTCAAGATGTTTTCGCTCACCCAAGATTGCCAAAAGGTGCGAGGGGAGAAGACAACCATCTAGCTTGCCAATCACTAAATAAACAGAATACAATTCAAAGTAGTTTGATTCTTTTTAAGAACCTCGAGCAGTGCTATCCCCCAAAAAAATGTGAATAAGATATCAATGATTATTTTTAATTGTATCCAATGGAAGTGTTCTAGACATCAAGCAATATCATAGAAAAGGTGCAACACGAGAATGATTTGTTCATTTTTAATCCCAAATTTTGATTGTTTCTAAACTGATCCTGGTCTTATTTGGTCAACAAAAACAAATGTGAGCATGCATCAACAAAATGGAAATCGTTTGATCATTTGAATAGAAAACAAACATTCCAAGTGTTACTTTGAAAGTTTAAAACTTTTTAGAGCGCCAATTTTAAATGTTTGTTTGTGTTGCTCTTTTTAAGCACTAAATGAAAATTCTCTAACTATAAAAACTTGGAAAGAGTTCATTTTTAGAGCACCCAAATTGAAATGTGTGGTTTGTAGGGTTATTTTTAAGCACTGAAATAAAGATTCCTAGCTTATAAATTTTTGAAATGGTTTATTTTAGAGCACCAAAAATGAAGTGTTCATTTGTGTTGTTCTTTATAAGCACCAAATAAAGATTCCTAATTTAAGAAAGCTTTAAAATTATTTATTTTAGATCACTTAAAAACAAATGTATTGTTATTTTTATGCACCAAAATAAATGGATTCCTAACTTAAAAAGGCATGGAAAATCAGAAGTTCTTTGACCGTTCATCTTCCCTACAGAAAACGTGTTAGTGGTTTCTCAATCTTGCATACACAAACGTTAATACCTATCACACACTCAAATTAGGCATCCATTAGCATAAAAATTAAAATGCAGTTTGCAGATCTTGGACATAGGTTTGATAGAAAAAAAGTGTAGAAAAACCAACAAGTGCACCCTCTGTCAGAGAGCAAAAGTCCTGATAAAGAGCAAGTGTGCCCTCTGTCATTTGTCAAATGTGCTAAAAAAATGAAACTGCACATAAATCATGGTCAAGTGCATAGAAATCAAGGATAAGTGCACAGAAACCATGACAGGAAAGTGTGAATTTTTTTTGAATAGTGCGTGAGGATTTCTCAAAAGAACTTTTGAAACCTGCAACTTCAATTTAAACTCAAAAAAAATTAGTAATTTAGGATCGTGGTCCCACCCGGTGTGCCAAAATGTGTGAGGGGGAAAATCATAGAAGCGTAAACAAGAAAAATGCAAATGATATAAAATCTAATCTAAAACAAACACACTAATCTGAGATCTATTCCTTCACTCATGAAATAACTTTCTAAGCTATTAAAAACACAATTGAAATCCTATAATTATCACAATGAAACTCAAAGCAAAGTAAAGGTTACCATCCCATGTCAGAGTGTATTTGTCTGATGTTAGGTTGTTCATATCATTGTGAATCCTCCATTGTTGCGTTGCAAGAAGCTTTTGATGTGTTGCATGTTGGTTGATTGAGGAAATGTTGAAGCTCTATCAATGGTGATTAGGAATATTGGCAATACTTTGTTGTGCAAAATGAGTTGATTCTTTGATCCTTTTTTTGCGAGGAAAGAGGTTTGTTATATAAAAAAATTGATTTGAAATAGATGATCAAGATTAAATAATGTTGAATCAAGATTGATGGTCGACAGATTTTGAGAGGATTTAGACATGAATGATCTATGCAAAGTAGATTATGTAATTAGTGTGATTGAGGAATAGATTGACCAGTCAAGAATATAGATTGATCAGTCACGAATTGCATTGAATAATTTGTGAATTGAAGAACAGATTGATCTGTTAGGAATTAGATTGATCAATCAGTGTTTTGCAATTTTCTCAATTAGGGAAGTGGTTGAGAATGATTAATTGATTGATTTAATTAATTAATTTTTTTTGGAGTTGAACGTGCAAGTCAAGCTTAACTTTTTGCAAACAAAGTTGCATTAGTTTGATTTGATTTTTGATAATTTTTTGAATAGTTTATTCAAATTATTCAAATTTGGAGGGAAAGTGAGTTAATTAAATTAGTATGTTTTAATAATTCAATCGACTTAGGGAATAAAGTGATTTAGTGACGTAATTAAATAATTGGTATTATTTAACTAATCGGGTTGAAATAAAGTGAGATTAGGACTTTATTAAATAAATGTAATTTATTTACTTGGTGGAAATGATAAAACATGAATTAATTAAATAATATAATATTATTTAATTAATAGTAGAAATAGGGTTTTAGGACTTTATTAAATAAATGGAATTTATTTAATTAGTCACAAATGCTGAAAAAGTGAATTAATTAAATAATATTGTATTATTCAATTAATAGAGGAAATTAGGGTTTTGTATGCAATTGATGTGAAATGTGGTAATGTATGTTGATAATGATGATGTCAATGATGTGAAAATGTTGTTTAGGGTGTGTGATAGGTGTTAGGTCAATTTTACATGTCTACAATCTTATATTTTATTATTGCTAATTTGATTAAGTATTTATGATCTTTTCATAATTTTTCAATCTTGTTAAAAGTCTAAAATTATGTATTGTTCAAGGGTTTAAGGACTGAAGGGGTTAAGTTTTTACAAATACCGACTCAACCCCCTCTTATTATCTAGGTGTGTTTAATAATTGGTATCAGATCCAAGTTCCTCTAAAGAAGCTTAACCGTTTGAGGAAAGATTTGGGATGACACATATGGATCTTACAAGGGTCCTAGGTTTTATGGGACAAATTAAACCTTTTGGAAAGTAAGAATGGAAGGAAATGTAAACTCTCTAGGGTTTTCATGTTTGGAAATTTTTCAAGGATGATTACATTGCTCCTTCTGCTCCAACAAATCCTATTGAGATTAGGTTATATGAGAACAATGTCAAGGTAAAGAATGCTATCATGTGAGGATTAATTGATTCAAAACTTCTGAAGGTGATGAGTTGTAGTACTGCTAAATATGTATGGAAAGTGCTAAGAAGCATTTATGAAGGAGATAAAAAAGTGAAGCAAGACAAGATGTAGATCTTTAAGATAAAAATTGAAACCCCGAGGATGACAAAGGATGAAGACATTGCTAGTTATATGATCTGAGTCGATGAAGTAGTTATTGGCATTAGATGCCTTGGTGGAGAAGTGAAAGAAGATGAGATTGTGAAGAAGGTTTTGAGGTGTCTCCCGAAAGCTTATAGTCATAAAGTATTTTATATTGAATAATCTAAGGACTTGGATAAGTATTTAGTAGATGAAATGTTTGGTGCTCTCATAGCCTTTAAAATAAGAGAATTTGACAAGTCTATAAAAATATAGAAGATGAAATAGTAGATCAAAATGATGACTTTAATGAGGTAAAAGAGAACTCTTTGAGAAGATTAAAGAAAGGAACAGATAGATACAAAGTTAATTTACCTTTCAAGTGCTTCCATTGTGGGAGAATTGGTCATTTTGCATCTAAATTTCCTTTTGAAGAATCCAAAGATAGCAACAGAAGAGAGAAGTTCAAAAGGAGTCTCCATCCCAAGGAGAGTTGTTCCTTAGAAGATGATGATAATGATTCAAATGATGAAACCCTCTTCATGGACTTGAAGTTTGGCGACAAAAAGTGTAATGTTGAAAATCAAACTTGAAGTTTGGTACCTTGTAGGTTGAAAAACATATGTTTTGTTCTAAACTAGATCTATAATTAATGGAACCTAAAGGTAGGGACCTCAATCTAGATGATTGTGAAGTATATTATGAAGTAGAGCTACAGTCTGCTCTTGAAGATTTGGATGATGCAAGAGCATTAAACTAGAAATATGATATCATGCTTGAAATATCAAAAGAGACAACTGTCAAATTGGAGGCACAATCTAGAAAATTAAAAGAAGAAATTGACAAACTGAAAGATCAAATAGGATGTAAAGGATGTGAAATTAAAATAATGGAGGAAGAATATGTGATCTCTGATTTGAAAGAAAGGTTGAAGAAAGCAAGAGGATTGAATATTTTTTGAATACCAAGCTCAATGATAAAGTGACCAAATGCTCAAAACTCGAGGAAGAGATTATCACTCTAAGAAAAGAACTAGAAAGAGAAAAAAACAAATTGACAAGGGTCTAAAATTGAGAGGAGGTTCTAAAATTCTTTATGGGTTGGTTAACTCTCAAAAACAATCAAAATACAAATCTAATCTTTCTTTTGAAAAAGGGAAAAGTCTTATAACTAGCGTATCTATAAACTTATATGATAACTTCAAATCAAAAGGAAAGTTTGAGACTAAAGAGGAGAAATCTTGCACAAAATATTCTAAGAAAAAAATTCTCTAGAGATGCAAAGATAGATCAAGACAACAAGAAAGAAGATGGATTCATTCTTGTCTAAAAATAAAAAGGATTTAAAGGTTCTCTAAGTGCAAGAAAACATGCTCCTACTAGGTTCAATCAATCTTTTCAAGGTTATTATTTTTCTTGGAATAAATTTGGGCATAAGGCTATTGATTGTAGATCTAGATAGAGAAGGAAGAATAACATGGGTAGAAGATCATTTGTGTCTCAAAGATATAATATTGTTTCAATTCATGGATATTGTTATGTTTGCAACAATTTTGGTCATAACGCAGCTAAGTGTTGAACTAGGGTGAAGAGGAACAACTTTATTCCAGAGCACAATATTGTGTGCTAAAAATGCAATAGGGTGATCCCACAATAGTGGTTTACAATTTTTAGCCAAACTGGACACTACAATTATTATTTTTAACTAAATCTTCATATTCGGGAACCTATAACGGCTAAACCATGAGGATTTGAAGATGATGCAAACTAGAGTCTCATCAAATTTTGTTTGTAGATTCTAAAAATATTTTTTTCAAAATTTTTGGAATCAGATTGCACTTTTTTTCCATCTCCCACGAAAACTGGTTTTTTTTCAGAAAACAACATTTTTAAAAAGTGATGCTCACCGTATACAACATAATTTTTTTTGTATGAAGGATAAAATTCTATTTTTTTCGAATTTAGATTTGTAACTACGATATCTAGCACTTTCATTTGGTCTCATAGTTTTCTATTGAATATTTTTTCCTTAATCAATTTTCAAAGTCAAACCAATTGCAATTCAGACATGGGCGGACTGTATACGACATAAATTTTTTTGTATGGATCAAAATTCAACTTCTTTTTTTTAGTGGATCAAGGACATCAATACCCAACCTCAACGTATTTTTTAAAAATTTTATTTTGATAATCTACTATTTTTCCACATGTGCAAAACAAAGAGCTTAATTTTTGGTGAAAAACCTATGTTTAATAAAACTAAAAAAACACATACATAATAAAACCAAAACATATTAAAATTTAATTCATTGGATAGCTCATTCTAAGGACTACCATCTTCCAGTTAGGTTTGTGAATTCTCCTCCATTTTCATCCTCAACCCGAGCTTCAAAGGGAAAAAATCTACTAAAATTTGGTGGAAGAGGGGGAGAAGGGCAAAAAAGGGGGGTTGAGCGAACCCCCCTTCGCTCGAAAGGGTGAAGGAGGGTTCGTTCAAAGGGGGGTTCACTTGAACCCCCCTTTTTTTTGAATTTTCCATTCGTTTCTATGAAGAAACGTGACATCATAGGGTTCGAGCGAACCCACCATGCAAAAGGGGGTTCACTCAAACTAGGGGTTCGATCGAACCCCTCTTTTGGGTTCGTGCGAACCCCCTAGTTCGAATGGACCCTTAAAAACATGAAATTTTGAATGTGTGATCATTTTTACAAATTTCCTTCCTCATCAAAATTGTACACCACTATTATGGGTTTACCCAATAAGATGAGACATAAAGAAAATTGTTGTAGAAGTGGTTTTGTGAAGCCACCAATTCAGTACTAGAAAAAGGATGTGTGACCAAAGTCATAGTGTGAACTAAATACAATAGATCCAAATGAATTTAAACCCTATTTAATCCCCTAAGCAATGATCCCAATAAGATATTTGAAATTTCAAAAAACAATAATCCATTAAACTAACATGAAATCGACATGAAATGTAAGGGAAATATATTCTAAGACCTCAAATCTTATCCTATTAGGGGAGTGGTTTCGCATTGATATGGAATGGTGACCCTTTCCCAATCCCTTGGATAATACGAGCTTGTTTCAATTGATTTTATTGAAGAAAACTGATGAAACCGATGAGAGATGAATGAAACATGATATAAAACTAGTTTAACATGATGGAGCTATGTCCTAAATGCTAAAATGCTTGATAAAATGGATGCAATCTATGCTAAATGGAAAAAAAATTCAAATATAGGAGTCATGGATGCAAACTATGCTAAAATGGATGCAAACTAAGTTAACATGAAAGCCATTAATGGATGCTTAAGCTAATATGGATGGAGATTAATCTAAAATGCTAATAAATTCTCAATATGGATGCAAGTGAGTATGAATTTCAATAGCATAACTTTTCTATCAAAAGATGGATCCATTTCTCTCCAAATAGTGATGTATTTATAGGAGAGCAAATGAAGAATCAAGGGATCAGATCGATTGGATCAATCAATGGTCAATATGAAAAGGAGGCTGAAGCATGGATCAAGGATTCTCATCAATGGATGAGAATCAAAGATCACATGGATCAAGGAAAGCATCAATGGATGAGAATGATTCAAACAAACACCCCTTGTAACAACTTTGAAAGTTTGTTTGCAAAGAATATTCTATTTTTGGAGCAAAATAGGAGAATATTCCCTATGCAAGTGGATGCGGCGGGGGGGGGAGAGATTACAAATTTAGTAATTAAAAAAACTAAATTTGAATGAGCAAGATGAAGAATGTGATGATATTCATTAAATTATTGATTTATTTAATAAAAAAGAGGATGCAATATGATATTTAATTAAATAGTTTAGGGTTATTTAATTAAATAAGAAGATTTAAGGTTTAAATTAAATAAGTTGCATTATTTAATTAAACCAGGTGAAATTTTAGTGTGAGAGAGGGTGAATTAACCTAATTAGGTCAATTAGATCAATAAATGAAAATGACGCATTCAATTAAATAACTAGGTTAATTTAATCAAATAGGCAAAAAGAGGATGAAATTCAAGATGAAATGAAATTAGTGATCAAATTCAAGTGTGTAGTACCATTCAATACATTTTTAAGTGTCTACAAGATGAAATACTTAATCAACAAAAGAAGGGTAATGAAAAGGCTTGGAAGGAAAAACAATTTCAATAAAATTAGGATGATTCTACACAAGATCCTAAAACAAACTGAGACAAAGCATCATCTTAGGTGGAGATTTTGTAGAGGCAAACTAATGTGTTATGGACTTGGTAAATTCACACAATTCATGGGTGTCCCAAGTTGAGTATTCTTTTTGACATTGCTAGCCTACATTGAATTATCAACCAAGGAGCATAATATTTTGATGGTACAACACTATATGTGCCTTCATAGGCTTTTATCAACCTAAGTTACTCTATACTAACTTATTTAAACCATTCTACCTTATTGGAAATTGACATAATTGCAAAAACAATAAAAATGATTACAAAATCTAGTGGCTATGGGTACCTACAGTGAAAGTTGTAATTGAACTATTGCTAGTGAAATGATACTGTGTTAAATGAAAATCTAGTGGCTATTGGTACCTATAGTGAAGACTGTAATTGAACTAACCTCCATAGTATTACTAAGAATTATCACATGCATGTTCCTAAGAATTTACTTGTAATAAGAAAGAAATGAAATCTCAGTTATCTTGTGTGTAATTCATGAATAATGATTAACTAGTAGCACTAGCTATCAACAGAAATAAACAATTGAAAGATGAAGTGAAGAACAATACCTTGAGTGGCCTGCTAAGGTAATTGTTCCCACTTAACTAACCTCAATCTAACTAATAGATTTTATGCATCTCATAAATTGATCTCCATTTATTGCATAAGATAAAAGATTATAAAATACTCTTACATGATCTGGATTTAACCATTCTATAGATTCAAGTTCAACTGGAAAATAATAGATAGTGTAAACTGTGAACAACCAACTAGCTAAACTACAAAATCAACCAATAGTTATATACAAAACTGAGGGAGTCTTTATTGAAAGCAACAAACTAAATTGAAATCATTAATTCCACTCCCAGATATCTTGAGCATGGTTTCAATATTTTGAATTATTTAATCTCTGACTGAAAAGAGAGAGAACCCTATCAAACTAGAACTTTGTCAAAGTTCCATATAAAAAAAACCTCGTCTTTAGCGTTTATTAACTATTTATGATAATGTGTGTTCTACCTTCATTAAATGTCTTCAACCAATAACCACCATGTTCAACTATTCTAGAGCTCCTTTTGGTTTGGTATTCATCACAACCTTTTGTTGTGGGTTCATCCTACAACAACTATGCATCATGGTTCCTCTTTTTGCTGCAACCAAGTTAGTTTCACAAAATATGTACACAAAGATAACCATCATAATTAAACATAACTTTCCATCAACATTTCCATGCACATATTCATATAAACCACTTAATGCTAATATATTAAACTATAATTTCATCACCATGTTTTTGGGTCTTAGGCCTGTATACTGGATACAAAAAGGATAATGCGATATGGAATATTGTTAGGAAATGTCCCTAAAATTATCTTTAAAGTCTGCATAAAACCAACCAAAAAATAAACTATTAGCTAGACCTATCAAGTTTTATTTGCAAATATTGTAGCCCCCGGGAAAGGACAAGATGTTGGAGATTTTAGCATAGAAGAAGAATTGGATCAAATCCTTTGGTGAGAATATTTGTTGATAAAGAACGAACCTTTTGATGAATGTTTTAATGCAATTAAATGTTTTATGGAGGTGGGTAAACTTTTTCCAATATGTTTCTAGTATGCCTACATTGATATCTTACCTATTTTGCGTACCACACTTAGAGATAAGTTGTACAAGTTTTTCTAAGGCATTCATAGTGTATACTCTAAGATGGACTCATAGTATTTTGGTCTGCATCCTTTCATAAAGAAAAATTTAGTCTTATGGTTCAGAAGATAATTTGGTTAAGTTATGAAGGTGTTATGTCCAATATTTCATGTCATTAAACCTTCTAAAGTGAAAACTGTAAGTGATAGAGTTTCAGTCTATGCTCTGGTAGAGTAAAGTAATGATGAAGGCTTGTTGGAATGCTCTACATTTGTTAGGAAATATAGATTTTTTCATACAATTTTTTGGACATGTTCAAGGATGCTCATTGCATGCTACTTTGGAGTATTAGGTGATTTGGTGGTCTACAAGTTCAATTTTTAAGTGAGACTATGCTACAGATAGTTCTAGATGCCTATCTATTCTACAAAAAAGATTCATCATCCACTTTATCCCTATATGTTGACCCATCACATCTTACTAAGTCCATTTCATTCAAACCACCATCATCCACTCCTAAGCTCGAGATCCAAGACAAGGGTTGTGGCGAATATCATATAAAGGCATCATACTGTATCAGTCAACTGATTCCACCTAAGGCATATGGCCTACCCATGGTAGATAGAAGATAGTGAGTGGTCGCATTTCATGTTCCCCCTACAATGACATTGACAAAATGGGGAGAATTAAGTGAAGAAATTGTGGATCAAGGTGATTCCTGGTTGTATCAAGAAGATAATGAATACCCCTCCCCGTCTATTCAAATAGCTAAGGACCAGTATGGAAAAGGCTTTAAGATAATACAAAATGAAGGCTATGATGGGCATAGTGGGTTAGGACTATATCAAAATGGAAGGACGAAACCGATCACTATCTCACCACAACCGAAATACCTAGGGCTAGGGTGTCAACCACTTAGAATTGGGTTTCCTAGTACTTCATCACCATTTCAAGAGGAAGTGAGTGCTTGCACAGACATCGAGATATCTCATGAACCACTTCCCCCTATTTACAACCAACCCCCAGTTTATGAAAAACCTCCAGTCTATGATGAATCCCCTTACTCAAGAGATTGTGAATGGGATTCCCTTTCATCTACTAGTACCATGAACATAGATGCTCTATTTGGAGAATTGGACCTAACAATAAAACCTATACCAAAACCATCTAGTCCCCATCCTAGGAAACACTTGTCCAAAGAAGAATGGAAAAAGAACTATTATTGGGAAACCCTTGATCATGCATCTTGGGCACCTGACAACCATCTTCTGATGATTCCAACCTTACTATAGTCCCACATCAGAGTATACCTACCCCTAGGAAGAACAACAAGAAGGAGTTAGTCCAAACTTTCTGCGACCATGTCAACCATTCTATACTTACCTTGTCAGCAGCTACCTTTAAAAACTCCGATGATGACATGCCCCTTATATATCCCGAACTTATTGACTGGGATCAACAAGGTACACCTATCATAGATACATTCGAGAACGATGAAGCAATTGTTGAGTTCATGGGACTTAGAGAAGGCATACCACGAGGGGATCACAAAGCTGGTTTTACCATAGACTTGGATGACAAAGCATATTTTGGGGAGTCTATTTACACCTCTAGTCGCATGAGAATAAAAAGAAAAATGATAATGAAAAGAAAAATGATGAGTCCCTAGGTGAAAATCGAAAGGCGCCTTTGGACGAAGAAAAAGTTAAAATAAAGGATGTATCCGAGGGCAAAAACCTCTCAGAGGCACCCAGAGGTTTAAATATTCTCCCCATTGAACAAGAGAAGTCATTGATGCTAGTAGAAGAATCAGTTGAAACATAGGTGCATAAGAGAATCCTCGGAAGGTATATTTTGTAGCTTCTTTAACAGAGACAGAAAAACCTAAGTTTAAGGACTTCTTCACAAAGAGACAGATAAACTTTGCATGGTCGTATGCTAACATGTCTGGGCTGGATCCAGACCTAATATTGCACCATTTACCACTACAGCCAGGCATTAATCCAGTGAAACAAAATTTAAGGAAAATGCATCTACAAATTGCTCTATTGGTCAAGGCAGAACTTAAGAAACTCTTGGATGTAGGATTCATAAGGACAATTGACTATGTAGATTGGATATCAAATCTTGTACCAGTGACTAAACCAACTAGGGGCATTCGCATATGCACAGACTTTAGAGACATCAATAAGGCATGTCCTAAGGATGACTTCCCTTTGCCGAACATTGACATGATAGTAAATATTGCAACAAGATACGAGATGCTATCCCTCATGGATGGTTTCTCTGGATATAACCAAATTAAAATAGCAGTTGAAGACTAACACAAGACATATTTCATGTGTCCATGGGGCACATACTGTTGGAATGTTATGTCGTTTGGCCTTAAGAATGCAGGAGCTACCTATCAACGGGCAATGACTATAATTTTCCATGACTTTGTACATACTCTCATGGAAGATTATGTAGATGACATTATAGGTAAATTAGAAACAAGGGAAGATCATTTGAAGGTTCTAGACAAGATATTCCAAAGGCTAGAGAATTACAATGTCAGGCTAAATCGGAAGAAGTGTGTCTTTGGAGTGAAATCAGGGAAACTATTAGGGTATATCATCTCTCAAAGAGACATTGAAGTAGATCCAGAGAAGGTAAGAGCTATCATAGAGATGCCTCCTCTAGTAAGCATTGGTCAACTCAGAACCCTACAGGGGAGATTACAGTCCATTAGGCGTTTCATAGTACAGCTGGCAAATAAAATACACCCATTTCAACATCTACTCAAGAAAGGAGTACCATTTGTGTGGACACCTAAATGTCAGGAAGCCTTCCAACAAATCAAGAACTATTTGCTTACTCCACTAGTCTTAATGCCACCTACAGAGGGAAAACCATTGATACTATACATTTCAGCAACTCAGTCGACATTAGGGGCTCTTCTCGCACAACACGATGATCAAGGTCATGAGAGAGCAGTCTATTACATCAGTCATACCTTAGTGGGCTATGAATTGAATTACAACAATGTAGAATGTGCTTGTCTTGCGGTATTTTTTGCTACCCAAAAAATTTGGCACTATATGCTCAATCAATAAACAATGTTAATTGCAAAGATTGATCCACTCAAATACCTCCTAAGTAAGGCAGCATTAACAGGCCGATTGGCTGAATGGGTTATGATACTTAGTGAGTATGACATTCAATATGTCGAAAGGAAGGCTATAAAAGGACAGGTAATTGCAGATCAGTTAGCCGATGCACCTATGAAGGCAGACCATCCCTTAGTGGTAGATTTTCTTGATGAATTTCTCTTCAACATTGACATTAAAACCGATTGGAAGCTATACTTTGATGGGTCACATACAAATTGTGGTTCAGGAGCCGGTATCTTATTTGTTACACCTCAAGGTGATACCATTCCCAAATCATTTAGGATTGCTTTCCCTTGTACCAACAATATAGCAGAATATGAAGCCTTAGTGACAGGGTTAAAAATGGCAGCTCAGTGGAAGATTAAGAGCCTACATGTTTTTGGTGACTCTCAACCGGTAATCCAGCAGGTAAATGATGATTACGAGACTAAGGATGAGAAGCTTTCCCCTTACAAGTGTATGGCTGATAGTTTCAAGTAGTATTTCAATGACATTACTTTTCAACAAATACCACATATTCAAAATAGAGATGCAGATGCTATGGCAACCGTGGGTTCCTTGTTGGATGTTCCACGTAATGTGCCTAAGTTCAAGTTTCTGGTTGAACAATTGTTGGTCCCCGCCTATGATGTCCCTGATACTGTGTACCATTGTTGGTCCTACGTCTCCTTGGTATAAAGACATATTCGACTATCTCACTAACCAAACCTTACCTCAAGACTTGTCCAATAACCAACGTCGAACCTTCATCTGAAAGTTAGCTAAGTACACCATCATTGGAGAAACCCTATATAGATGTACCTTAGATAATACCCTAATGAGATGTCTTGATGTTGAAGAAGCACAAACAACTTTGCGAGTGGTACACAAGGGTATATGCGGATCTCATTCGAGTGGTCCTACTTTAGCCCATAAGATTATGAGACTAGGTTATTATTGGCCTACAATGGAGAAAGACTCATACATCTTTGTAAAGAAATGTAGACAATTTCAAATACATAGGGATTCGATAAGAGCGCCAACACAGGAGCTTCATCCAATTACTTCACCATGGCCCTTCGCCCAATGGGGACTTGACCTCATAGGTAAGATACACCCTCCATCATCCAACAACCATAAATTCATCATTACCGCCACCGAATACTTCACCAAATGGATTGAAGCTATTCCCATGACCTACATCACTGACACACAAATATCTAAGTTTATCCTAAACTATATCATTTGTTGGTATGGTGTACCCCAATCCATAATCATAGACAATGGCCGCCCATTCAAGAACCAAGAAGTACACCATTTATGTGAAGAATTTCATATCAAACACCATTTATCTACCCCATATTACCCACAAGGTAATGGCGAAGTTGAGGCATATAATAAAACCATTGTTAGAATCCTAAAGAAGACTGTCAATGGCGTTGGTCGTGACTGGCACCTACATCTTAATCCTGCCTTATGGGCTTATCGTACAAGCATCCGTACACCCACTGGCGCCACTCCATATTCCCTCGTATTCAGGTCCGAAGCTATCTTACCTATTGAGGTTGAAATACCTTCCCTGAGGGTATCCTTGAAGGGTCATATTGATGATGAAGAATACCGTGTATCTAGGTTACAAGAGGTAGAATTACTGGATGAACAAAGATAGAAAGCTCTAGATCATTTGCAGGCATATCATAATCGTCTTCGTCATAGCTACAATAAGAAAGTCCTCAATAGACACTTTGACATTAGTGACCTGGTATTAATGGAGAATCCTAAGAACCAAGCTGAACGAGAGAAACCAGGTAAGTTTGAACCTAACTAGTTGGGGCCCTATATTGTCACAAAAGCTTTTGGATCAGGAGTGTACCAACTCTCTAATCCTGAAGGAGAGCCACTTTTGTCACCTATCAACAGTCTGCATCTAAAGAGGTTCTATGCTTAGCTTCTAAGAATCTGTGTCTCAATCTAGAAAATACAAAAAAAATGAAAAAACAAAAAAAATGGTTACCTTGATGAAAACTTGGCAAACAAGCATCTTTGTAACACCAAAAAAAAATTGAAAAAAAAAAGTAAAGAGAAATAAATCCATCCAATAGTGAAAACCGCTTTGGTGGCATTATGGATAAGTACCATGGTGAAAACCTGGCAAATAGGCACCATGTGTAGTCAAGCTTACTCTTTCATCTACCATCATTCTATTCATACTTTTTCACCATCTCTCATAATAAATGGTTGTCTTATCCATTACTTGGAACAATTGACATCTACCGTCCATTCTGTCACATTACTCACTCCATCTTGCAAGTCTTATTCCTGACTAGGGGAAAATCCTTGTTCTATGCCCCAACCCCTTGTACATAACGTCACACAATCGAAAATGTCCTAAAAAATCCCCAAAACATTAGAAAACTTCAAAAATCCAAAAAAATCAAAACATGTCAGAAAATACCAAAAACAGAGTCAAGTCCGCCATGATCAGTCAGTCATAGTGGAACTACCTTGCCTCTGCGACTGGGACGTAGGCAAGGCCATCAATCGATGTCCCCTCGAGGCATTAGGTTTGTCAGTCTAGGTTTGTCATGTATCACACACATTAAAATCATGACGCTTTGTACATTCAAAGTCATTGGTCGTTTCGAACTACGAGGTCTCTGCATGTACAACGTAGGCAAGGCTAATCAATTGATGAGCTCCCAATACCACACTAGGTCAGTCCAATAGGGTTCATTCACAATCACTATCACACAGGTTGCATATCATAGTTTAGGGTATCATCTCATGTCATACACTGTCTATACACACACATTAGATTATCAGTCAAGGAATCAAAACAAGTCATGCATCAACAAGGCAACATCTCAAACTGTCATCAAGTCAATATCAAACACATTGTCAAAGAGATCAACCTATGTCTTAAGCGAGATATGTCTTTCTTGTCAACATACATCATCAAATTGTCATAGTCTCATGTAGCTTATCACTTCAACGTCATCAAGCTCCAAAGTCTTATACAACATGTGTCTTTTTTAAACCAAGCTTTGTCATGCCTTATACAGAAGTCACCAGGTCGAAACCAGACTCAACGTCTTATGCAGTATGTGTCATCTCTCACATTATGCTATGTCAAACATTAACAATCAAACAATCCCACAAGATCAAGTTTTGGTGAATACTTTTATTTGGCTTTATGACTTTATATCTCATTTTGTCTTATCTTTTTATCGATTTGTGAATTAGTCCAGTTACTAGCTTTCTCAAGGATGTCCCTTGAAGGATTTAGAGAAGCAAGGATGTCTCAAGACTCTTTTTTTTTGCTGTTGTCTATCAACTATCTTTTTAAGCATTGGTTTTTGAGTCATGTTATTAGTTTCCTCAAGGATGTCCTATCAAGGATTTAGAGGAGCAATGGCGTCTCATGATTTATCTTTTATTTGTCTATTGTTTGTGGTTTGTCTCAACAAAATGATTGGGGCAATACTGTCCTTAGAATGTGTTAAGACACTCCTTGTCTATGACTATCTGTTCTTCGTAGATGGATGGCTTTGTCCACTATGGTCTATCTCATATCATAGTGTGTACTATCCATTTGTGTCATGTCCCGCCCAATGATGATAACAAGCAAGCATAGCATATTTTGGCACTATATCGAAGATTACAGTTTTTCTCAATCAATCAACCTTAATTATTTCTTACTAATATTTTGAATTCATTTCATCCTAACATTTCTCTTCTTTGAAATAATGATAAAGTCCAGTGACACAATAAAAACATTAGATCATCTGCATATGCATACATTCAATAAGCATTTCACATAGTTGCATTGCATTTCACACATATAGTAATTAACCTTAACATCTTCATTACATACATTTGAAATCATGACATAATAGGAATTTCATCATCATAAGATACATAATGTAAACATTGCATGTACATATCACCATCACATATAAATAAACATCATATAGAATATTACATCCATCATAAAATAGAATCATCATAAATTGCATTAACGCATCATGTAGAAACATTCATCCATAACACATGTACATACATCATCTAGGAAACATAATCATATAGAAATAATGCATCATCCATAAAATAGAACTGCATATCATGTAGAAGCCACCAAAATCATATATATATATATATATATTGCTCAAAATAGTGTGTCACAGTATAATGTCTAAATGTATCCATAAATAAAATATGAGCTCACAAGCTCTCTGATCAAAATACAATGTATACATATGTAACCCTATCATCGTGTCCCACTGCCATTGCTGTCACGTGGTGAAGGTGGTGGGAAAATCCTTGAAGGTGCTCTCTGTGAGGTGGAAGGCCTCTCATACGGACCTGCCCTCGATGGTCCTACCACACCCTCTATACTCTGTGTCCTCTGACTCCTACTCTGTGACCTCTGACTGTGCACCTCTGAAAAGCTAGGAGCTCATCTCTCTACTGACACCACTACCTCATATAAGTCCCTGTAATAGGTGGATCTCTCAATCTATCTGACTAACTCTTGTACCATACCATCAGATGAGGTCCCACTGCAAAGGCATCTAACCTCTGTGAACTGCTGCTCTATCTCCTGTCTCCAAGCTATGGCCTGATCTCTCTCCATAAGTGCATTATCCCTCTCTATACAAGCACTATCCTTCTCTGTACGAGCACTGTCCCTCTCTGCATATGCACTGTATCTCTCTGTGTAGGCACTATCTCTCTCTAACCTCATAGCATCAAACTCTGCTATCATAAGTCTGAGTCTCTCCTCCAAAGCCTCCCTGTCACCATCCCTAGGAGCATCCTCCTCCCGTCTCCCCTCCATAATCCGATCCCTGAGCTCTCTCTCCTGGTCCTCCATTGGTGCCTCCTCCTCAACATCATCCTCCACATCATCCTCTCCATATCCTGCCAAAATACCTAGAGGGTCTATAGCCATATCCATATCTACATCCTCTGCAACATCCTCTACTCCAATATCTACCTCTACATGCTCCTCTACAACTACATCCTCTGCAGCATGCTCATCCCCAGCCTGTACATCCACTCCACCTCTGATGTCCAACATCGGTACATCCTCTACTACTGCCTCACGGATAGGTGATAGTGCACCTACCCGACGCCCTCTCTGTCCTCTCCATCCTCGCCTACCACCTCTACCATCATCACCTCTCCCTCCAACTCTACCAACTCTAGCACCTCCACCTCTCCACCATCCTCTAGGTCTTGTCCCTCATCTCTCAATAGGTGTCGACTGATCCGGATCTGTGTAAGGAATAGGCTGATGCTCTACCCACCATGCGTCATACGTAGCTATCGTCCCTGGGTCTGCTACTCTATCTCTCCAACCCCACTGTACTGGTTGCAATTCCTATATCTCTGCCTCTGTAGTAGCTACTGGAATCATAGGCCCCCAATATGGAACCTCTTTGGACAACCGAGCAAACTTTTCTCTACTCCGAGGCTCATCCTGAACCTCGCCGAACTGTCTCAGAACTCTGTCTGGCAAGTGTCGCTCAATGATATGTACACTAGAAACAGTCCTCCCAATAAGATATTGTGTCTGTCTGTAGAAAACCAAATGTACCTCCTCATCCGACCACTCCTCACAATCCATGTAAGGTCTCCATGTAAACTGATCCAAAATATCCAGTGCATGTCTCTAGAACCCTGTGTCTCCCACATGTGTCTGAGTAATGTGTCCTATATATCGGAACACATATGGGAATCTCTCCCATCGCTCTACTGTAACTGGAGGATGAAAAATGGCTATCCTCTCCCACGTCCATACCATCAACAGAGTGGTCCCACAGCTAAGTGACTGTGCATCTCTATAAGCAATGTCGTGTAGATGAAAATATAACATCCCAAGTAGACATGGACCCCAAGCATACCTAGTCTCACTCTCCAGCATACCAACCAACATAGCACCCCATCCCACTGGAAATCTGTGACCCCATCTATCTGGAAGAACTATCCCCCCAATCAATGTACATAATGTACAATCAATCCTATTGTATCTATCTGCTAACACTGTCCATCTGATCTCATAGTGCTTAATGCCGAGCCTACTGATATTGTCTACCTGATAGAACCTTGCCAACTCGATCAATCCATGCTGGGTATCATACATAACCCGCTCTCCCCTAATCAGAAGTCTCAATATCCTGTACACATCCTCTAATGTGATAGTGGCCTCCCCAGTCGACAAATGAAAGGACAATGTCTTAGAGTGCCATCGCTCGCACAATGCCGTCAACATCCCCCTGTTCGCCCGAATAGTGGGCATCGACAGACAGTGATGTAGACCAAGTCTCCATAGAAGCCGAATCTCTACACTTGTCAAACGATCTCTCAGATCGAATGTGTCTAGATGTGACTCCCACATATATATCGGATCTAAAACCACCTGCATTTAAACCATGATGTCAAGAACTTTCAAGTTTTTCTTAGGAATTTTTTTTGAAAATTTTACCAGTCAAATGCGGCTCACTTTAACAAATGTGGTGCATTTTTGCAAATGCCTTGCATAAAGCCTCACATGCCTTGCATATTACATATGCGTCACATATTTCCCACACCCATTTTAAACCTACTACACATGCATTTCACGCAAGCATATGCAGTTCACTACCCTACATGCGACTATTCCTAATGCAAATGTGTTTCATAATTACATATGCGGTGCATTATAATTCAAATGTGTTTAATCCCTAAAATGTCTAACCTAGCCTAGGTTTGTTTTCGCAGATGCATCGTTTCGCAGTCACATGCGGTGAATACGACGGCATATGCATCATTCACAACACATCGCATTTGCTAATTGACTTTTCAATGCCTAAAACTACGTGCAAAAATAAATTTCAAGTGTTCATTTTTGGGTACATACTGGTGGTCCTACGTCGACTGGCCACCTGAACATCTGGATCCGATATCCATGATGCGTTGCATAGGGAATGGGTGCCATTTTCGTCAGCTAGTCAGAGCAAATCTTCTATTTTTCTAACTCTTCCGGGTACAAATGAATTAGATTTCAACCTAATTCCTATTTATAGGTAGGGTTTGGGTGGCATTTCTTCTACCCTATTCTATTGGTCGCTTAACCTTTCAACTTCAAATGACCCGTACACATCTGTATCAACTCCAAATTAAATTCCGTCAACTCCATAGAATTTTTGACTATCAAATTGACTTATCGAGAATATTTCCTGTTTTTTTGAAACTTTCAAAAATTTGTCAATTTTCCCAAGGGGGCATACCTTAACCTATTTCATGCTGGGCACGATCGGGGCATATTTTCTTTGACACAACACTGTACCAACATTGTATCAAAGAGGGGCAAACTGTAGATACCGAAAATTGGTCTAGGCCTGTAAGTACACATTCGACATAATTTTCTATAGTCTATGGTCTTGATTAAATAATGTTAATTATTTAATTAACCTTTCTAACACATATTTCCTTTATTAATTAAATACCCCTTTTTAATTAATTCATTAATTCATTATCACCCTTTATTCAACTTGATTAATTAAATAAATCATATTTATTTAATTATGTTGCGAACTAATTAATTCTTCCCCCTTTATCTATCAATTAAATAATTTATTATTTAAATTACCCCTTTATCATACTTTTCCAGCTATAATTAAATATCTTTATTTAATTATTCATTTAACCCCCTTTATCTATAACTAAATATTTATTATTTAATTATTTATATTATCCTTTTCAAACAGTCAAATTAAATAATTATCTTTATTTATTTAATCAAAGTCTCTTATTTTCGAATGTTGAATTAAATTAACATTTAATTCATATTTTAATTATTTATGTCACATTCTTCTATCATTTAGTTATCTAAGGCATTCACTCACCTTCTGACTCGAGATCTATTTTTAGTTCTCCAGTTATCTCCAGATTCAACACCTGTTTATCTCTATGAGAAGACTCTCCGTCACAACTAGTCGATTAACTAGTTCTAACTCCTGTTTGCATTCAAATGCATTATTCTTCAAGTTCTAACTTTGTCTTTTGCATACAAAGTCTATTTCTTCTATTTTTGAAGATTAAGATCTTGAACTCGTATTCTAACTCACGTTCTATCTGAGATAGAATTCACATCACATGACATTCATCAATCTCATCTGTCGATCTCTCTTTCAATCTGAGACGATCGTTCGAAAACCCAAAATCTATAAAATGGCTTGTCATTATCATTATTCCTCCTCCCAAAATCATGCACTTTTGAGAAGAAACTTAGCTTCGATATTTTGCTTAGACACTCGAGGAAGTTATGCTTGCATTCAAACACAGAAATCTGAGGGCAAGAATATTGAAAAGGCAAAATGGAGAAGAACAATCAAGATAATTCGAAGGAGTGAACACATATTTGGTGAGAGCTTTCCATTAATTTTTTTATTTTATTATGTTTATTTCCTCGTTCTTTTTTGTTTGATTTTAGATTAGGATTAACTTCGTTTATTCTAGTTGTAGATTATCCATTTCATCATTTCGAAAGATCATCTTTTGATCTACTGTTACAGTTTGAAGAAGAAGTACAGTTGGTCAAAGGGGGAGAATATGCTAATGATAATTGAATATATTGGCCCTTGTCCTTAATTTCAAAGGGGGAGAATGTGCAAGTGTATGTTGTCATCAATGCCAAAGGGAAATATTGTTAGTATTGGTTGTCATTGATGTCGACACTTGGGGAGATTTTTGCACATATGTTTGTGAGATTGTTGTTTAGAATTGGTTGCCATTAATATATGATGTTTTTCTAATGGTGATGTTGCTAATGTTCATGGTTGGTTGTCATGCCTTGTCTGATGACAATTAAATTTGTATTGTCCATGGTTGTTGTTAGTAGAGATGATATCAGGATGATCTATTAAGATAAGGATTAGAAACTTATTAAGATTAGGATTAGAAATGTTTTCAATGGTGGAGAGATATTGTTGATGATCTCTAGTATGTTGTATTCTCTCTCATGTTTCTCTTGAGGAAGTACGTGTTGCTTCAAGATATTTTTGGTCTTTGTAAGTTAGTGAAAAGTTTCTACTAAAGGAAGTTGTTGTGAAAAATGTTTGGAAGAATGCTTCACATTCCTCTACCTTTGAAGATTTGGTTTTGTAGTCTAGGATTCAGTGTTTATGTTTTGTGGATGTTGCACTCCTATCTTTGTAGACCACCTGTGTTGCCAAGGAGGTTTCTAGTAATTGTAGAAGGTTGGTAGTTTTGTTGGTTGTTTGGAATAGTCTAAAATATGCTCTGCATTTCTCTATATTATTGTTTATGCTATTTCAGCTTGGTGAACATGACCTCAGTGCTTGTGTAGTGTCTTAGTTTGGTTTTCATGTAATGATGTGTTTCACAAGCTGGATTGATAATGATCTATCTCTTAGTTGTGTATTGTATGCTTTTGGGATGAAGTACTCTGTTTATGTTTGGTTTGTGGTGGTTTTTTGTGGTATGATAGTGTGAAAGAAGTGTTTGGAAGTGTTTGGAAGTGTTGTTTGATGTTCATGGAATATCTCTTTGTGGTCTGCACATCAATGGTTGATCTATTTGGTGCTACATATTATGTTGAGTTAGTTTTCTAGGTAATATGTGGATGTTTGGTTGATAGGGCTTGTCATCTTGCTTGTGCTATGTGCTTGGGAATCTGCACCAGCGTTTGAGGTTGTGTTAAGATGGATTTGGGTTCTGACCTATCTTGTTGAGAACCGCATTATGTTAATTCAATTGAAGTTATGTTTTTGGGTTGGCTGGTAATGTGCTACACGTTTCATCTACATGTTTCCTTGTTGTCGACTTGGGTTGATGTGTGCCAATGTGTCTATTGTTTGGATCACATTGGAAGATACATAATAAGATTGTTTTTGGTCCTCTCTACCTTCTAGATAGGACCACATTATGTTTTTATCACCAACTTGTTGGATTCATTATTTGTATTCTTTTTTGGCTGGCCTAATTAACGTTTTGTGATCTTGCAAAGGATAGAAATGAAAGATCAAATTAGTTTCAAGTTGATCAAGTGTGTGGTGATGTGTGAGTATGGATTTGTGAAGTGAGTTATGGAAAAGAAGGATTAGATGTGCTTTAATGCCTCATTCAACAAAGTGTATTGTTGACAAATGTTGTAATTACATATTTTCATGTATCCCACTATCAAACAGTGAGTCTCTTCAGCAAGTCCTTATAATTTGTAACTTTCCATGGGGTTGTGCACCTCAATACTGCACGTCCTTTGTATCTTTCTCTAAGGTTGTGCACCTTAGCTTGTAAGTCCTTATGGGACTAGTGTGCTTCCTTAGGTAGTGAGCCTTAAAAAATATTATAATTATTTAAGCAATGAGATATATCTCTTTGTGGTTTTTCCCTCCTTGGGTTTTCCATGTAAATATGGTGTTATCTTATGCATGTGTGTTCATTGTCTTATATTTCATTGTTGTTGATTTGATTAAGTATTAATGATTTGTTCATGAGTTTTTGATCTTATTAAAAGTCTGAAATTGTGAATTGTTGAAGGGTTTAAGGACTGAAGGGGTTAATTTTTTATAGATACTGATTCATCCCCCTCTCAGCATTGAGTGTGTTCAAAGTGATATATGGTCCTTTATCCAATTCATAGACAAATTGCTTGTTTCCATTAGAAACTCCACATAGTTTGACTCTTTTATCTTTGTACATCCCCTTAAAATTATTCTTACACTGCCTCCTAGGGCATATGAGAGTAGATTTGTTCATTCTTGTAGTATCCCGTTATCAATCTTGTAAAAAATAATCCATCAACTCTTATAAGCATATCCTTTCTTACTATGATAGTTAAACCATTTTTCTATCTAAGGGATTCTTGGGTATATTTTCTTCATACAATTTCCTTGATGAGTTTCCACTTTATAATATAATCTCATGTGATGTACAATCTTATCAAGAGTCACATAATTGTACCCTCTTTATTCCCCCTTTAATAGGTTGAATGCATCTTTATGTATGTGATGATTGTCTTCAATTTTTTAGGATTATCTTTTTGTGTTCAAAATAACATGTTACATTTATATGTGATGATGGTATTAATATATGAATATCTAATGTTAGATTATGACCTTGATGGCTGCTCTAGAAATGGGATGATTGTTCATTTGGTATGTTCATATGATGATAGGTAACAATGTCTCTTGCTACTTTCCTTCTGATGGTCTTAACTATCAGTACACCTTTAATGAATAAATTTATATGGTGGTGTTCCTCTCTACTATTCATGACAACTCCCTTATGCTTGTGATGGTGTTTTATATTTAAGATATCAATGATAGTCTATTTTCTTGTTCTTCAACAATTTTTAATTGTAGTATAATAGTCTTGTTTATAGAGAGTGATAGTCTTTTTTTGTGCACAAGGGTCCTATAGTAGTGTTTGATGGTATTTGTGTCTTTTAATATCATGAAAATCCTTCAAAACAAACTTTAGACCATCTCAATGGCCTAATATTCCTTAAAATAAAATGATGATTCTTGTAGTCCTCATGGCTATACTTATAAGGTGAATTTAATAGTGTACTTAAATTGTGGGATAGTCTTTTACAACCTTTATGACTATGTTAGTATACAAATTTTTCTTTACGGTACTTTGTTGAAATTAGCTTGAATTTCCTAATTGGTAGTAACAAACATTCATAATAGTTAGAGAAATTATTATTGAATTAATTTTCCTTTTCATTTAAGATAGGCAGCTCCGTCCTATGATAAGATTTTTTTCTATAATTTTAACTAGAAACTATAATAGAAAATATAAAGTTGGAAAGAGAAATAACATAGGGAAACTCTCGACATGATTAGACAATACATTACATAGGATTCATAAGATGAAAGATATGAAGAAAAAAATAAAAAATAAAATAATATGCAAAAACTATTAGAGACACAAATTCCTTTAGTTCATGTATGCAACATTGGAAAAATAAATAATAATTGATGGTTTACCCATTTAATTTACTAAAAACTGAGAGATAAATATTATACACTAAACATATAAATAATCTACAATAAACAAAGAATAGAAAGACAAAAAAAATCTAAAATATCCATCTGATTCCTTCAAATTAGAGCACATTGTTTCTATTCTATTTCCTATGTAGTTACATGTAAGAAATGTATAACAAAATGATCATAATTCTAGCATACAACAAGTCTACAATCATAATGATTGATATAAAGTTCAAGAAAATTAATAAAAGACCTTTGGTAAATGGAGCACAAAGTTTCATTACAATTTTTCTATATGATGCCTATGTTTCAAGAAGAGCACAAAGTTTCATTACAATTTTTCTATATGATGCCTATGTTTCAGAAGAGATAAAGTTCAATTGAAGAAGAAAAACCCTTACAATTAGAAAATTTCTTCATAAATAGCCTTTTATTTTTGTAACTAACTCATAATTATTGTATAAACACTTCTTCAATTTCAAATTTCAAGTTCACCTTTAGATCACTTTATAATTTAAAATTCACTTTTAAGTCATAAAAGTGACTCAAGTTATAATTTTGAAAAAATATATAATATGAATAGAACATAAAAAAAAAGGGAAGTTGTGTGCCCCTTGTAGATTGTCACACCCTAAGAAATAGTAAGATACAACCAATTCTCCCCTAGGAATTCTATGAACTTCAAGCCTTGTTGAGTTTCTCAATCAAATCCAAACTAGGGTCAATCAATGCAAATTGAAGTAGACTTTGACCTAGACTACTTCACCAAAAGCTATTATCTCAATTGGCACCTTCAAAAATAGTTTTCACAACAAGAGATATTGCAAATCCAGTTTACATAGCCAACACAACTTTTTCAAACTCATCCAAAGCAAGTTTTCTTAATAATGCCTCTAAATGTGGAAGTTTAGTAGACTCATATTTTAAGACTTGTTCTATAAGCTTAATCCTCTCATAAAGTCACTTTTGTACATACTTTAGTTTTGAACAAAACCCTTGTATGTGATAAACCTTAGTTAATCACTATACATCATGCCAAGGGTGCTTATTGTTACAGATTTCTTTGAGATTCTTTTTATGACATGCTTTTGCAATGTGAAGAATTAGTGCTAAATCCTGAAATGCATCATCAAGGTATATGAGAGTTTAGGTGGATGGTTGAAGTTCATTCTTTGAATCCTTCAACTCTTCATTTGATGGACCTGAGGAAGGACAAGTTTCACTACTGGTTCCAGCATCAGTTCCACAAAATTTTATTTTATTATTTTGAGTATCAACAAAAAGTTCCATTTCCTAGTGTTTATTAATTTATATACGGATTAATAACTTATTTGAGTATGATGTTTCAACTAATAAATCTTCACTCATATTAGCTTGATATCATGTCACATTTATGCCCAATTTGAGGATTGAGATTAGCAAGAGATGGTGTTCCATCGCTTTCCATAACAAGCGCTTTGCGTGAGCTGAAGTCCCTGCCTTAAGCAGGTCTGGGTGTAGGGAAAACAATGTTATGAGTTTTTTGGAACTGGTCTTTGATGTCTGCTTTTTGGTTTTTGCTATTGTCTTCTATTTACCATTTAATTGAGCAACAAAATTAGCTTCAACAAAATGATAGCGAATTGATAGGCATGTATATGCTTCCACATAAACCTGATGAAGCACATAATATTTCAGAATGCAGTAACCACAAATCTCCTCAAGAATATCTAAGCATTTTAATCTATAATTTCAAAATTCCAACAACAATGAAACAAAATATAATAAAATACTGTGTTATCTTTCTATTTCTATGTTTGTAAAGAGGACAAGTCAAAATTGCCACCATAAAATCAACATAAAACTTGTAGATATTTAATAGACTGAACATGCATAAAGCACAAACATAACGTAAACATACTTGTTTTGATAAAGGAACTTGGGTTCAAAAATCCCAAACAACAATAGAATTTTCACTGGAATTCGTTTGAGAAATATTAGAGGAGGATACAAAATTCTTCCTCCCAAAGTCTTAATAGCACCTTTTGATCCAGTAGATAAAAATAGGTGGAATTCTTGTGGAGCTGAATTTGTTGATCGTGAATTTGCCTGAAGTCGACAAATAGAATGTTATCCCTGAGCATACAATCCCCTGCAAGAAAAACAGTTGTTTGGCAGTTGTTCTAATCAAGAGCACACAATATATATCTACTAGATGAATTTAAGTAAATTGTACACGACACTATTATAGGAAAAGCAAGACTTTTGTCTTTTCATTTTAGACGGATTTACAGTGTAAGTTACATTGAGGAGTTCAAGATTCCATTCAACTTTCCAAACTGCAAGATCATATATGAATGCTGCAATGGCGGACTGTATTGTTGCGAGAAATTTTGCAAGTAGTTGATCAAAAGAAAAAAATCTTGTCATTGATTATCGAAGACATAGAACATTGATGGAAATGATTTAAAAAATTAGCATTTGCAGTGTAAAATAGCTCAGTTCAAAAAATCTAAGACACATCATGATACCTGTACAATTAAACATCCCAAGCTTATACAGCTTGTTGAGCATTGGACACATGCTAGAAACTTGGCAGTCATTGTCTCCACAAACAAAATAGTAGTAGTGCTAGGCCTTTCCAAAGCAATATTCTGAAGCTCGGCAGTCAGTGTCTCCACTAACAGGGAAAGTATTAATCTCCACCAGCGATTTAGAAAGTTGCTATGGTTGTTACTTTGTCCAATTCATAGTAAATACTAACAACTAAGCCAACACTTATGAGGATATCAAAATCAATGAGCTTCATTCTAAATAAATTGACCACTTTAAGGGAAAATAGCATAGATCGGAGCAATAAATGGAAATTGGCAAGAAATCTGCTCGTGTATTGCTAAAATGACATTATTCGCTGATATAGAGATGGGACATGTAAATACTAAAAAGCCATGGATTTCATGACTTAGTTGTCTTTCACTTTTCTAAGGGTAAATGAACAAATAATGTTGTTTGTTTGTAGGTTTCTCTTTGTACCTTTTTTTTTCTTGCAGTGGAAATATGGCACTGCTTTTGGGTGCAATTCGCCTGTGAGGCTAAATATCCGAAAGAAAGGACAATATCATATGCAATAATGCAAGGCAAGATAACATTAAAAAAATCACTCAACAGTTAGATCACCAAACTTTAAAAAACCCAGTCACTCTCCATGTGCATGTAATCATATTGCAGAAAGATTCTCATCATAACAGAGATATGGATTCCTGACCTAAAGTTTCAACAAAAGAAAATTAGCCCATCACATTGCTCTCTTGCTTTGCCCGTAGCTACCTATAGCAATCAAGTGCCCAAACAAAAAATTCTTTGTTATTCATAAGTAAATACAATCTCTAATTGCTATAATTTTAGGCATTACCACATCCTTTTCAATCCAACTGACACTCCCTAAACTTTGAAAACTGTGAAAAACATTATGGTTATATTTTCGACATTCTATGATGGATACCTATTGGAAAATGTAGAATGCACCAAATTAAGGCATCAGTGTACATGTCTTGATCATGAATAAATATAAATGACAAAAATGTGGAGTACAATAGGAAAATAGACTCTATAATTTATAATGTAAAGCAACAAAAGCCTTATCATAGCGTCCAAACTCAATTGATTATTGTACTTCGAAAGAAAGCAGAGAGTTTGCCTTAATTGACCAATCCTAAGGTGTTATCTACCACTAGATATTTCCAATTGAATATGTTATGGGATAGTTAGAAGTGTTCTATAGATATTTTGATTCTTTTGCTCTGTTATGTAGTGAAATGAATGTGTCTAGAACACTGGTAACTATGCCATGGCATATTGGCTTTGCTCAGAGACAAGAAATTCTTCATCGACTGCTTTGCTCATGAGGAGGAGGTCAATCTCTGGATATTGTGCAGAAATAGAAGAATGATTTATAGAACAAACACTTAATTGGTGCAGGCATCTGACAAAATTTTAATATCCTTTATGCTTTGATGCATATCGACACCAAGTTTTAAAGCTCTCATTTTACCACAGGCTGAAGAATGATTTATAGAACAAACCCTTATGCCAAAATGGTTGCTGAGAAAGAGGCTATTGAGTTCCATCAAAGCATAAAGGGAGCATAGATTGATAGATATTAACAACGAAGATTTGAACTACAAATCATAGTCCCCTTAACAGGATTCATCAATGTCCTAGTTTTAGATCCTAATGTAGGTGGAGGGAACCATGTTTGGCATGTGGATTAATGTGGATTGTTGAAAATGCATCCACATGGCATGCACTTAACATGAGCATTAAAGCAGATATCATAATTTGAATTTTCAAATATAAATATATAAAAAATAACTCAAAATAACATTGCAAACTATATGAAGCTGAAATTTAAACAATAAGTACAATAACAATTCATTGATTCCCTAAGAATAATAATCATAGAAATAATGTAAAGCATGATTTATATAAGAGATGCCAAAAAAAGTAATGTGGCGTCATACATAATACATAGGTACAATGAGCAACAAGCTCAAAAGTCAAAGTTATCATTTGATTGACTTCAGAAACTAAGCGTTCTAAAACTTGCACAGTTCTGTTTGACAATCCAAGGGAAAATTAGTTTGGCTCTGTAAGGTGAGCTGCAACAACAAATGGGTATGCAACAGAGCTGCAGAACATATAAATATCAGACATGAGATCTACATATTTGAAATGAATAGATAATTAGTTTGTGTAGAAAGTGAAAATATCCATGGGCATTATAGTCCATGTAGACTGTAAACTAATTTCCAGGCATATTGTTTGTGTAGGAAATCAAGGTTTTAAAGATAACTTACAATGTATTGGCTTTGTTCAGAGAAAAGAAATCTTCATTGACTGCTTTGCTCATGATGAGGGGGCCAATCTTTGAAAATTGTGCAGAAATAGAAGATTGATTTATAGAACAAACCTCATACATGTCTACCATTACAACCCCAAAAAGTTCTTAAGTCTCATTACTAAAATAAATAATGCGACAAATTTGCAAATTATAGTGCTACAGCCAAATAGACAACCAATTTTTTTTTGTATTTCCGCCTTTTCGAGAATTTATCACGCGACTCCACTAGACAACTATTTTTTAATGCATCTCCTTCCAAATAATGTGCATAGGTATGTATGCAAAATGCGAAAGCATAGACAAGGCATGTAAACTGTTTTATTGAATGCCTAAAGAAATGATTGCAAGATATTCATAAAATGGAATTTTTTAAACTTTCAAGCAAATCAATTGGCAGCTATTGAGCCAACTTCCACAATCTTTGTCAGCATCATCCTTGCCTGTGCAGATCTTTTGGAACAGGGTATGAGCAACCATCAAAGCATAAAGGATCAAAAGTTTTTGTCAGATTTAGTTACAACTGCTCTGGTAGACGTGTATGCAAAATGTAGAAGCATAGACAAGGCAAGTGAATTGTTTGACAGAATGTCTCAGAGATGTGGTCTCATAGACTGCAATTGTTGCAGAATATGCACAAAATGGATTTGTTGAAAGGCCTTTAGAAATTTTCAAGATAACGCAATTGATAGGTGTAAAGCTAGACTTGACATACCTCTGCTAAAATGGGAGTTTTGGAACAGGCTATGGCCATCCATCAAAGCATAATGGAAAAGGGATTTTGTCAGATGTTACAGTTGCAATTGCCCTATTAGACATGCATGAAAAATGTGGAACCATAAACAGACGCACGCGATCTATACATTCCTCCAAATCAGTGAAACCAGAAAGGCATGAGCTCAACAAAATGCCTCAAGGAAGTATGCTCTCACCTGGATTAGGCCCATGATCTAGTACAAAAGCTTTAACCTTTAACTTTTGCAGAGAATGCTGATAAAATCAATGGGATGACATTAAAGATGAATGGGCTATATATTTTATTGAGCAGAAAGTTAAAGAAAATGCAAGTGAAACAAGAAATTTTTAAGTGCAAATTCCATTAAACAAGATACATTGAATCAAAGATTTTACTAAGCAGAAAGTTACAAAAAATGCAAGTGGAATAAGATACATTGAATCACAGCTAATTGCAAGAGTCATCTCGCACCTCTAAATGGTAAAAACCCCAGAGTCTCACCTCTATCTGCCAAGCAAGCTTTCCTTGCCCATTTGAGAGCCCGTCAAAGAGATGATGTGGTATGTGTGACTGTGAAATGTGGAAACATAGACAACGCACACAAATCACCTTGAAAAACCCCAACAAATTAACCTCTACACGTGCCCAGAAAGCTGTTTATAAGGTGTCCAATATGCTGTTAAACAAGGCATGATCAAACACGTGGATACCATGTTCCCTGCCTTCGTTGGACCAATTCAAACATTAGATTTGATTTTAATTTTTCCCTCTGCTCGCTTCTGATTCATGAGAAGATTGTTTCTTTTAAATTTGTAAATGGACAAACTCCAAAACCCCGGCCAAAAACGGACCAGCCAATCAGGAAATTTAGTCAGAATAACGGAAATGACAGTTTAATAGCCAAATTAATTCGCACCATAGGTTAAAATATTTTACTCGACTCCCCAAAAAGATTAATTGAAAAACTTCAGCATCGAAAACATTAATCTCCGCCTACAGATAGGCGGGACTAATAATTGCTAGTGACATTTGGGAATAATATTTAATGGTATCTATGGGCATACGGTTGAATATTTGCTGACTCCATAACACTCAGTAGCTTTTTCTTCCTCGATTTCAATCACTGCTCTACATTCACCGACACCAACAATAATGCAGATATAGCCTCATTGATCATTCAAATTGTTTTCACTTCATATTTATCCTATGCTATAATAGTGCCCTCAGATATATGAGCCCATTTGTCATCTAAGAATTATTCAGCATCTAAAAGCTCATCTCACAAAGGTCAATGGATTTCTCCTTATCATCTTGCCTTCATCCTATGACAGCACAAAATGTATTAGTTTTGGGGGCATCATGAACAAAGTGAAGTTGAAACAAATTTGACTCTATTGCAGATAATGTATATCGACCAACCAAACACAATAACATCAAGAATAGTCTTGGATCTGTAATTGAAAATCGTTTCCATGCTCTAGATTCAATCTTTTCAATCTCTTGCACAATCATGAGTGCTGTGTTGCTAATATGGTTTCTAAGTCTTTTCCAGGACAAAGCAATTACAAAGCTTAAATTTTGGTGTAGGTTGCAAAGGTATAGGTGATGGATTTCAGATTTATGCCCATTAATCATGTTTGCTTGAAAGTTCCTAAAGCTTATTTGATGAATCTATTTTGTGTATATTTTGATTTTTTATGAAAAGATGAAACTTCTTTAAAGATGAAGGGTGTTTGAGAATCAATAAATTATGATATTGTTATCAGAATTCAATTGTGTAGTTTTTTGAATCAAACTCATTGATCCATATTTCATGAGTAGTGGTTTGTAAGAACCCATCTCTCATGATATTTAATGGTCCACTTAGCACTCATTGGATCTAGATGATGCTCATAGAGGTAAAGTATTAGGCCTTCCCAGAAGGTCACCCATTCCAATACTACAACTCAAATACACATAACCATAAAGTTTTTGCAAAATTAAATCCACTCAACTTGCAACCCGCTGTGAAAAATGCCTCTGGTTATCAACCAATAAATTGTTAAAACATTACACGGGTTGCAGAGAACATTGATCAAGATTGCGGAATTTATTTTGCATCTGCCAATTACATTTCCTTTACTGTTTCTAAAGCCTTTTCAATGAATCTCTTTTAAACCATATTGACCTTTAATTGGGTTCTGGGAACACTGTTCAGCTCTAAAGAGGTTCGGAGAAACATCTTCTAAGCCAAAGTGGTGGTTAAGAACATTTAAAATGTCAAATGTGACTTACCCGTTGTTAATGCGTTGTTCTTGAGCTCCTCGCCATCTGATCACTTATGTCACGAGGAACAATTTTGGAAAAGGGTTTAAGGTCCGAGGTAATCTTAATTGCAAGCCCATGATATATTATCAAATCAAGAAATATGAAGATTAATAAGTATCTATCACTTTTCGAGTTCCACCGCAAACTCTGGTAAACCCATAGGTACGAGATCGTATAGTTGTTATGTTCACTTCTAGGTACGGGCATACATGTTGGAATTACTAATCCCAATAACCACTGTTCCATGCTTGTCCCTTTTTAGCTACAGCTCTTCAAGTCTGGGTATGGGGTAGCATTTAATGGTTTACTTTTCTTCCCTATCTCCGTTCTGTTTTTCTTTTTCTTGCTGGAGGGTCTGTGTCCTATGGGTATGGTCTAGTTTTTCCACAACAAAGATCGATAAAATAGTAAGTTATCTTATCAAAATTTATAGCAGAACAAACAAAATCAGTAGAGAGTTGGAAAACAATATGAGGTAGTTCGGTGGGGTCGGCTGTTGTTTTTGTTGCGGTCTTTCAGTTTCATTTCATGGGTCCTATTGACTGACTGGTCTCGTAGACGTTATTAAAATCAATCAATCAATCAATAGTTTTTGCTAACTTTTTACTGTTATGTAGTTACGTACAGCTCTAGTATAAAAGACTGTCTTTATATGGAAGTAGCTGGTCTTAATATATTTCTGTATATATCTAAAACTGTTTTTGATATTTAATGATGAAGCTACTTAGTAGTGTTATTTTGAGTAGTAAGTAAAAAAGGAAAAAGGTCTCTCTATTTTTTGTCTGTAGAACACAGCTAAAGCTCTTGTGGACAAATCTGTGTAAGAAGTTTTTTAAACTTAATCTGAAACAGTATATTTGTATTAGAGTCAACAATGACATCTTTTTCTGAGACAAGTCTTGCAAACTCTTAAATCCCTCAGTTTATTAGAAAGAATTATGAGTATTGACCAATCATAATGAAAGATTTGTTCGACTCTCAAGATATATCGGAGCTTGTGAAGAATGGGTTTTCTGAATTTGTGGATGCAAAAACATACAATGTATTATAATTTCAAGTAGAAAAGGATTTGCTTAAAGATTAAAAAAATAGGATTTCAAAGTTTTCTTCTATATCTTTTAGGAAATGCTTGAAAGTATTTTCTCACGAATTGTAGTGGTAACAAAATCAAAGCAACTATAGGATATTCTTCAAATAACATCAACGAATGATAAACGTAAAAGCCACAAAGTTACAAATGTTGAAAAGAGATTATGAAACCATTTCTATGAAGGATTCTCAATTTGTAGATTATTTTTTTATCCAAATTATTGATTTGGTTAATCAAATTAGATCCATAGGGAAGCTCTTCAAGGTAAGGGAATAGCATAAAAGATTCTAAGGAACCCAACAACAAATTTTGAGTCAATTCATGTGGCTATAGAAGAGACAAAAAACTTTCTCAGTTTTCTATAGATAAGCTCCATGTCTCTCTAATTTAACATAAGCATAAGCTAATGCATTCTTCTAGATCTTCTTTGGAGCATGTCTTTAAGTCATGAGTTTTAACTTTTCATCTAGGTAGAGGTGGAGGAAGATTTAATTTCAAAGACAAAGAAAGAAATTCATCAAGAGATGGAAGAACTAGCCCTACAAATTCAAGTGGAAGAGGTAGCAACCAAAATCCAAGTCAAAATCAATCTCATGATGAAAGGTATGACAAATCTCAAGTTTAACATTTGTCATTATTGTAAAATATATAGTCATTATGCATATGAGTTTACAAAAAAAAACAGTTCAATTTTAATATACAAAGTGTAAATTTTTTAAAAGAAAATCAAAACTAAGGTAGTATATTTTTTGAATGCAATGTTGCTCAGGAAAGTCCAAAAGATGCTTGGTTTTTAGATTTAAGATGTAGTAAGTACATGACATACAGTATGGAAATGTTTGTTAGTCTAGAGAAGTTAGAAAAATCAGATATTACTTTGGGCAATAAGAATAGAGTGTCGGTCATGGGAAAATGAAATGTTAGTATTCTAACTAAATATGGGGAGAAAAATATTATTTTAGATGTATATTTTGTTCCCAATTTAAAGTATAATTTGATGAGCATTCAATAACTTGTTTAAAAGAGGTATAAAGTGTCTTTCAAAGAATGTGTAATTTTGAACAATCTTTCAAAAAATCGGTTATTAACAAAAGTTCAAATGACTAACAATAAAATGTTTCCCTTAAATTTGACACCAAATTTGATAGTAGGATTTGCTCAAGAAATCTCACATTCAGCCCAACAAAATATCACTCAAGAAATACCTCCTCAAGTGCAAAAGCTATTCAAAAAAATTACAAAAAAACTAAAATTACTCAAGCTTTTGATGAAGAAATACCACTTATAATTTGGAAACTTGAATTTTGGAGGTCTAAATTTTCTACACAAAAGGGATATGATAAAAGGATTGTCACTCTTATAAAAACTAGATAAAGTATATGAAGAATGTATCTTCGGAAAGTAGAATAGAGAATCATTCCCAATTGGTAAGTAAACTAGAGGAAAGGTATCATTTGAGATTGTTCATTATGATTTTTGTAGACCAATGCAAATACCTTCAATTGGTGAATGTTTTCACTTCTTAACATTCATTTATGACTATTGTAGAAAAAGATTAGCATGTATCCTAAAACATAAGCATGATGTGTTTGATATTTTTTGTCAATTCAAAGCTCTAGTTGAAAACAAAAGTGGAAAATATATCAAAATTCTAAGAATAGATAGAGGTGGGGAATATATCTCCTAAATGTTTGCAAGGATCATGGAATACACAAGAAATTTACTACTAGATACACAACACAATAGAATGATGTGACAAATAGAAAATAAATATGGACATGGCTAGGAGTATAATGAAGGATAAACATTTATGAAATGAGTACTGGGTTGAAGTTGTAGCATGTACGGTTTGTATAATGCTAGATGCCAACTAAGAGTGTTAAGAATATGATTCTAACAGAAGCATGGAGTGGAAGAAAGTATAGTGTTGTTCATATAAGAGTGTTTAGATGTGTGGCATATGCTCATGTCCCAAATAAGTTGACAAATAAATTGGATAACAAGAGAAAAATTTATCTTTATAGGATACAATGAGGAATCAAAAATTAACAAATTGTATAATGCAATAATTAAAAAAGTAATAATTAGTAAATATGTGTGTAGAGGAGGATATTCGCTACTCCTGAGTCTCTAGGATGGGGAAGATTTTACAAGGAGAAAATTCTCCCCAACTACCTCAAGTAAATAAGCTCAAGTGACCAAGACAAGCAAAAGGGGGAGTTTCTTATATGTTTTTATGTTTTATGATTGTTTATTGGAAAAGAAATTCAAAAGTCGAGTGAGCAGGCCTCAAATATCTCAGGAGATAGATAGACTAGCTCTTGACCAGAGGATGGAAGCGTGAACCAATGATGACAGCACGACGCACTAGCATCTCAATGGAGCACTGGCGTCTCATACAGACTAGAGACAAAGTCAATCACTAGAAACTCCTAGGGCCTACTAACTACTCAAAAACTAGAGTTTGACAATTTTGACTAGTTTAACATAATGCAAAAAATAAAGGAAAAATCACAAGAAGAATACTAGACAAATTATTAAACAAAATGAAAAAGAGTGAAAGAAAAGAATGAACTCATAGGTTATCCAACTATGAAGCCTCTCACAAAGCTCCACATGAAGAACTTGCACACATTCCAAATAGTAAAAGTGTTGGGGCTATTTCGGGGCTTGCCTTGGTCAAACCCCTATTTTGGTGTTTCCACCTCCACGAAAAACCAATGAGACCACAAGATAGAGAAATAAACAATAGATGATATGAGATGACAAGATAAAGAAATAGAACATGCAAGATATCAATATGCTATTGAACAAGAATGATAATGCAACAAAAGGAAGCGTTGCCCTCCCTCCAATGAGCTTAGGAAGCTGAGAGGAAGTGTTATGCTTTGAGAGAGCTTGAGACAAAATCTAGAGCCACGAACGTGCAAGAAGCTTGTTATAGAAGAGCAAGAATGCAAGAGAGAAAGAAGAGAATGAAGATTGAGATAATGTGACATAGAATGATAGAATGAATTACTAGAAAGAGAATGAATGAATGGGAGGGAAGAAGGCAAGTTTAAATGAAGAATAACATGTAAGAGGGTTTTTTTTGGGCGCAGTTGTGACCGTGGAGGCATTACACTTCTCGAGTAGGCGAAAGTGTAACATCCTAATGGACATAGAATTAGGAATCTTGTCAAGACGTTCATGCAGCACACAAATGTCTATGTGATGTGAAAGCATCCCCAACAAAAATTTCCTCAGTGACTAACAACGACAGGGTCAAGGATGAAAATGAAGGTAGGGGCAAGGGAATTAGCATTATCATTTAATTAGGCTAAATTGAAGATTGATGTAATGTGAAATTGCATTGGTGGTGCAATTTTAGGACATTACAATTGGGTAAGTACACCAAGATGGTGCAAAAAATGGGGTCAAAAGTGGCCACTTTTTTCTGAAATCAGCTAAACGTAAACTTGGAGGGTTAATTTTAGATTCATGCACTCAAAATTTGAAGATACCAAAAGAACAAGAATTGTAGTACTTTGAATCTAGTTTCTAAACTACTAAATTTTTTCAAAAATGGATAAGATTAAGAGGATCAAATGCTTCATGCTTTTAGAAAAATATAACATAGTGTTTGGCGTGCGCCCCTTGCTTTTTTAAGTTGCATTTAGTATTTTCAAAAATCCATTGGTAGAAATATAGTTAAGAGTAAGTACTATAAGTTGTATATTTTTTTGTAATATTGAGTACTTTTTTTATGATTTTTCAAAGTGGGTGCACAAGCATGTGTATCACATAACTTGCACCAAAATAAAAAAAATTGCAAATTTTTTCCAATGTCTAAAGAATGAAGTGTAGAACAATGTTATATAACTTTTTAAAATTTGGACAAGTAGGTCAAAAGTTATTAAAAAAATTCAATACATGTGTCTTTGATAACTATGGAAACATTAGTGAAATAAATTAAAAATAAACATGTTAATGTAGTTCAAATCTAAAAAATATTATACGGTTACAAAGCTTATAAGATGTGTGAAATTATGGTTTTAATTTTATTAAGATTTGATTTATAATGTGTAAACCTCATGATGAGGAAGTTCAAAAATGAGAATGGATGAGAAAATCATGTGAAAATGAGGCAAATGAACCATCCAAGCCTAAGTGTAAGCGTGTTTTGTGCGAGACAAAACGCACGTGCGTGTTTTGTTAAATACAAAATGTGTTTGTGTCTTGTGCAAGACAAAACGCGTGCGTGTTTTGTAAAATTATAGGTAAACAAATAAAGAAAATAATAAATTGTTGGTTCATGAATCATGTAAAGAAAATTAAATTATTGAAGAGGGGATATAACTGAAATCACTGAGTATCTTATTCTAGAGGAAATTAGTATATCCGACATTACAATATATATTTAAAATTTAAAATTGGGAAATATGTATGTATGTATTTATGCAAAGGTAGATCAACACAATCTCAATTTCATGTTTAAGTACCACTATTGTTATCTAAAATCTATTTTTACTTTCTCACTTCAATTTAATATATATTGCAAACATTAAATCGTAAATCAAACAAGATAGTAATCAGTTATTGTATAGGCCTTAGGGTCCAGGGTCAAGAGGTATATGGTTAGGGTCATGAGGGTATATAGTATAGGGTTGAGGATTGAGGTTTTAGCCTATAGGCTTTAAGGCCTAGGGTTGAGAGATATGGTTTAGGGTTGAGGGTATAGGGTTGAGTATATGGTTAAGGGTTTAATCTATTGGCTTTAGTTCCTAGGGTTGAGGGATAAGGTTTAGGGAATTAACAATATAGGGTATAGGGTATAGACTAAATAGTTCCCTAGAACTACCTCTTTATATCTAACCTCTCTCTCTCTACAGTTTAGGATTGAGGGATAGGGTTTAGGGTTGATTGTATAGGGTATCTAGGGTTTAAGATTATGGGTATAGAGCTTAGGGTTATGGGTATATAGTTTAGGGTTTAGTGTATAGGTGTTAGGGTTAAGTGCATGGGTTTTTGGTAAGTTAAATCCATTGTAAGCCCAAATAGTAGCAAAACACATAAAAAAATTGTTAATTTAAAAGAACATACATGTTTTTTAAAGCTATATAGATCACTTGACATCTAGATCAGGTAGACCAAGGAGGTCAAGGAGATCAACTAGATCAATGAGGCCGAGGAGATTAGCTATATGATGATTAGGAATGGCTTATTTTTTAATGATGATTATGATATCAATATACTAATAATGATGTTTGTACTGGTGTATGTGATTTATGACATGTATAGGTGAATATTAATGTAGATATATGTATCCGGTCTTAAATGAATCTATAATGTATCTAATGAAGAATGTATATGTATGTTTCCAATATGAAATGTAATAAACATGCAAGATGATAAGATGCTAAGAATAAAAAATTTAAACACTTAAGATGAAAACATGAAATGATGATAAGATGCGTAGAATAATAAATATAAACACTTAGAGATGCTTATAATAACAAATCTAAACACTTAATATGATAATATCTCTAAATTATTCATTATTTAGGGTGTAGGGCCTATGGTTTATAGGTTTAGAGTATATGGTTTAGGGTTGAGTATATGGTTAAGGGTTTAACCTATTGGATTTAGTTGCTAAGGTTGAGGAATAAGATTTAGGGAACTAAAAGTATAGGGTATAAGGTTCCGAGTTAAACGGGTATATCTAATTTAGGGTTGAGTCTCACATCTCCCCCTCTCTACTCTCCTCAAATCTATTGTTCTCTATCTCACTTCTCTCTCCTCTAGATCTACCTATATCTATCTAACCTCTCTCTCTCTCTCCACTATCTACCTCCCCTTCCTATCTTTCCCCTCATTCATCCTTATCTACCTCTCCCTCCCTCCCTATGTAGATCTCTCTTCTATATATCTCACGTATCTCTTTCTTTGCTTCTTTCCGCTATATATCACCTCTCTATATCTCTCTCCCATGTCTCTCTCTCCTCTCTCCCTTTAATATCTCTAAGTTATTCATTATTTAGGGTGTGGAGCCTATGGTTTATGGGTTTAGGGATTAGGATTGAGTATATGGTTAAGGGTTTAACCTATTGGCTTTAGTTTCTAAGGTTGAGGGATAAGGTTTAGGGAATTGATGGTATAGGGTATAGGGTTTCAAATTAAATGGGTATATCTAGTTTAGGGTTAAGTCTCACATATCCCCCTCTCTAATCTCCTCATCTCCATTGTTCTATATCTCTCCTCTAGATCTACCTCTCTCTATGCAACCTCTCTCTCCACTATCTACCTCCCCTTCTTATCTCTCCCTTCATTCATCCTTATCTACCTCTCCCTCCCTCATTATGTAGATATCCCTTCTATCTATCTCACATATCTCTTTCTTTGCTTCGTTTTGCTATATATCACCTCTCTCTATCTCTCTCCCATATCTCCCTCCTTTCTCCCTTTAATATCTCTATATTTATTCATTATTTAGGGTGTAGGGCCTATGGTTTATGGGTTTAGGGTATAGGGTTGAGTATATGATTAAGGGTTTAACCTATTGTCTTTAGTTTCTATGGTTGAGGGATAAGGTTTAGGGAGCTTATAGTATAGAGTATAGGGTTTCATATTAAATGGGTATATCTAGTTTAGGGTTAAGTCTCACATCTTCCCCTCTCTACTCTCTGTTGGGGTTTAAAAATGCAACCCAACTAGGATTTGTAATTCTCTAAGAGGTAGCCAACCTCTATATTAAAGAAAAACAAAGGCTAGTGGCCAACTGACAAGATTCAGTCAAAGACTGACATCTCCTACACTTCTGGCTCTACAGGACCAAGGTGGGTAAACCTAAACAATGCTCAAAACTTAACTCATTCATACACAAACATTGTTTTATAAAACAAATAACTCCCAATGCAAAAAACACTAAGGGAAGCATTGACTACCTTGAACTTGGCTAAATTCTTAGTAACTCAACCCTCTCTCAGCCATTGGAAAGCAGGACATACAACAATCCAAACAATAAGAAAAAGAATGATTTTACATTTAAAATTTGTTTTTGAGATGCATCAAGCTACAAGATAAATCAGTGCCAATTCTGGGCCTTGGAGTCAAATACATAAGACAAATTTATCAGCAAATGACATTCAACCAGTGGATTTAAAATTGTTGATGGTTTGCATCAACTATTAGTGTCTTACACCAACAATCCCACTCCTATTATCGATCAACCTCTCCTTATCAAATCCAACCTGCACACTTGAAATCACTATTATCTGCTCAAAGTATTTAACCATTTCTTTGAAATAGACCCATAAACAAATAACACAATCTCATGAAATTTGAGATGATAAACTCAAAATACTTTGTATTATTAAATTCATATGATTTAACTCTACAAGTATGGAGACAAATTGAAGATATTCATGAAAATGCAAACACATTTCATGATTTATTTGCACAAACTGGCTGTATTTGCTCATAAAATCAGAAATTACAGCTTCTAGACTCAAAAATAACTCAGACTTAACAAACTCTATCTACCTAGCCCAATACAAAAACTCGAAACCCTATACAATGAGAAGAGAAGAGAAGATATAGAAAATAGAAGGAAACAGAAGCAACCCTAGAATTGATCTGTTGCGGACACATGGCAGTTCCATTCCCGTTGATCAAACAATTGAAAAATAATATCTCTTCTTCCTCCCTTCTAGAATTTGTAGCAACAAACATATTCCCTCCAACTGCTTCAACTCATCATTGCTTAGCAATAGAAAATCAGCCCATGTGGAGATTCAATTATTTTCCCTAGCTACAAAATATCTCCTCCCGTGCAAATTTTGTTTCTATTTTCTGCTCTTCAATTGTTGCAGCAATACTTTTAGCAAATATTTTCCTTTTGACTATAAAGTGAATAATAAATTTCACTTTACTTACATCATTTGCATCCAACATTAAAATACCTCACCTCTCAGCCAATAAAATAATCTACATAGTGAATATATATTCACTATATTATTTCTCTCGTGAAAATTGAAACCCATCCTCAAAATTCAACTATATTTAAAAGCCTTGCCTTTAAATATTTAAAGCTCTTACTATTTGATGGGATAAATAAAAATTTACCCATGCCTCATTTAAATATTTCATATTTGAAATATTTTACATTTTACCCCCACCACCCATTCACCAAAAAAAAAAATTGCATCGGGTCCCACCCCATTTCACATCCCAATTATGTAACTTTATTAAATTTTTTAAAAAAATTCAAAACCGGGCTCCTCCTGTGTTCTCGCACACCTCACGAGCTTTTTTGGCAAAGTCACCCAAGCTCTACGAGGTCCACAAGAACTGGTTGAAATGCCCTAGTTTTGTATTTCTATCTGGTCATGCCTGGCAATGGTGGCTCCCTGCTCCTCACACTTGGCATGGGCACACCTCTCACCTTCCTCATCCTTCCCTTCTCACATGGCGCGGGCCTCATGAGCTTCCTCCTCTTGCTGGTGTGCTCTACATTGCAGGCCACGTGAGCCTCCATCCCATAGAGCCCTTTGTTGTGCGTGATTCCTTTATAGAACCTTATCTTAGGTCGTGCGCATCATCTCCCTCACTGGTCAAAGGCTCCCTTCCTCCAACACCAGTTTATGTTATGGCATGGGTTTCCCCTTACCTGGCGCAGGCTACTTCCTTGCATCGCTGCCTGGTCTCCACTCTCTGCAAGCTGCGGACTTCCCTGCTTCTTCCAAGGTCGCGCACCCTTCATTCTCCCTCTATGCTTGGTGCGCGGGCCCTCACCTCCAATGTGCAGGCTCTCACTTTCCTTCACTTCCTTGGCCATGAGCTCCCACTTTGCAGGCTGCATGAGCCTCACCTGGTCGCGGGCTCCTTGCTACTCCTATGCTTGGTGTTCTCCTCCAGCTCTCTTCCATCTGCACCCCACATGCTGGCCACCACACTTGCCAAGTTTTCCCTTCTTCTGTTGGCAGCGTGGACTCCTTCTTTCCATGGTGCAAACTGTATCTCCTCATGTTGATTGCGCATTCACTTGCTGGCTACGCTAGCTCCTTGCATGGTGCGGGCTTCCCTAATGCCTCCACACTCCTCCAACGAGCTTCCTGACACAGGCCCCCTGCCACTTGCATTTGCTAGAAAGTTTCTAAAGCCTTTTCAACGAATGCATTCGCCGTCTCTCTTCACCTGCTAGCTTGTGCCTTCTATCGCTTATGTTGTGGTCATTGTCTCTCTCAAAGAGTGACACTGAAGTTATGGTTTGCTCAAATTGCAGAACAAGCATCATGAAACTCTACAGGTGATTTCCTTTTGGTATCATAGAGCTGTTCAATTAACTTAGCAAAACTAAAAGTGCAGTGACTTTATCTCATGGTAACTAAAATGAAACATTATCTCTCCTGCCCCTCAATTCCATATCCTTGAAGCATAATCATATCTCCATCAAATTTGTTAGACTTTGAATTTGAACATCACAAACCTTCACAAAACAAACTTCTCTTTTAGTACATGTAGATTTTCAACAATTTAGCAAAGATTAACTAGTGTTGTGACATTGTCCCATAGTGAGTAACACTATCTTCAAATTGTGATAAAACTTCCTTGATGCTCGATGATTATCGTATATATGCACTCATGTCAATGTTAATCTATAATTATTAATCTCCTTATGCTCGGACCTGTGTCATCAATTGTTTTCCTTTGAATGTAACGTTACAACACTTACATCCTTGGAACTGAGTGAGGCATATCGGGTCTTTAAGTGGGCCCGGCTAAAACAAAAATCGTTTTGAAACAAACTTCAACTTGAAATGATCTGAAACTACATTTTGAATGCATGTGAAGTTAAAACATGAACTGGGTCACTATTAAAAACTGCTTTCTGGCACATTTGGAAAATGGGCAAAATTGACTTAGTGGGCTCTGGAATCGTCCTAGGAAACTGGTCAAACAACCTCGTGAAGCAATTAAAACTTGCAAGAATATAGTCATTTGATCCAAAAGTATAGTGCAAAAGATGGATCAGAGAAACTAATCACGAGGAACCGGATATTAATCCGCCAATTCGCCTAGTTGAACTTTTCTGAGACAACAGGAGTTCTGAACCAACACAAACTGACTCAACTGCTAATTTGTAAAAATAGTAAATCAACTCCTGGCGATCTGCCATCATACATGGTAAATCATTAAGGTACCCTGAGCACATGTGCAAAAAGAAATTTCTTTAATCATCACTGGTCAGAAGTTATTGATAGTTGGAGTTGGCCTCTCAGAAAGGCTGTCAGGAATGTAGCTGCGAAACAGAACAATTTGCATTTGGTTTTGATCTGCTAAAAATAGCAAATCAGATCATGAAGTTCTGCAAATTGACACCCAAGATTATTTAGGCATGGGGAATATGGAACAAAAAGATTTTTTTCATGATAGTAAACTGGTTGCGAAAACCAAGCTCAAACAGGAAGTTGTTTCGCAAACTGACAATCTGCAAACAGTAGAATAGTGCAAAAACCTTCCAACTTCACTTTTTGAAATGCTGTCAGAACTTGTCATGGGAAGCTAAAATTTGACATGCCTACTCACATATGTCTACTGAGTATTTCTACAAATGGGTTTTGCACGACAATCAATAGGTTTCAAATTACAAGCCTCCAAAGTGGGTCAGTCAGGACTGATTTATCAGGTGCACTTTTGAAAGTGCAGAAGCAAAATTTTGAAATAGGCATCTCAAATTTGCAAAATTTGAGAGTGCCAACAGTGGCTCCGATTGGGGATGTATGCTCCCTGTGGGCATAGCAAGATCCTAGATCTCTGGGGAGAGTAGACCAAATGTTGAGTCTGATAGGTACCCTCAAATTGCTCCTCGATGCAACTTTGTTTTTTCAATTTCATCTGATGACCCCGGGTCACCAAATGAAAAAATGAGGATCAACATTTACCTCTATCAAACACCAATCTGTGAAAAGAGCTGATCTCCCTCCAGCTGTGCTTGCCTCTGTCAAACCCAACCAATATAAGTGACCTTCTTCTTACAAGTTGGAAAATGTGGTGACCACTGAAATTTGCCTGATTACAAACACTGCCACTACAATCTCTGTCAGTCTTTATTGCATAATCAGTCACCAACTGCAAAATTTCATCATCACATGACACATGTGTGTTGTATTCATCATATGTAATATGCTCAGATTGAAAATAACATTTCATGTTATTCATCTCATTGTCATGTCTTATAAAAATACTTTCCAGCTGAACTAGAAACTGAAAAAATTCAAAATCCTCCAAGTATCTGACACTAGGATGTTCAACCTTACCTGCCACACCTGTTTCAAATGTAAAATAGTCATAAGAGGTGCCCTCAAGGAGTTCAGCAAATTGTTCATTTTCTTTCTCAAGACCACATTCCAACCATGTGTGAAATGTATCATTGGAAATCTCCATAAAGAGTGGGTTATTTCTCCACCAATAGGTTTCATCATTTCTCATCTCTAGTAAAGATGGAGGTTCATCAAACAATGGATTTTCCATTATATTCATTTCTAAAATAAGAGTCTCAGCCTCCTCAACAATAATGTCTAAATCCTTCAAGTCATCATTGCACTCAAACTCGTTGCAATCACTAGAAGAGCAGGTAGACACATCTTCAAATTCATTCCCATCCTCAGATTGTTCAGTACACACATATGACATTTTTTCCATATCCACATAATCTGGGAGTGAAACCATGTCCTCCACATCTTGCATACTAACATCATCCTCATCTGATATAAAACTTTCCAAGTCTACTTCATTCAAGCTAGTATGGCTAGCATAAGAAAAATTAGCATGCTCACCATTAGGAGTTGAATGTGCATGGACATGCCCCATGGTACTAAGCTCAGTATTGATGAAGCTTTCAACCTTAGTAATATTATAATCAGTACTATACGGTTCTAACACATTGAATGATGAATTCATTATCTCATCATCACTTTTTTCATCAAACAAATTACCAAATTCATCAGAACCATAGGACTACAGATGGACCCCCTCTTTGATCTCATCACTAGAACAACCAGTAGTTCCATTACATGATGTGATATGCCAAGCATCTGAAACTATTTCCATCTCTGTTTCACATAAACAGTCATGAGCAGCAGAAGCATAAATAGGTTTATCATCTTCTTCATCATTATAAGGGCATTCATAGTCAGCAGAAGAGTAATCAATTTGACCTTCATCAACATCCCCATCACAAGATGACTTATCACTGCACAAACCATGCTCAGATTCCTCAGAGTAGGTTCTTCAACTTTCATCTTCAATGTCTTGATCACTAACTTGAAAAGGAATGTTATCAACATTTGTATCATCTTCACAAACCAAAATAGGACATGGAAAGATGTCTTGTATCTCATTCATTTCTTCATTACACAAAATATTGCAAGAAAAAATTTCATGCATATTCATTTGTTCATCATACCATGCATCTTCCTCTTCATTACTCCTGCAAGGATCTGCACATGTGCTTATTGTAAACTGATTACAATTAGTGTCCTCATTCATACAACAAGTGTCTTCATTTTTTGATACTCTTTTTGTTCTTGTGTATCATGTTTTGATTTTCTTGAAACAAACAGCTACTACCTTCATTTTGAGACACCACATTTTGTGCAAATTGTAATGATGGAGAAATTGGAGAAGCAATACAATTACCCTCTTGACAAGAACTTTTACTAGCTAATCCATGAGTTCTATTTTCATGATGTGTGTTAGGATGATCAACACTTACAACTGTATGTCCTTTCATCATTGAAAACCTCAAATTATTCTCAATGTCTATAGCCATCTGATATCTTTGAAGTAGGGTTGTAGGTTCTTTGTCCCTCAACAGATAACTCATCTTTTTGTCAAATGCTGCTAAGTAGATGACCAAACATTCAACATCATTTGGCCTTATGTTCTCTGGGATCTCTCTTATGATCATTGAAAATATGAGATTAAAAGATGGGACTAAGTCATCTTTTCCTTTCTCCATGTTCATGAACTTTTTCCTTATCAGAACAAGGTTAATCCTTTCTCCAAACTGTTCCATGAACACTGCCTTGAGCTCTTCCCATGATTGAACAAAAGAGGCTGGTAAATAAGAGAACCACTCTCTTGCATCTCCTCTCAAGGACTGAACAAATAATCTCATGATCACATCCTCATGATCAATCTCATAGTCATCCATCAAATTTATGAACTCTTGCAAATGCTTATTTGTTGATTCAACCTTATCACCAATGAACCTTGGTAACTTATTTCTGACTTTAGCTGGAATGTCATTTGGGTAACCTCTAAAGTTACTAAAATTGATAGCTTTGTACCTTCCAGTGTTGAAACCTCTTTGACAATCTAGCTGGGACTGATCACAAACCTTAATTCCATCTAGAACCATACTAGGGTGCATGTATTGAGGCATCTTGATATACCTTTTTCAAATTTCACATATCAACTCTATAGTTGATTATTCATTGCCCTATTTATACCTTTCATAAAAATCTTAGAATAACATAATGCATGATACAATATGCATTTACACATAAGATCTATTTAGTGGGCAAATTTCAAGAACGAGCATACTTCTTGGTGCAGGAGCACCAAGTTGCTTTCAAGCCTCCATGAGGCCATTTGTAAATAGTTGGTATATTTTATGTATTGGGTCTTACAATAAGGTTTATCAAGCCATTTTATAGGTGTTTGAGTCTTAGGAAGTAATATTTGAAGTCATTTGTCAAATAATGTTTAAAGTTGTTATATATTGTAAAAATTGTAAAAGTTGCTCAAGAAAATTGTCAAGCAACTTGTCAAAAGTGTCATTAAAGTGTTTTGTCAACAAACTAACTAAAAGGTGGTTGAAAATAGTTGGTTTTGGTTGTAAATGTATAATTACACCCTCCAAAACTCGAATTGGAGAGGTTGGAGGGGTTGGAGACATTATTTTGGAGTTTGATCAATGGCAACCTCAAGTTTGGTGTGCATTTTATGATTTCTACATTGTTTTCAGGTTGAAGTTGTGACTTGTACGGAATTATATGGATTAAAATAATAGATTATCATATATGGATGGAAAGATCTCTATTTCTAGTTTCCAATTCTTTTTGTCTCATTGAATTTTATTGAGTTTTGTGGAAGATATGACTATTTTGGTGAGGGCAGGTTTGAACACTGCCTAGGGTTTGCAGTTTTGGGAAAAATGCAATAACTTTAGTTTCCACTGTTGGATCTTCATAAAAATTGGAAGGGAGGTCTGTAATTATGTGATTTGAAATCTCACTGAAGCGATTGGCTTTATTATTTGTTATGTAGAAGTTATTAATGACTTTTCATTGCCTTAAATTATGGGCTACCATGGCTATGTTTCTAATGTGATCTAGAATGCACTTAATAATTCTTTGAGATGAGTAATTTTATGAAATTTGTCAAGTGAATGGAATTTTGAGTTGTGAATCCTTATTTTCTCTACATCATAGTGGTATTAGAGCCCGAAGATGCTCTGGGAAAGTTGTTTGTGGTTTGTGCGTGGTTGTTTGCAGGTTGAGGAAGGAACCTGATTGCCCAGGTGTGGCAAGGTGAAGTGGAAGCAAGGAGAGACTTGCTTGTGAAGATGGAATTTTTGAGAAGATGTTGGCAAGCTGAGGATTCACGAAGGAATAAGGAAAGAGAGGAAAAGGAAATGAGAAAGAAGGAAAGAATAATAGAGTTTAAGAAATCCATAGAAAAGATAAGCCAAAGGTTGGAAAGATTAGAAAAAGAACACCAGCTTCTTAAGGAAGCACAAAGGAGTTGGAATATACCAATGTCAAAGAAGTTAAGATGGCCTTTAAAGAAGATTATGAAGAAGCAAAGAAAACAAAAGAAGGCAACAAATGAGACAAAGGTAAATTTTGAATCTAATGTTCAAGTTGAGCAAGATTAGTTACAAGTTAAGATGCATGATATTTTGATTGTGTTTGAAGATGGACAAACTTCTTTGTTGGTTAATGAACATGTTGATGTTGAAATTAATGATGTGGTTGTTGTTGGTACTCAAGTAGTTGATGAACAAGTTGATAAGGTTGTTAATATTACTGATAATCTTGGTATTGATACTGAAGTTGATGATGATAAAGTTGTTGATAACATTGATGTTGATATTCATGATCAAGTTGTTGTTGATAATAAGGTTGTTAATAAAGATGTTGCAGATCTATTTTCTAATGAGGTTTATGAAGGTTTGAAAGAGTATGATTCAGGTTATATATGGTACTCTAATGATAAGAATGAAGATATAGATGATGCTACTGAGGTTTATACACAAGAAATGGAGTTTTGGAGCTTAGATGTTGAAAAGATGATTGATAGAAGAAGGCATAAGAAGAAGAAGAGGAAAACAAAACCATGGGTTAAGATGAAGATACAAGTTTTTGTGATTGCGGGTGATAGTGAAGATTCATTTATTTTTTCAGGTGCTTTATTTTGTGCTAACTCAGGGGACTTGAGTTTTTTCTTCAAGGGGTGTATGGTGCAGGAGCACCAAGTTGCTTTCAAGCCTCCATGAGGCCATTTGTAAATAGTTGGTCTATTTTATGTATTTGTAAATAGTTGGTCTATTTTATGTATTGGGTCTTATAATAAGGTTTATCAAGCAATTTTATAGGTGTTTGAGTCTTAGGAAGTAATATTTGAAGTCATTTGTCAAATAATGTTTAAAGTTGTTATATATTGTAAAAATTGTAAAAGTTGCTCAAGAAAATTGTCAAGCAACTTGTCAAAAGTGTCATTAAAGTGTTTTGTCAACAAACTAACTAAAAGGTGGTTGAAAATAGTTGGTTTTGGTTGTAAATGTATAATTACACCCTCCAAAACTCGAATTGGAGAGGTTGGAGGGGTTGGAGACATTATTTTGGAGTTTGATCAATGGCAACCTCAAGTTTGGTGTGCATTTTATGATTTCTACATTGTTTTCAGGTTGAGGTTGTGACTTGTACGGACTGTTATGGATTAAAATAATAGATTATCATATATGGATGGAAAGGTCTCTATTTCTAGTTTCCAATTATTTTTATCTCATTGAATTTTATTGAGTTGTGTGGAAGATATGACTATTTTGGTGAGGGCAGGTTTGAACACTGCCTAGGGTTTGCAGTTTTGGGAAAAATGTAATAAATTTAGTTTCCACCATTGGATCTTCATAAAAATTGGAAGAGAGGTCTATAATTATGTGATCTGAAGTCTCACCGAAGCGATTGGATTTATTATGTGTTATGTAGAATTTATTAGTGACTGTTCATTGCCTTAAATTATGGGCTACCATGGCTATGTTTCTAATGTGATCTAGAATGCACTTAATAATTCTTTGAGATGAGTAATTTTATGAAATTTGTCAAGTGAATGGAATTTTGAGTTGTGAATCCTCCTTTGCTCTACATCACTTCTCCAACATAGCACATAAGCTGCAAATTACAACTCATAAGTATGCAAACTAAATATTAATGTTCTTTCCCTATTTTAGTGCTAATCACTCAATAGGTAACTCAAGTTTTTGTCTAAGATGTTCAAATATCGTTTTCATATACAATTTTCTTGAAAACCAAAAGTGAAGAATACCTGGAAACTTTTGTAGCTGCTGCAAGTTGTCTTCCTGACTGGTAATGTTTGTAGATCTGGAACTTTCTTTAAATTTTCAATAGGTTCTATCAAATAGAGTCACCACCTCTTTTCATAGAGGACTGAACTTCAAGTAGTATGAGGTTCTTTCACATATACATGTTTCTCTAAGTTCCTTTCCACTAGCAGAGCACCACATATTACAAAATTGTTCAGGTTCACTACAATAAAATTCTTCTCCAGGGTTGAAATCCCTCAAACTTGAACAAATTAAGAATGACAAATATTAATATGACTCTCTAACCATTTGCAACTAGAGATTCAAAATTTCCCCAGCAGAGCCACCACTCTATTGGGGTTTAAAAATGCAACCCAGCTAGGATTTGTAATTCTCTAAGAGGTAGCCAACCTCTATATTAAAGAAAAACAAAGGCTAGTGGCCAACTGACAAGATTCAGTCAAAGACTGACATCTCCTACACTTCTGGCTCTGTAGGACCAAGGTGGGTAAACCTAAACAATGCTCAAAACTTAACTCATTCATACAAAGACATTGTTTTATAAAACAAATAACTCCCAATGCAAAAAACACTAAGGGAAGCATTGACTACCTTGAACTTGGCTAAATTCTTAGTAACTCAACCCTCTCTCAGCCATTGGAAAGCAAGACATACAACAATCCAAATGATAAGAACAAGAATGATTTTACATTTAATATTTGTTTCTGAGATGCATCAAGCTGCAAGATAAATCAGTGCCAATTCTGGCCATGGAGTCAAATACATAAGACAAATTTATCAGCAAATGGCATTCAACCAATGGATTTAAAATTGTTGATGCTTTGCATCAACTATTAGTGTCTTACACCAACAATCCCACTCCTATTATCAATCAACTTCTCCTTATCAAATCCAACTTGCACACTTGAAATCACTATTATCTACTCAAAGTATTTAACCATTTCTTTGAAATAGACCCATAAACAAATAACACAATCTCATGAAATTTGAGATGATAAACTCAAAATACTTTGTATTATTGAATTCATATGATTTAACTGTACAAGTATGGAGACAAATTGAAGATATTCATGAAAATGCAAACACATTTCATGATTTATTTGCACAAACTGACTGTATTTGCTCATAAAATCAAAAATTACAGCTTCTAGACTCAAAAATAACTCATACTTAACAGACCTCTATCTACCCAGCCCAATAGAAAAACTCAGAACGCTGTACAATGGGAAGAGAAGAGAAGATATAGAAAATAGAAGGAAACAGAAGCAACCCTAGAATTGATCTGTTGCAGACATATGGCAGTTCCATTCCCGTTGATCAAACAATTGAAAAATAATATCTCTTCTTCCTCCCTTCCAACATTTTCAGCAACAAACATATTCCCTCCAACTGCTTCAGCTCATCATTGCTCAGCAACAGAAAATCAGCCCATGTGGAGATTCAATTATTTTCCCCAGCTGCAAAATATCTCCTCCCATGCAAATTATGTTTCTATTTTCTAATCTTCAATTGCTACAACAATAATTTTAGCAAATATTTTCCCTTTGAATATAAAGTGAATAATAAATCTCACTTTACTTACATCATTTGCATCCAACATTAAAATACCTCACCTCTCATCCAATAAAATAATCTACATAGTGAATATATATTCACTATATTATTTCTCCTGTGAAAATTGCAACCCATCCTCAAAATTCAACTATATTTAAAAGCCTTGCCTTTAAATATTTAAAGCTCTTACTATTTGATGGGATAAATAAAACATTATCCATGCCTCATTTAAATATTTCATATTTGAAATATTTTACATTTTACCCCCACCACCCGTTCACCAAAAAAAAAATTGCACTAGGTCCCACCTCGTTTCACATCCCAAACATGTAACTTTATTAAATTTTTTTTTTTTTTCAAAATCGGGCTCCTCCCGTGTTCTCGCACACCTCGCGAGCTTTTTTGGCAAAGTCACCCAAGCTCTGCGAGGTCTGCGAGAATGGGTTGAAATTCCCTAGTTTTGCATTTCTGTTTGGTCATGCCTGGCAATGGTGGCTCCCTGCTCCTCACGCTTGGCGTGGGCACACCTCTCACCTTCCTCATCCTTCCCTTCTCACATGGCGTGGGCCTCATGAGCTTCCTCCTCTTGCTGGTGTGCTCTACATTATAGGCCGTGTGAGCCTCCATCCCTTAGAGCCCTCTGTTGTGTGTGGTTCCTTTATAGACCCTTCTCTTAGGCCATGCACATCATCTCCCTCACTAGTCACAGGCTCCCTTCCTCCAACACTAGTTTCTGTTATGGCATGGGTTTCCCCTTGGCGTGGGCTACTTCCTTGCATCGCTCCCTGGTCTCCACTCTCTGTAGGCTGCGAACTTCATTGCTTCTTCCAAGCTCGTGCACCCTTCATTCTCCCTCTATGCTTGGTGCACGGGCCCTCAGCTCCAATGCGCGGGCTCTCACCTGCCTTCACTTCCTTGGCCATGAGCTCCCACTCTGCAGGCCGCATGAGCCTCACCTGGTCATGGGCTCCTTGCTGCTCCTATGCTTGGTGTTCTCCTCCAGCTCTCTTCCATCCACACCCCACATACTAGCCACCACACTTGCCAAGTCTTCCCTGCTTCTGCTGGCAGCATGAACCCCTTCTTTCCATGGTGTAGACTGTATCTCCTCATGTTGACTGCGCATTCACTTGCTTGTTGTGCTAGCTCCTTGCATGGTGTTGGCTTCCCTAATGCCTCCACACTCCTCCAACGAGCTTCCTGATGCGGGCCCCCTACCACTTGCATTTGCTATAAAGTTTCTAAAGCCTTTTCAACGAATGCATTCGCTGCCTCTCTTCACTACCAACCGCGCCATCTTCACCTGCTAGCTTGTGCCTTCTATCGCTTATGTTGTGGTCATGGTCTCTCTCAAAGAGTGACACTGAATTTATGGTTTTCTCAAAGAGCAGAACAAGCATCATGAAACTCTACAGGTGATTTCCTTTTGGTATCATATAGTTGTTCAAATAACTCAACAAAACTAAAAGTGCAGTGACTTTATCTCATGGTAACTAAAATGAAACATTATCTCTCCTGCCCCTCAGTTCCATATCCTTGAAGCATAATCATATCTCCATCAAATTTGTTAGACTTTGAATTTGAACATCACAAACCTTCACAAAACAAACTACTCTTTTAGTACATGTACATGTTCAACAATTTAGCAAGATTAACTAGTGTTGTGACATTGTCCCATAGTGAGTAACACTATCTTCAAATTGTGATAAAACTTCCTTGATGCTCGATGACTGTCATATATATGCACTCTTGTCAACGTTAACCTATAACTATTAATCTCTTTATGCTCAGACTTGTGTCATCAATTGTTTGGCTTTGAATGTAACATTACAAGACTTACATCCTTGGAACTGAGTGAGGCATGCCGGGTCTTTAAGTGGGCCCACCTAAAAAAAAAATTGTTTTGAAACAAACTTCACCTTGAAATTATCTAACACTACGTTTTGAATGCACATGAAGTGAAAACATGAACTAGGTCGCTATTAAAAACTGCTTTCTGGCACATTTGGAAAATGGGAAAAACTGACTCAGTGGGCTCTGGAATCTTCTTGGGAAACTGGTCAAACGACCTCGTGAAGCAATTAAAACTTGCAAGAATATAGTCATTTGATCCAAAAGTATAGTGCAAAAGATGGATCAGAGAAACTGATCATGAGGAACCGGATATTAATTTGCCAATTCGCCCAGTTGAACTTTTCTGAGACAACAGTAGTTCTGAACCAACACAAACTCACTCAACTGCCAATTTGTAAAAATAGTAAATCAACTCCTGGCGATCTGCCATCGACATGGTAAATCATTAAGGTACCCTGAGCATGTGTGCAAAAATAAATTGCTTGAATCATCACTGGTCAGAAGTTATTGACGATCGGAGTTGGCCTCTCAGAAAGGCTATCAGGAATGCAGCTACAAAACAGAACAAACTGCATTTGGTTTCAATTTGCTAAAAATAGCAAATCAGATCATGAAGTTCTGCAAATTGACACTCGAGGTCATTTAGGCATGGGGAATATGGAACAACATGAATTTTGTCATGACAGTGAACTGGTTGCGAAAACCAAGCTCAAACAGGAAGCTGTTTCACAAATTGACAATTTGCAAACAACATAACAGTGCAAAAACCTTCCAGCTTCAGTTTTTGAAACGATGTCAGAACTTGTCATGGGAAGCTAAAATTTGACATGCCTGCTCACATATGTCTAGTGAGTATGTTTGCAAATGGGTTTTTTATGAAAATTTACAAGTTTCAAATTACAAGCCTCCAAAGTGGGTCAGTCAGGACTTATTTATCAGGTGCACTTTTGAAAGTGCAGAAGAAATTTTTTGAAATAGGCATCTCAAATTTGAAAAATTTGAGAGTGCCAACACTCTCCTCATCTCTATTGTTCTCTATCTCACTTCTCTCTCTCTCTTCTAGATCTACCTATCTCTATCTAACCTCTCTCTACCTCCCCTTCATATCTCTCCCCTCATTCATCCTTATCTACCTCCCCCTCCCTCCTTCCCTATGTAGATCTCTCATCTATCTCTCACATATATTTTTCTCTGCTTCTTTTTTTCCATATATCACCTCTCTCTATCTCTCTCCCATGTCTCTCTCTCCTCTCTCCCTTTAATATCTCTAAAGTATTCATTATTTAGGGTGTAGGTCCTATGGTTTATGGGTTTAAGGTATATGGTTTATGGTTTAGGGTTGAGTATAAGGTTAAGATTTTAACCTATTGGCTTTAGTTGCTAAGGTTGATGGATAAGGTTTAGGGAACTAATGAATGATGGTATAGGGTATAGGGTTTTGGGTTAAATGGGTTATCTAGTTTAGGGTTAAGTCTCACATCCCCCTCTCTACTCTCCTCCTCATCTCTCGTGTTGTCTATTTCACTTCTCTCTCCTCTAGATCTAGCTCTCTCTATCTCCACTATCTACCTGCCCTTCCTATCTCTCCCCACATTTGTCCTTATCTACCTCTCCCTCCCTCCCTGTATAGATCTCTCTTCTATCTATCTCTCATATCTCTTTCTCTACTTTTTTCTCTATATATCACCTATCTCTATCTCTCTCCCATATCTCTCTTTCCTCTACCCCTTTAATATATTTAAATTATTCATTATTTAGGGTGTAGGGTAAAGGGTTTAGGGTTTAGGGTATAGGGTTGAGTATATGGTTAAGGGTTTAACCTATTGGATTTAGTTGCTAAGGTTGAGGGATAAGGTTTTGGAAACTGGTGGTATTGGGTATAAGGTTTCAAGTTAAATGGGTATATCTAGTTTAGGGTTAAGTCTCACATCTCCCCCTCTCTACTCTCCTCATCTCTATTGTTATATATCTCACTTCTCTCTCTCCTCTAGATCTACCTCTCTATCTAACCTCTCTCTCTCCACTATCTACCCCCCCTTCCTATCTCTCCCCTCATTCATCCTTATATACCTCTCCCTCCCTCCCTATGTAGATCTCTCTTCTATCTATCTCACATATCTCTTTCTCTACTTCTTTTCTCTGCTTCTTGTGACCATTATTTCTATTGTATATTTTTCTGAGAATTATACATTGTAACCACAAAATTAAGTGCATTCCTAGTATTACAACTCTATTCATGTCACTATTTTTGTACACATAACATTCATGCATGCACATAATAGCACAAAGATAGACATAAAGATATTAAGAGATTTTTAGACATGTAAAATTGATATTAAGAGATTTGTAGACATTTAAAATTGATGACAACTATCACACACCTCGAACAACATTGAACAACCTCAAACAACATCAAACAATATGGAACATCGTCTTTGATCACCCCGTAACACCTCAGATGACTCAGAATCATCCTGTAACATCTTGGAATGACTCAGAATCATCTCGTAACAACTCAGAATGACTTGAAATCATCTCATAACACCTTGGAATGACTTTGAATCATCTTGTAACACCTTGAAATGAATCGATATCACCCTGTAACACCTCAAAATGACTCGAAATCATCTCATAACATCTCAGAATGACTCTGAATTATCCTATAACAGCTCGAAATGACTCAAAATCATCTTGTAACACCTTGGAATGACTCAGAATCATTTCATAACACCTCAAAATGACTCAGAATCATCTTGTAACATCTTGAAATGACTCAAAATCATCCTATAACACCTCTGAATGACTTGGAATTATCCCATAACATCTCATAACATCTTGGAATCATCTCATAATGTCTCAAAACATCCCAAAATCACCCTGAAATAGCTCAAAATTATCTCGTAATGTCTCAGATCATCTCGAATCATCTCGTAATCACCCTGAAACATCTCAAAATTATCTTGTAATGTCTCAGATCATCTCAAAATCATACCGTAATGTTCCCACATTGCACCACATCACACCACAATGAATCACATCAAAACAAAATAAAAAACCCTAATTCCTCCATTAATTGAATAATACAACATTATTTAATTAATTCACTTTTTCATCATTTCAGATAAATTAAATAAATTTTATTTATTTAATAAAGTCCCAAAAACCCTAATTCTACTATTAATTAGATAAAACAACATTATTTCATTAACTCGCGTTTCATCATTTCAACCAATTAAATAAATCACATTTATTTAATAAAGTCCTAATCTCAACTTATTTTGTCCTAATTGATTAAATAACACTAATTATTTAATTACGTCACTAAATCACCTTATTCCTCTAAGCTGATTAAATTATTAAATAGTAATTTAATTACAACACCTTCCCTCTGAAAATTTGAATAATTAAATCAAACTATTTAAATCAATTATCAAAAATCAAATCAAACTAATGCAACTTTATTTGCACATTCATCTCCAAAAATGAATTAATTTATTAAATTAGTTAATTAATATTCCTCACCCACTTTCTGATTGAGCAAATTATGATTGTTGACTGAGCAATCTAGTTTGTTAACTAATCAATCAAATTGTTAACTAAACAATCTATTATGTTAACTAATCAATCACAATTCTTAACTAATTCATCACATTCCTAACTAGGCCATCACAATCCTGACTGATCAATCTAAATCTATTAATTGATCAATCACATCCCTGACTAGCCAATCTATTTCTCAATCACCCAAATTGTGCAATCAACTTTGCACAATTTTCTCATGTCTAATTCCTCTCAACACACTCCGACCATTGATCTGGATATTTTTCAAAATGATCTTGATCGTCCATTTCAAATCTCATTTTCTATATAACAAACCCCTTTCCTCACAAATAAGGATCGAAGAATCAACATACATTGAGCAACGAAGTGTTGTCAAGATCATCCTTGATAGAGCTTCATTCCTTCCTTCAATCAACCAAGCATTCATCCACACTTTGCACATGAAATTTGGAGGCTTCGCTATGATAAGAGAAATCCAACATCAAGCAAATACACTCCGCTAGGAGATGGTGAAAATGTCTTTTTCTTTCATTTCATTTGATAATCAGTAGGTTCCTCATCATGTTTGCAATAGTATAGTTTAAATCTCGTATGTGTAGGAGTTTTAGATTTTAGATTTGTACATTTGACTATAGAGTAGATTCCTTTGTCAAATTGCATTCATGTTCATCTTGAATCCGAATCTAACGTCCTTTCTCACCCTCACACAAGATTATCACTTCTACATCAATAATGATCATAATCATTCCATAGAATTTGTGCAAGGTTGCTTTCAAATTTTCTATGATAATTTAAGGGAAATAAATATGAGATACAATGAACACATCAAATTGTTGGATAATTGCATGCCACAATTCAAGAATTCAAGGATGTTGTATTGGTTGAATAGGATGCGTGTGACAACTAGTGTTCAACATTTTTGGAATTTCACTAAGGCTGGACATGGAAAGGGTGAACATGATCGTGTCAGAGCATGTGTAAAAATATCCCTAGCCAAAGAGGAGTTGAAGTACCAAGGTGGTGCTAAGTTGATCGATGTAGCAACAATTGTGCAATGGTGTAACTCCACAATGATACCAAGTAATCAAGGTAAGTCTATGGTTTCTATATTTTTTTGGTTGGTAAATGAATCTAATATTGCAAATTAACAAGATTTTTGTACAATTATAGGATTGAGTGAGTTTCACTTGTTTAGAAGTTCAAATGCAAGTTCACTTCTTATTTATACGAGAGAGATTGCATCCTTTGTCCTTCATGTATGGATTTTGTATGGAAAGATTGTGAGTCAAAAGAGTGAGTTGATGATTAGTCTTGTAGACCTTTAGTTCCCATTGACACATCAAGTTCCACAAGCACTATAGCTGAACCAAATGGAAGTATCGATGGACTTTGACCATGTATCTAACCTAGTGCAACCAGGTATTATGATTTGTTAATTAGTTGAAATTAAATATTTAATTCATTTTATTACATTTTACATGGTTTTTGGAATTAATTTATTCACTAAATAAAATCGAGGTCATGTGTATGCAGTTATTGTTGATGAGAATAATGAAGAAGGAATGGATTATTTTTTGTGTCATTGTATAGAGGGGATAAAAAATTGACTACCATAATCATTGATGGAGAGGGTATTGAGTATCCAATAGGCTCTATTGTTGTCACATGAACATAGCTTAGAAGATACCCTATTTTGAAATCAGATGTTTGATTGTTTGAGGACTTTGACACACATCAGCATATTCCTCATTACTCTAACCTTGTTCTTACAACAAATTTTCAATTGATTAAATATCGTGATAGGCCACTTAATAAGAATTTATGGAAATTTTGTGAAGCTGACCATGAGGCAATACTTGACACTATAAGGGTTAGAGCTAATCCACAAGGTTCAGTAGAATGAATTTGCACCAATTACAAGTATTCAGTGTGTTGGAGCATTGGATCAAATTGATTCTACAAATGAGTAGAATAATTTTTAAAATTGTGTATATATCATTGGTTGATTGACATATCATCTATTCATTGTACCAATGTACGAAATGCAATTTTTTTGTAAATGTCATCAGTTGATTTTTATCTATGTACAACTAAAATATATAAATGAGAATCATTATATGAAATGTTGGAAACACAATTTTTTGTAAATATTATCAGTTGATTTGTATCTATGTACAGTTAAAATTTTGTATATATATAAACAATGAAGATTCTACCATGATTGTACCAATTGATCGTAAATTCTTGAGTTTTTTACATTTTGTTTGTTGGTATGTATATATGTATAGTTGATATCTTTCATTGAACATTTTAAAAAAAAAATTGTACATTTTGTTAATTACTCACACAACATGTAAAATAAAATGTTTCACTTTTTAAAATATGAATGTTTTTTATAGATTGAATACAAAAACATACTAAATCAAACATTTAATAATGTCTAAAACTATTGAAAATTGGACAATAGGGATCTTAAGAGATAAAACTCGCACAATGTAGCCTAAAACATTTGAGAGAGTTGGGGTTCAAAATTGAACCATGCATAATGTAGATGTGCCCACCTAGAAATATTGGCACTGATGGTTTGGCCCCACAAAGAACAAAACAAAAGTTAGGCTACCTTGAAACTTTTGTTGAATGCATTTGATGGTTTTGGCGAAGCAAGAAAAAAAATTATGATGGCCAAATGGATTGGAGGTATGAAAAAATGAGAGATGGTATTGTAGAGGCACCCTACACTTCCATGAACCTTCAGATAGAACATTTTTAAGTGTCATGGTTTCCAAGATACAATTCGTCAAAGTTAATCACTTTTTCACAATTTAGGGATCTTAAGAGAGCACTGGTACGATGTAGCCTAGAACAATCTCGCTTGTTGGGGTGTGAAAAAGGACCTTTCCTAGAATTAACCTATCCACTTGGGCATGTTGGCATTCTCCATTTGGCCGCATGGTGGATGGAAAAAAGTTGGGATACCTTAAAACTTTTCATTGAATTCATTTGACGGTTTTGCAGCAGTAAGAAAAAATTTCACCATGGAAAAATGGATTGGAGATATAAAAAAATAAGAGAGGGAGAGGGACCCTACACCTCTATTTATCTTCAGAAAAAATAAATTTAAGTGCCAAGTTTTTTGAGCTATAGCTCGTAAATTTTTTTCTTTTTGGCATTTAGGGATCTTAAGAGAGCACTAGTACAATGTAGTCTGGAACAATTCAACTTACTGGGGTGCAGAATATTACCTTTCCTAGAATTAACCCACCCACTCGTATGTGTTGTCACTACCCGTTTGGCCACATGATGGATGGAACAAAAGTTATGCTACATTGAAACTTTTCATTAAATGCATTTGACGGTTTTGGGGCAGCAACAAAAACTTTCACCACAACCAAATGGATTGGAGATATGAAAAAAATGAGAGAGGGTATTGTATAGGGACCCTACACCTCCATGTAACTTTAGATATAACATAAATTTAAGTGCCACGGTTTTTGAGATATAGCTCGTCAAAGTTTGTCACTTTTTGGCATTTAGGGATCTTAAGAGAGCATTGGTACGATGTAGCTTGGAATGATGCAACTTTATGGGGTGTGAAATAGGACCTTTACTAGCATTAATCCACCCACTCTTATGTTTTGATACTATCTTTTTGGCTGCATGATGGACGAAACAAAATTTACACTACCTTGCAACTTTTTGTTGAATGCATTTGACAGTTTTGGGGAAGCAAGAAAAACTTTCACCATGACCAAATGGATTGGAGATATAAAAAAATGAGAGAGATTATTGTAGAGGGACCCTACACCTTCATGTACCTTCAGATAAAATGTTTGTAAGTTCCACAGTCTCTTAGATACAGCTCATCAAAGTTCGTCACTTTTTGGCATTTAAGGATCTTAAGAGAGCATCAATACAATGTAGCCTGGAACAATCCGGATTGTTGGGGTGTGAAATAGGACATTTCCTAACATTAACCCACCCACCCGGATGTGTTGGAACTATTTTTTTGATTGCACAATGGATGAAAAAAAATTTTAATGCTACCTTCCAACTTTTCGTTGAATGCATTTGATGATTTTGGGGCAGCAAGAAAAACTTTCACCATGGCCAAATGGAGTGGAGATATGAAAAAATGAGAGAGGGTATTGTTAAAATAACACCTATACACTGAGAGGGGGGTTGAAATAGTGTATACAAATTTTTAACACATTGAAATAGTAGACAATATTAAATATCAAACAAAAACAACACACATAAGAAGACACCAGACATATGTGGAAAACCCTAGAAGGGAAAAACCACAATGAGAAAAGTTTCTTGAGTCTACTACTCAAATCCAACCTCGCAATCAAAGATATTACATACATTTTTTAAGCACCCACTTACAAGTACATAGACACCCAAGACAATGTCTTGAGACACCAACCTCCTAGTACATTACACACCAAAGACAATGTTTTGAGGTAGCAACCTCAATGTACATTGCACACTTGATTGAACACTAACCTCTTACAACATTACAAGTTCCTATGTGAAAAATATTGGTTCTTCTTTAACTTGAGAATGCACCTCTTTTCTTCACCTTTTTTCTACAACACCCTCTCATAAAATCACACAACTTTTCCTTAGCCATCCAACTCTTAGTTGTTCAACCTTTCTCATTTAGCTTCTCCAACAAGCTAAATCTCCTTGAGCCAAACAACAAATAACATCATTCAGTGCAGTTGCTATTCTTGACCTATCAATCTTAGGTTTTGATTTGCATTTAATTTCATGTTCCTATATGCTCAATCTTCTTCCATATACTACGTATTTTTTATTCCTAGCAATTTACAAACCCTAGATCAGATATGCATTAAATGATATTTCTTGCTTGATTCATCTGTCTGATATTCTAATCACCTTTTCCTTTATGTCATCATCTATCCATATTATCTCCAATCAAATTGAATAGTTGGAGTGGTTGAGCCAATTAAATTTGACTTCCTTGTTGATTTATAGTTGTTTCCACTATTTACATAGTCTATTCCACTTCCTAGCCATTGTAGAATCAAATATTTGAATTTGGGTCATTGATCTGTACTCTTCGTGCTAAGATCCAATGCATCTCCTTTAGCCTTAATAACTTTAAAACATGGTCCTCATATTAACTATGTTTAAACTTGAGTCATTGATCTCTATCGCCTTCCTTATGACTATTGTTTTTATGTTTAGGGCTCAAAAATCATTTCTTCGATGTGAAGAAGATGTGTGTTGCAATGGGAAGCTTTCAATTGTCACTCTGGATATGTGTCGATATGTCACTCACTTATTGCTTCCTCACAAATTTTTTGTGCCTTCATGACACAATAAACACTCACCATCTATCACCCTAGACATGTGTCCACATACCACACTCTCGTAGGGCTAATAGGATGCAGCCACCTATCCCTGATGATGTCATACTCCACTACCATCGCATGTCGCTTCATTCCTCACACAAGGTAATTCACAACAATGATGTGAATTACTTATGTGATGCAATAATAAATCACCACCTATCTTTGTGAAATCACCTTCCACTACCATTACACATTGCTTATAGATACATGTGTCATCTTCCCATAATCCCATAGGAAATTGATGGCATCACCTCTGAGTAGTGCGAGTGTATGGGAGCCACCCAATCACTTTATCACTTTAAACCTCAACTATAGATGTCTTCTAGGTTGCATGACTTATGCTTGGTCCCACTCGGGACACGTAGCAAGACACTATAGTCCCACAAACTAAAGAGTCAGGCCTACCACAAGTCTTACAAGATGGTGGGGATATGCCATCTATCTACTTACATCATACACACTCACTAGACTCAGGAAATATTTAAGCTTTAGACTTAGGAAACATTAAAGCTCCACATGGCCGATAAATATTAGGTTGAGAGGCTGGTTAATAAATGACTTTGAAGGCTTAAATTAGAACTTAAGCAATTAGTAACTGATAATATCCAGCCAATGTTCAAACATAAATTATGTGAAGGTACCATGACTAAGACCCCTTAGGGTTTATCTACAAAACCCTAGTTATACTAGAGAACAAAATATGTCATTTCTAAATTAATCCTTGATCTCGTGAACATGTAGATTATGTTTCTAGAAACTACATGAAAAACCCATATCAAATATGCTTCCTATTTTAGATGTAAATATCTAAAAATGACCTCTTGTAATAACATGAGGATCCTTTGACATCAATGACAACAATTCCAACAACCTCCCCCCTTTTTCATTGATGGAAAAACTAAATACTCTACCCAAACATTAGCTTAAAACATGTAGCTTAATACATGTAAATCTTGTGTAACTGTATATTCAATTTTAGTATTCTTTGTCACAATTCGTTGTGTATGATTAATCTTGAATTAGATCAATTTTAATGTTGTAGAAAGTAGACAAAGATTGTAGAAGAAATATAAGACATAATAGAAAGGACACAACATGTACGTGGAGAAACCCTTTTGGGAAAAAACTCCACCATAATTGGTCTTGCTTGTATTATTTAACCTTTGAATAAGATTACAATAACACTGATTCAATTCTCCTTGATATGCTTCCTTGTTTTTCAAAAAATCTTCTTCACAACCTACAATATTTTCTCACCAAAATCCTCTCATACAATTGCTGCAATAACAGAGAATCTTCTTGCTTACAAACTCATAAGAGTTATAAAATACAAGATCACAAAGCCTCTTAATAAAATCCATGCCTAGGGTTTCCATGTTGAGTTCAAACATGCATGAACAAGTCAAACAAGAGTCTCCATCAAATTTGGTGCCCAACACTGAAGTGTTAACCTCGTAGTTGTCAAAAATATCTCATGCAACCTCATCCTCAAAGTAGGCACCCAAACTGGGTCCCACTTAATTGAGCATTGTAAATATCTTTTCCATGTAATAGTTGTAACTCAAAGATGCCAACTTGGGCACCCAAGGTGGGCCCAAGTTAATCTTTGTTAACTGAAACATATCTATCACCAATTCATGCAAAAAAATATGCATGAATGATCCTCCATCTATTAATTGAATGTATCCACATGTTATTTGTCCATGCAACTCAAGTCAACTGAAGTTAACTACCGTGCAACTGAAGATAACTGAAACATAATTGAACTGATCTAAACTGAACCGAACCTCATAAACATCAATCCCTGTTTTATAGGAACTCAACATGCATAAATTAAAATCCCTATTTTGTAGGAACCTAAGATGCATTTTTGAAGTGTACTCAATACACCAACTAATTAACTAAACCAAGATGGGTCCCACCTCCCATGTAGATGCCCATGTGCTCCTATTTTGTAGGAGCTCTCCCAAGGCATCCCCACATGATCCTATTATTTAGGAATAACTACAAATGTCAAATTAAATGTTTATTTCATTCCAAATTAATCTCTTCCTAATCCTAGTTTTGTGGAACACATTCCAAGGACTTAGGAGATACATGAAATGTGTTTAGAATGCAATTAAATGGCATCCTATTCCCAACATTCTCCCACTTGACATTATACATTGCAATTATTCTAAATAATGAATCATTATTATAAATCAAGTACAGGACTCAAGGCCAGTGGCCTTTCTGCACCAAGAGAACTTTTCTATAGGAACCAGTTTTGTAAGATAATTTGTAGCATTGACCAAAGTGTCAAATTTCTCAATCAATACCTTCCTGCTCTCAATCATTTCTCACAAAAGTTGAAACTACACATCAACATGCTTAGTACGAGCATGATAGATAGGATTTTTGGCTAAACAAATATCACTTTGACTATCACATTCAAGTTTAATTTTCTTGTAATTAAAACCAATACCTTTCCCAAGTCTCTATAACCAAACTACCTCTTTGGAGGCATGTGTAGCAGCCATGTACTCTACTTTTGTGGTGGACAAAGCAACCGTGAGATGCCTCTTACTCATCCAACTAACCGTAGCTCCAAACAAAGTAAACACATAACCACTTGTTGACCTCTGACTATCCAGATCTCTTGCCCAATCTGAGTCAACAAAACCATGTATGTCTAATGATCTATGCATAATATCAATATCATTAGCACCATGATAAACCAAACAGTAATTCGAAGTACCTCGTAAATATCTAAACACCCTCTTAACATAAGTACAAATTTCTTTACCAAGGTTAGACATAAACCTACTTAGAACTCCCACTACTTGGGCTATATCTGGTCTTCTATAGACCATTGCATACATCAAACTACCAACTACACTAGCATAAGGAATCTCAAAAATTTCCTCATAATCAAAATCAGATTTAGGACTCATGTCTAAACTTAACTTTGTGCCAACTGGTAAAGGAATATTAATTGGTTTACTATCATGCATGTTAAACTGTTTCAAAATAGTATCAACATAGTTGCTTTGACTTAAGCAAAGCTTTTTGTTACCTATCTCCATACCAAGGATATATTTTTCAGCCCCTAGATCTTTCATCTCAAATGTGATAGAGAGTTGTGCTTTCAATTCTTTGATCATTACCTTGTTGTTACCAATAAACAACATATCATCAACATACAAGATAATAATTAAAAGTTGATCATCAATTATTTTTATGTAAACACAATGATCTTCCTCACTCCTAACATAACCAATTTTTAATGCAAAAGCATCAAAATTTTGGTACGACATCCTTGGTGACTATTTCAATCCATATAAAGATCTCTTTAACCTGCAAACCAAATATTATTTTCCTTTTACAACAAAACCATCAGGCTACCTCATATAAATCTCCTCATCAAGATCCCCATGCAAGAAAGCAATTTTCACATCCATTTGCTCTATTTCAAAATCAAAAGCAACAGTAATAGATAAAAGGAATCTAATAGAAGTTAATTTAGCAATATGAGAGAATATTTCATTAAAGTCAACTCCCTCTTTCTGGGAGTAGCCCTTGGCTACTAATCTAGCCTTGTACCTTTCAAGATTACCATCTGCTCCAATTTTCTTTTTAAAGATCCATTTACAACCAATGACATTTCTTCCTTTGAGAAAACTCTCAAGATCCCACATGTCACAAGTATCCAAGGAAACCATTTCCTCATGCATAGCTTGTGTCCAAAGCTTGTTCTCATTCAAATACACAACTTCCCTATAAGATCTAGGTTCATCATTAGTACTCAACAAAGCAAATATACAATAAAAATCAGGTGGGCTATACCTGTCAACGGGATTTCATTGTCTTGTGGGTCTTCTTAATGTGGTTTCTACCTCTTCCTCAATATGCTCATCATGAGAATCTATCTCAGAACTCTGTGAACTCTCCTCATCCAATCCATCTAATTGTTCTTCAATATGTGCATCTTCTTGCTTCTCATTATCTTCCTCAAAATGCACTACTTGAGAAGTATCCTTCTCCTTTGGTTTTTCTTCTCTTGAATAAGCTCTAAATTCCCTAAAAAATCACATCTCTTAACAAAGTAATTTTCTGGGTTAGAGGATTCCAAATCTTGTAACCCATTACATTTTCACCATAACCTATGAATATGCATTTATGTGCTTTTGGATCCAACTTAGATCGCTTTTCTTTAGGCACATGAACAAAAGCCTCACAACCAAAGATCCTTAAATGTGCAACACTAGGCTTCCTACCTAACCATATTTCATAAGGTATTTTATCTCCAATAGATGAACTAGGAGATCTATTGATTAAATAAAAAGAAGTGCATACAACCTCAGCCCAAAGGCACCGATCTAGCTTAGCACTACTTAACATGTTCCTATCTCTTTTCATTAAGGTTTGGTTCATCCTCTCTACTACTCCATTTTGTTGTGGTGTATATGGAGTAGTTTTTTGTCTCACAATTCCTGCATGCTTACAATAATCATCAAATTCTATAGAACAATATTCACCACCATTATCTCATCTCAACACTTTTATCTTATGATCTAATTATTTCTCAACTAAATCCTTAAATTCTTTAAACTTATTAAACACATCATATTTGTTATGCATAAAATAGATCCAAGTGTATCTTGAGACATCATCAATAAAAGTGACATAATATCTAGATTTTCCAATAGATTCAATATCCATAGGACCCAAAACATCTGAGTGAATAATCTCTAATAATATTTTAGCTTTATTTATTCCTTTAGGAAATGAAGATCTAGATTGCTTTCCAAACACACAATGCTCACAAAAATCATTTTTGTCAATATTATAATCAGGAATACCGTCAACCAATTTCTTATTAAGAATGGTCCTTAGACCTTTTTCACATATGTGGCCCAATCTATGGTGCCACAACATACATGTATTTTCAGCTTCAGTTACATTGGCTGATTTATTCAAATTGGAGGTATTTAGCTTAAACAAAGTCCCAACCTGAGATCGTTTAGCAACCACCATATTCCCTTTCACTGCAACCACTTTTATCAAATGTCACATGCATTCCAGAAACATTAAACTTAGATACAAAAAGTGGATTTCCAGCAAGTCCTGGAATATGTAAAACATCATTAAGGGTATTAACCCTACCATCACTGAAACACAAATTTACCTCTCCTTTGCCCACAATATTTGTTGTGATATTATCTCCAAAGAATACATTCCCTCCATAATATTCAGTATAGTTTGAGAACTACTCCTTGTTAGGAGTCATATGATAGGAGCAACCTGAATTAATAAGCCAAGAGTCATCACTAACATTTTTACATGAAATGATCAATGCATCATTACCGTCATCTGAGGATTTCTCTGTAGAAGCATCATAACTCTTTTTCTTTCTCTTACAATCCTTCTTTATATGTCCTAATTTTCTACTGTTCCAACACTTTACCTTACTCTTACCAGGGGTTTTAGACTGTCCTTTAGACTTACCCTTTCCTTTCTTGTCTCCCTTAGGTTCCTTTTCCTTAGGCCTGCCTCTTACAAACAAGGCATCTTGGGAGCTCGTTTTAGACTTCATCCTCATCTTCTTTGATAGGAGAGTAGAAATTATATTATCCATCTTCGGATCTACACAACTACCACTGATAGAAACAATTATATTTTCCCAAGATTCTGGTAAAGAACAAAGTAAAAAAATGTGTTTATCTTCATCTTCTAGATTTACATCTACAAATGCTAACTGACTCAAAATCAAATTAAAATCATTTAAATGATGTGCAACAGAATCACCATCTTTAATATTTAAAGAATATAACTATATTTCCATATACAACTTATTAGTAAAGCTTTAGGTTTGATAGATATCACCTATCCTCTTCCATAGATCAAATGCAGTCTTTTCATCTGAAACATTCAAGAGAACAACATCAACATGACATAATCTTATGGTTCCTCTTGCTTTCTCGTCAAGCTTAGCCCAATCCTCATCTGACATTGATGTAGATGTCTTTGTCTTATTTCCTACAACTAACCAATGATCTCTCTCTTCAAGGAGATCTTCCATTTTTAGTTTCCACATCTCATACCCAGATCCATTGAACCTTTCAGTATCTAAACGAGAAGTAGAACCCATTGCAACACACAACTTTTACAAATCAGCAATTGACACAATATTAAAAGCTCCCACTATAGCCAAAAAATCTTCAAACTTTTAAGAGAAAGGCATCCCAAACTCTACCCAACCATTAGCTCTGATACCAAATGTTGAAAATGAAGGTAAAACTGTAGCAAAAAATATAGCTTAAAACTTGTAAATCCTATGTAATTGTAGATTCAATTTTAGTATTCTTTGTCACAATTCGTTGTGTATGATTAATCTTGAATTAAATAAATTTTAATATTGTAGAAAGTAGACAGAATATTGTAGAAGAAATATAAGACAAAATAGAAAGGACACAACATGTACGTGGAGAAACCTTTTCGGGGAAAAACTCCACTAGAATTGGTCTTGCTTGTATTATTTAAACTTTGAATAAGATTACAATAATACTGATTCAATTCTCCTTGATATGCTTCCTTTTTTTTCAACAAATCTTCTTCACAACCTGCAATATTTTCTCACCAAAACCCTCTCATACAATATCTGCAATAATAGACAATCTTCTTGCTTAAAAAATCATAAGAGTTATAAAATACAAGATCACAAAGCCTCTTGAGAAAATCCACGCCTAGGGTTTCCAAGTTGAGTTCACACATGCATGAATAGTAAAACAAGAGTCTCCCTCAAAGTTGGCGCCCAACACTGAAATATTAACCTCACAGTTGTCAAAAATATCTCATGCAAGCTCATCCTCAAAGTAGGCATCCAAACTGGGTCCCACTTAATTGAGCATTGTAAATATCTTTTCCATGTAATAGTTGTAACTCAAAGATGTAAACTTGGGCACCCAATGTGGGCCCAATTTAATCTTTATTAACTGAAACATATATTTCACCGATTCATGCAAAACAATATGCATGAATGATCCTCCATCTGTTAACTGAATGTATCCACCTATTATCTGTCCATGCAACTGAAGTCAATTGAAGTTAACTAACATGCAACTGAAGATAACTGAAACTAAACTAAACTAAACCTTGTAAACATCAATCCCTATTTTATAGGAACTCAACATGTATAAATCAAAATCCCTAATTTTTAGGAACCTAAGATGCATTTATGAAGTGTACTCAATTCACCAACTAGTTAGCATAACCAAGATGGGTCCCACCTCCCATGTAGGCGCCCATGTGCTCCTATTTTGTAGGAGCTCTCCCAAGGCGTCCCCAAAAGCTCCTATTATTTAGGTATAACTACAAATGTCAAATTAAATATTTATTTCATTCCAAATTAATCTCTTCCTAATCCTAGTTTTGTGGAACACATTCCAAGGACTTGGGAGACACATGAAATATGTTTAGAATGCAATTAAATGGCATCCTATTCCCAACACTCTTCTTCACCTCTATCTAACCTCAAAAATTTAATTTTTGAACCAATCTCATTTTCAACCATAGCTCTAAAAATTTTGAGCCTTTCTAAAGCTTGATATTTATCTTTAAGAAAAGTAACCCATAACATTTTTTAATAATCATCTATTAATAACATGAAATAGCTTTCTCCGTTGATGCTTTTGGTTCTTTTTGGTCCACATGCATCTGTATGTATCAATTCTAAGGGAATTTTGGTTGAATATTCTTTTGAATCGAATCTAAACCTCATTTTCTTTCCTTCAAGGCATTCTTTACAAAGAGTGCTTACTGGTTTGACAATGTTAGGTATATGTTTGACTGCATTCTTCTTACTGACTTTCACAAGATGGTCAAAGTTAATGTGACCCATCCTTTTGTACCATAACCAAATTTCATTAGTTTGACCTAAATAACAACTTCCACTTTTCACTTCATTCAAATGGTATAAATTACTACTTGTTCTGCTTGCCTCAACAACAAGTTTACTAGAGCTAGGTTTCCTTATCTCACATCCACTAGCATGAAATAACAAATTATATCCTTTGTCATACATTTGACTAACACTAATTAAGTTATGTTTTAACCCTTCTACATACAACACATCTTGAGCATTAGTCTTACCATCTATGCATAGTGTACCTTTTCTAGTTATATTAGCAGCAGTATTATCACCAAACCTGACTATACCACCATTACATTTCTCCAAATTGGTGAATTTTCTCTTATCTCCAACTTATGACTAGAGAAACCATTGTCAATCATCCAAGGATTTCCTTGTACTTTGGCATTAAATGTTGTTTGAACTAACATTGATTCTTCATTCTTCATCTTAGTATTCTTCTCTCTCCAATACCTCTTAGGGTTTTTCTCCTTTTCCTCAAAACTTTGTGTAGATTGGTTCTTCTCTACATGGGGTGCAAATTATTTCTTTCGACTTACATGATCATTAGCAAAAAAAATTTCATAGGAGAAGTAAACATTGTTTTCTTCTATCTAGAAGATTGTATAAACTTACTTCTACAAAACCTTGCAATGTGCCCATATTTATTATAGTTATAACTACATCATTTAGGGTACTTAGAGAAGCAAAAGGATTCTTACTTACAAAATTACATCTATTATTTCTCAAGGTTCTAATCTTGTAATTTATAGCTTTATGCCCATACCGATTACATAAAAAAAAAAAAAACATAAAAAGCATAAATGAACCTAGATTGTCTTATATGTTGGCCTTTGAATCTCCTCTTTGGACTGTGCACCTTGATGAATCCATCATTTGATTTATTGAGATATTCAGTCTTCTTATCCTTTGAGGACCCTTCAGGCTTCTTAAAATCTTCAATGCAATATTTCTCGTGCTTTGTATCAAACTTCTATTCTACTTTAAAATTTTCATATAAATTTGTGGATGCACTGGTAGTGGGACTCTTTCCTTTCTTAAAACCCAAACTAATTTTTTGTTTTGAAGAAAGCTTTTGTGAGTCAAGATCAATTCATCAAGTATCTTAGAACCACCTTTCGGCTTCAAACCTTTTTCTATCCGTTCTCTAACTTTTTCAAGGTTCGTTTTTCAAAGAAACAATTTCAACCTCTAGTTTTTGACATTCTTCTAGTTTATTCTTGAAATCTAGATTAGTCATCTCTTAAATTCACTTTGACTCTTTCAACTATAGATTAAGCTCTACAACAAGTTTTTCAAATTATTTAATCCTTAAATTTTTTATTTCATTTTCTTGCATCACTCAAATCTTCTAACATAGAAACCAGTTCACCTTCCAAATCAACCTCACCTTCTTCTTCCTCTTCAGAATATTCACATTCTTTAGTCTCTTCAACCATAAATGCAACTTCACTTGCTTCACAATCTTCACAATCATCTGAAGAACTAATTTTTTTATCCATATAAAGAATCTTCTTCTTTTTTCCATAGTTCCTCTTTTTATATTTGTAAACTTTTTGACTCTTAGAACTATCTCCCTTTTCCTTTTCATTTAATGGACACTTTGAGGCATAATGTCCTATTTTACCACAATGAAAATATTTGAAAGGAAGCTTACCTTTGTATTTTTCAATGCCCTTCTTCATCTTTTTGACAAAGTTCACTTCTTCATCATTTGAGTTGATGTCAGATTATGAATCTTCTTTAATCTTCTTAGTTTCTGAGATCTTGAATGCAACTTCACCTTTTGTTGATATAGTATTCTCATTTCTCATTTCATATGTTGTTGGGACCCAAACAATTCAGCCATAGGATATGTATCTATATTTTGAGCTTCTTCTATTGTAGAGACCTTAGAATCAAATCATTGTGAGAGTGACCTCAAGACCTTTTTTACAATAACCTTGTCTTCAATAGCCTCACCCAAACCTCTAATTGTATTCACTACGTCATCTACTCTAAGCATGTATGTTGCAATATTTTCTTCATCTTTCATCTTGAGAGTCTCAAACTTTCCTCTATAAGCCTGCAACTTTTCTTGTTTCACTTTAACATCTCCCTCATAGATACTTTGTATTTTCTCCCATATTTCTTTGGCAGATTTATAGTGCACAAATTTTACAAATTTCATATTGGTTAAACCACATAGAATATCATGTTTAGCTTTAGCATTATTTTCACAAGATTTCTTGCCAGTTGCATTAGTAGGAGTAGTTGCTAGTGTAGTATAACCATATACAAAATACTACCATACATCAAATCCAAGAGAGGTTTTAAATAATTTTCCACTCTAACTTTCCAGAAAGCATAGTTTGTTCCATTAAATAATGGAGATTTGTTTGACTTAGATCCTTCTTGTCCAACCATAGTGTTCTTGAAACCAAATCTACATTAAGTTGATTAAAATTTCTTCAAGGAACTAGAGCTCTAATACCAATTGTTGAAAGAAAACCAATACACAGAGAAGGGGGTGAATCAGTGTATACAAAATTTTTAACACATTGAAATAGTAGACAAGATTAAAGATCAAGAAAAAATAACACACACATAAGAAGACACCAGATATACATGGAAAACCCTATAAGGGTAAAACCATGATGAGAAAAGTTGCTTGAGTCTACTACTCAAATCCAACCTCACAATCAAAGATATTACATACATTTTGTAAGCACCCACTTACATGAACATAAACACCCAAGACAATGTTTTGAGGCACCAACCTCTTGGTACATTGCACACCAAAGACAACGTTGTGAGGCACCAACCTCTTACAACATTACAAGTTCCTATGTGCAAAATATTGGTTCTTCATTAACCCGAGAATGCACCTCTTTTCTTCACCTTTGTTCTACAACACCCTCTTACAAAATCACACTACTCTACCTTATCCATACAACTCTTAGTCATTCAACTTGCTCACTTAGCTTCTCCAATGAGATAACTCTCCTCAAATCAAAGAAATATTAACATCATTCAATGAAGTGTTATTTTTGACATCAATCAATCTTAGGTTTTGATTTGCATTTAATTTCATGTTCCTGTATGCTTGATCTTCTTCCAAATATGATGTATTTTCTATTCTTAGAAATTTGAAAACCCTAGATCATATACATATTAAATGATATTCCTTGCTTGATTGATCCATATCTAATATTCTAATCACCTTTTCTTATGTGTCATTGTCTATCCATCTCATCACCAATCAAATTGAGTAGTTGGAGCGGTTGAGTCAATCAAATTTGACTTTTGTGTCAGTTTGTAATTGTTTCCACCATTTATATAGTTCCTTCCACCACCTATTTATTGCATAATCAAATCTTTGAATTTGGGTCATCGATTAGTACTCTTCGTGCCAAGATCCAACACATCTCCTTTAGCCTTAACAACTTTAAAATATGGTCATCAGATTAACTATGTTTAAACTCAAGTCGTTGATCTCTATTGCCTTCCTTATGACTATCGCTTTTATGTTTAGGGATAAAAAATCATTTATAAAATGTGAAGAAGATGCATGATGCAATGAGAAGATACCAGTTGTCACTTTGGATATGTGTTAATACATCACTCACGTATCACTTTATCGTAAATTTTTTTGTGTCGTGACACAATAAACACTTGCCATCTGTCACCCTAGACATGTGTCCACATACTGCACTCCAATAGGGCTAAGTCGGGGACCCACCATACTCTCAGCAAGCTAGTGAGATGCAACCATCTGTCTCTTTTGATGTCACACACCACTACTGTCACATGTCGCTTCTTTCCTCATGTGAGGTAATTCACAATAGCGATGCGAATTACTTATGTGACGCAATCATAAGCCACCACCTATCTTTGTGACATCACCTTCCACTACCATCACATATCACTTATAGATACATGTGTCATCCTCCCACAATCCCACAAGAAATTAATGATGTCACCTCCGAGTAGTGCGGGCGCACGAGATCTGCTTGATCGCTTTATCACTTTGAACCTCAGCCGTAGATATATTATAGGTCACACACATTATGCTTTGTCCCACTATGGACACATGGCAAGACACCACAATCTCATAGAATAAAGAGTCAGACCTACCACAAGTCTTGTTGGATAGTGGGGATACACCATCTATCCACTTACATCATACACAACTCACCGGACTTGGGAAATATCAAAGCTTCACCTAGCTGATAAACATTAGGTTGAGGGATTGGTTAATAAATGACTTTGAAGGATTAAGTTGTAACTAAAGCGACCTATAACCAATGATATCCAGTCAATGTTCAAACATAAATTCTATGAAGGTGCCATGACTGATACCCCTTAGGGTTTATCTGCAAAACCTTATTTATTCCAGAGAACAAAAATATATCATTTATAAGCTAATCCTTGATCTCCTAAACATGTGGATTATGTTTCTGCAAACTACATGAAAAACCCATATCAAATATGCTTCATGTTTTCATTGTAAATATCTAATAATGACCTCTTGTAATAACATGAAAACCCTTTGACATTAATGACAATAATTCCAACAGGTATTATAGAGGTGCCCTACACCTCTGTGTACTTGTTAGAACCCAAAAAATTCATTAAAAAACCCTAAGGTTTTCCCGTTTAAACTTAATATTTTCCATCAAAATATTAAACTTTTATTCATTTATACCCTATACTTTCCTTTATTGCTGTTCAAAAAGGATAAAAAATGACTTATATCCTATACCGCTGCCTTAAACCCTTTAAATTTTTCTCCCTACCGCTTTACTGTGGATAGCCTTCAAATAGTCTGCGGTTGTGTGGTAGAGGGTCAGCCTGGCAGTCATCAAACAACCACTGCTATACCACGCATAGTAAAATCTATACCCGTGGTAGCGCGTAAACAAAGAAGCAACCAACGACGGTGAGGGTAGCAGCTAACGATTAAGCACAAAATGTTTACCATGCCACCGCACGTGGTCTAAACATAGACCACGGTGGCGCGATGATGGTGAGTCATTGACGAGGCAATAGTTAGTGAAGGGCCATTGCGGTACCATTGGCGGTCAAGCTGGTGACCACAGTGATTGCGGTGGAAGCAGTGTAAGCAGCAAGGAGACAACGAATGGATAGCAGTTACCACGATACTGTAGCCACTAAAACAATGACAGCGGTGATAGCGGTAAGTGGCTAGCGATCAACAATGAGCATATCGTGGTACCGTACACAGTCAAACTATAGACTGCAATAACCATGATAACAAGGAAGATAACAAGAAATGCCAACTGCTATACCACGTGCGGTTAACATAGTGACTATGGTGGCGCGATAACGGGAAAGCTAGGAGGAGGTAGCATGAAAATTTAAATACCGCGCAACCGCCATAGTGTAAAATCAAATCACGGTAAGGCGGTTGGGAGAAGAAGAGACCGTGATAGTCGCACTGCGATACCGTGGCCGATCAACATGTTGACCATGGTAAAGCGGTAAGATAAGGAAAGCCACGGGGAATAAAGTAAATAGAGGTGAGAGAAATATAAAAGCTATAAAGTGAAAAATAAAAGGTAGAACTATTGTAAAAAATATTTAATTTTTCGAGAGGCAATATAATTAAATATTTTAATCTTTGTAATAAAATACATACAGTTGTAACAGGTAAGTGAAGGGTCATGACTCTTCAAATATTGTATAAAATGTATTTAGGTAAATATAAAGAGGGAGGAGAGGAGATAGTAGTTAGATTGTAGGAGTTAGATTTTTCCTGAGAAGGGACTGGGATGGAAATAATGTACAGAATTTTCTTGAAGCAGAAACAATGAAGACTAATGTTATAAACTAGTGAATTTCTCTTTGGTGTTCAGTTGTTTTGTTGCATCAATTTATACTCTTTATTTTGGTTGTCTCCAACTTGAGGTCTTTTAGTCATTTAAATCAGCATATCAAGCATATCAAGCATATTCCCTGATTTATCAAGATATATTCCATTTTGTGTGATTTGATTAATTGGTGTCTGCAAGCCAAAATTAAATTCTCTTAATAAATCATAGTGGTTTTGAGATTTCTTTTGGATAGTTAAAGAAGAACCTGATAGAGAAACATTCCAGCACCGTTTATGCAAGTCATAAAATTAATAAATTTTTATGCCAGCCATAGAATTTTCAGAGTGCCTAACAACTAGAGTTAAGCCAATAAGAGGAAACACATATCATTTTTGATTCCATTTCCCATGTGGATAGAAGGCACTGATCTGCCACAACCCAGAGATACAAATTCATATCAAACAATTTATTCAAAATATCTTTCCTTTGTGCAGTAGGAGTAGGAGAAGCTATAGTAATTTTATCTATCCACTTCCCTTTTCCATTGTGGATAGATTGTTTCACCAGGAAATACATCTTAAATCTGTAACACACACATAGGTGCACCCGCCTAGGTTTTGCAAAGCCTAAAGAGCAGAAGGTACAATCGCATCAATTGGCCTTGTTAGTTGGCCAAAAGTGTTGTGAGAGCTTGGCAACCTCTCATGGTTCAAACCTACGGTTTTGAGACCCAAAAAATTGGCGACTCTACTTGGGACTACTCAGGAATATTTTCAGCCTTTCCATTTATTGAGTCAACAAAGTTTCATTTTTTTTGGAGATTCTGTTGGGGGAAAACCAAAGCAATCTATTTCATTTTCCTACTTTTGGAAAAGTAGGTGGTGACTTTGTTCAACATTGATAAATAATGCATGGGTGTTGAGAAGTAGTAATATTTTTTCAAAATAGCAGAAGAAGAAAGGAGATAGCAGTCATTGAAGAGAGATTCATAGTTGAGAATTTTAATGAAAAGTGACTCTGCTGGGTGAATTATAAATAATTTCATTTTCTCACTTTTAAGAAAGTGAGTGGTGACTCTGACAAATAACTTGATGAAGAATACTTGGAACGGTACAATTTCTAAACAAAATAGGATGTCTTCAAATTATAAAAGGCCTTGTTTTTCCTACCCACCCACCTCAATACCCTGCACACCACAATCCAATTTATATTCATTATCATCAATTTGTACCTGATGTGGAACCTGCTATCCATCTTCAAAAGATAAGCAAAAGTCTTTTAAAAGAGTTTTATGGCATAAAGAGACACAAAAGGGAATCTGGACGCTCCCTCTTCAACAAAATGGAAAATATCTGTGTGCAAATACCTATTAATCACAAGCCCAACACATCCATGTTTATTGAGCAATTCATGAAAGTATGTTGGCCTGTGTCAGTGAAACCAGTCACTTTTGACCAAGTAGATGTGCTAATTGATATCACTAATAAGGAGATTTATGAGGATGGTGGCGATCATATCAATGGTAGAATTGATCAATCAGTGAAAACAAACATAGACTCTTCTGAAAATTCATGTCAGAATTAGCAGCTTGAGGGGAAAGAGGATGAATATGCACATACTCAAAGCCAACACTCTATTACAGAATCAGAATGTGGAATTTCCCCCTTAGATACATTTTTTGACATAAGGAAATATGAAGGAGAGGATGAAAACTCTCTATACAATAGGATGGTAGACATCTATATGCAATTACCTCCCCATCATAGGCCTAAAAAACCCACATTTGTTATACAATTTGCAAGAGCATGGGAGCCTGAATCAAATTATTGGTCAGAGTCATCACAACAACATGCCTTGGATGTAGTAAATAAATTTATTGATTCCATGCTTGAGACAAGGTATATGGACATTGTCAACAACAAATCTAATAGTGATATCATGAATGAACAAATAATGCAGCCAATGGAGGATAAATGTGTCACTGGGATTTCTAATGACAATTTTTCAGATTTGGAAGATGATTGCAACATTAATGATATTGATGGGGACACATCATCTGGGTAGTACATCAGAAATGCTTCAGAAGCTGAATTAGAAGATGATATTGTGCCATCTAGCAATGAACATATGGAGAGTCTCTCTTGCATAACAGATTGTGATCCAGATTGTGAAGATGAAATAGTGGATGTTGATCTTCAACAGGATGATTGTTGTAGTTATTATGAAGATCAAGAAGAGGTTGGAGACATGGTTGAAGATATGGAAGCAGAGACCTGTTCACTCAGCAGTGAGCAAGTTTTAGATTTTTTAACTCTGGAATACCATAAATGTGCACATGAAGATGATTCCAAAGTTTTGGCTCCAGCCTACATTTGTTTTGACAGTGAAAGTAATAATTCATATGACCCCATGTGCATCTCTCACAATGATGAGGAATTCTTTGAAGTTGATCAAAGGTCCATGTGTGTCCAAGAAGAGGTATGTGACTTGAATGATTTTTGCCTGCAAGAGAAAGATATTGGTTTGCATGTCATTGATGATGAGTGTCTAGCATTTGTTGATTCAAGTATGTATAAAGAAGACTATATGGATCAGAGGTATGTGTCAATGCCAACTGGTGATAGAAAAAAAATAGAAAATAATTTTGATTTGATTGTTTCAAAAGATGTTGATGAGACATAATTTTTTGGTTGTCATAAGGAATATTAAGATTTTCAGGTCCCAGTGCAGTTGCAAGCACAATCAACAACATATGACAGTGAGCATGCCTATGAATGTTTTGTTGAATTTGGGTACACTTTGTATGTTGAAGATGACAAATATTTTTTATATGATAGAATAATGAAATACAGACTGATGAGATGAATATGAATCTAGTTGAATACAATAATTTCCTAAAGGTTTTCAATGGTAGTGCAAGTTTCAGGACAAGTGGAATGGATAGTTTCAAGAGAAACCTGATGAGCTATATTCAGAACAAATTCTATGACAGAGGAAAGTGCAATTTTTTTCTTTTGGGTGGCCTGAGGCCATCCTTTATGGTTTAAATTTTGAACCATGGCAAGTACAGAGGATTAAGGATTGCGAGTGCATGGACAATTCTTAGCAATGCCTTTTAAAAAAAAATAAAAATTCCATGCATAGTAGTTTAGGGTTTCCCGTTCTCCATTTGCTCCATCTTTCATATCATTTATCTATTCATTCCCTCCATCTTCCATGGCTTTCATTTTTCATATTTTTACTCGGTCTGCTCTACCAAAGATACTCTAGATTCTTGCAGTGATTTGCAAAATCACTCATCCCCAACAAGAGCCACTGTTAGAACCCAAAAAATTAATTAAAAAACCCTAAGGTTTTCCCATTTAAACTTAATATTTTCCATCAAAATATTAAATTTTTATTCATTTATACCCTATACTTTCCTTTACCATCATTCAAAAAGGCTAAAAAATGACTTATATCCTATACCGCTGCCCTAAATCCTTTAAATTTTTCTCCCTACCGCTTTACGGCGGATAGCCTTCAAACAGTCTGCAGTTGTGCGATAGAGGGTCAGCTTGGCGGTCATCAAACAACCACCTCTATACCACACGCAGTAAAATCTATACCCGCAATAATGTAGTAAATAGGGAAGCAACCGACGACGGTGAGGGTAGCAGCTAACAATCAAGCACAAAATGTTTACTGCGCCACCACACACGATCTAAGCATAGACTGCGGTGGCACTGTGATGGTGAGTCATCGGTGAGGCAACAATCAATGAAGGGCCACCGCAGTACTGCTGGCGGTCAAGCCGATGACCACGGTGATTGTGGTGGAAGTGGAGGAGATGGTGAACGAGTAGTTGTTACCATGATACCGTAGCCGCTAAAAAAATGACCGTGGTGATAGCTGTAAGTGGCTAGCGGCCAACAATGATCATATTGTGGTACCGTGCGCGGTCAAACTACAGACCATGGTAACCGCGGTAACAAGGAAGATAACAAGAAATGCCAACCACTATACCGTGCATGGTTAACATAGTGACCACGGTGGCACGGTAACAGGAAAGCGAGGAGAAGGTAGCATGAAAAGTCAAATACCGTGCAACCACCATAGTGTAAAAGCAAATCATGGTAAGGCGGTTGGGAGAAGAAGAGACTGTGATAGTCACACCGCGATACCGCTGCCAGTCAACATGTTGACCGCAGTAAAGTGGTAAGATAAAGAAAGCCATGGGGAATAAAGTAAATAGAGGTGAGAGAAATATAAAAGCTATAAAGTGAAAAATAAAAGGCGGAACTATTGTAAAAAATATTTAATTTTCCAAGAGGCAATATAATTAAATATTTTAATCTCTATAATAAAATACATATAGTTGTAACAGGTAAATGAAGGTCATGACTCTTCAAATATTGCTGTATAAAATGTATTGAGATAAAAAAAAAGAGGGAGGATAGAAGATAGTAGTTAGATTGTAGGAGTTAGATTTTTCCTGAGAAGGGACTGGGATGGAAATAATGTACAAAATTTTCTTGAAGTAGAAATAATGAAGACTAATGTTTTAAACTAGTGAATTTCTCTTTGGTGTTCAGTTGTTGTGTTGCATCACTTTATACTCTTTATTTTGGTTGTCTCCAACTTGAGGTCTTTTAATCATTTAAATCAGCATATCAAGCATATTCCCTAATTTATCAAGATATATTCCATTTTGTGTGATTTGATTAAATGGTGTCTGCAAGCCAAAATTAAATTCTCTTAATAAATCACAATGGTTTGGAGATTTCTTTTGGATAGTTAAAGAAGAACTTGATAGAGAATTGTCCAACACTGTTTATGCAAGTCATAGACTTAGTAAATTTTTATGCTAGCCATAGAATTTTCAGAGTGCCTAACAACTAGAGTTAAGCCAATAAGAGGAAACACATATCATTTTTGACTCCATTGCCCATGTGGATAGAAGGCACTGATCTGCCACAACCTAGAGATACAAGTTCATATCAAAAAATTTATTCAAAAACCTTTCATTTGTGCAGTAGGAGTAGGAGTAGTTGTAGTAATTTTATCTATCCACTTCCCTTTCCCATCGTGGATAGATTGTTTCACCAGAAAATACATCTTAAATCTGCAACACACACATAGGTGCACCTTCCTAGGTTTTGCAAAGCCTGAAGAGCATAAGGTACAATCACATCAATTGGCCTTGTTAGTTGGCCAAAAGTGTCATGAGAGCTTGGCAAACTCTCATGGTTCAAACTTGCATTTTTGAGACCCAACAATACCTTTAGATAAAACATTTGTAAGTGTCACAATTTTCGAGATACAACTCATCAAAGTTTGTCACTTTTTGGCATTTAGGGATCTTAAGAGAGCATCGGTATGATGTAGCCTGGAACAGTCAAATTTTCTTGGGTGCAAAATAAGACCTTTCCTAACATTAATCCACCAACCTAGATGTTTTGGCATTGTCCATTTAGCCACATGATGGATGAAACAAAAGTTATGCTACCTTGCAATTTTTTCTTTAATGCATTTAATGGTTTTGGGGCAGCAAGAAAAACTTTCATCACAACCAAATGGATTAGAGATATCAAAAAATGAGAGAAGGTATTGTAAAGGGACCCTAAACCTCTGTGTACCTTTAGATAGATTTTTTTTTAAGTTCCATGATTTTTGAGATACAACTCATCAAATTTTGTCATCTTTTTGCATTTAGGGATCTTAAGAGAGCATTGGTACGATGTAGCCTAGAATGATCCGGATCTTTGGGGTGAAAAATAGGACCTTTCCTAGCATTAACCCACCCACCCAAACATGTTGGCACTATTAGTTTGGCTACACAATGGATGGAACAAAAGTTATGCTACCTTGCAACTTTTCGTTGAATGCTTTTGATGGTTTTGGGGCAACAAGAAAAAATTTCACCATGGCCAAATGAATTGGAGATGTGAAAAAATGAGAGGGTATCATAGAGGGACCCTACACCTTTGTGTACCTTCAGATAGAATGTTTTTAAGTGCCACAATTTTTAAGATACAACTTGTCAAATTTCGTCACTTTTGAGCATTTAGGGATCTTAAGAGATCATCAATACAATGTAGCCTGGAATGATTCGGCTTGTTGGGGTGAAAAATATGACCTTTCCTAGAATTAACCCACCCACCCAATGTCTTAGCATTGTTTATTTCATTTCACAATGGATAGAACAAAATTTACGCTACCTTGCAACTTTTCGTTGAATGTATTTAACGATTTTTGCAACATTTTAAAACTTGGCGTCATAATCAAATGGTTTGGAGTCTTCAAAAAGTCACAAAGGTTATTGTAGATTTATCCTACATGACCCTATAGGACAATCAAATATATGATATGATCATCATCTATTGGTTGGTAATTTAAATTTTGTTAAATAATATCTAAAATTTCAATACATTATTGTTAACTCATTCATTATTATCTTTGTTGTATTGCACTTTGTAAATATAACTTTTAGATCCATGTTTGTTGGGAAATACTTGCCTGTATCAATTATTTGTTTTTAATAAGTTGATGAATTTGACGTTGTAGTTAACTTGTTGTCACATGATAGAAAATTAGATTAAAAAATTAAAATTTGAATATGGGATATGATTCATACATACACCACTTGGGGCTAAGTAAATTATGAGAACATTTTAAACCATTTAAGCTACCAATTTACAAATAAAAATCTTATATAAATTGATCCTCATAAGGCCATGACACCGTATAAAATTTCATCAAAGTTTCATACAATACCATCATGAGGGCACACAAAATTTGATATAATACCATCATGATGGTGCACAAAATATCATCAAAATTTCATACAATGCCATGAGGCCAATGTATTGTCTCTCAGTCTAAAAAATACGATTGATACATATAGAAACACAAAAAATGTTATCTATGTGCCATGTATAGGCATACAAAAAATGTTCATCTATGAATATTGAATACTAATCGTAAAACATTAGGCCTTTTTCAGCCTAGCTAACTAAAATTTGGTCACTTCTAGTAGTTGGTGTCTTGATTCGTTCTAATTTCTTGCACTCCTCAGTATTTTGCATCGTAACCTATACACTCAAAATATTAAATTAGATATTATGCCAAAGTCAAAAACTATAAAAATAATTTTAAATGATACATATATTATAAACACACTTTCAGCATGTTGGTAATCTGATTCTTCTTGCTAATGACACTCAACATCATTAAGAGATTTTTTTCCTCACACTACGGTGTTTACATCCATCTATAACATAACAAAGACATATTTATCAATTATTTTTGATAGGTCTACTAATATCAATTCACATGATATAAACATTATTAAACACATTTATTCATACTCACACAAAACTTAAGGTCATGGAGGATGAAATCACTGCACTAACACCAACTTCCAAATTTTCTCTTATCCCAAGAGGTTTCTCTAATGAATTCATTAAACTAAACAAACAATATTTAGAATAAACTCAAAAGTTCACAAATATATATAGACAACACATTAAAACTTGAAACAACAAACTTAAATATGTTATATAGTGTACCTAAGTAAATCCAAATTCATAACCATCCATGGTAGCATGTGTAGTAGATGGTGATTTAATGCCCACCTATTCAATAAAAAAATGTATTTTAAATTATTAATTATTTTGAATAGAAGTTATTATTTTATTTTGATATATTATACAAATTTTGCCTCGAATATAGATGCAACTGTACAAGTTGTTGTAGGAATGATCAATGATGTACCAAGCTCTGGAATTACACCCTCAAATGCATAATGTGTGCATTAGTTTAATTCAATTATATAATTAAAAACCTATTTACATTTATAATTTTAAGTATTTAATAGATAAAATAAATTTAAATCACCATACCTACATTTGACCAGCATACACCTCATTCAACAACTCATCTTTCATCACCACATCATCTGATGCACCACCCCGATGACCCCCACTACTCCCATGAGATCTATATTGACAATGAGAACACACATGGGAGGTGGAACCATTTGCACCCTCTACATTGTTATCTCTTCCAAATCATAAATTACAACAGTTTGGGAAATATGAGAGCTATGGGAACTAGAGCTAGATGGTTGAGATGGTGCAACATTTTGTGAGGAAAAAGGCTAGGACATTTGTGTGCCATGCTCTATAATCATGTCTGTTAGGCTAGCAACTGCATGGAGAGTCTGCACCTTCATACTCTCCCTGGTGGCTACTGGAACTGTCACATGATAAATAGGTCTTTGTGCTAGTCTTCTTTGATTTGCATGATTATCAACCCGATGAGCTCCTAGTCTATTTTGTGCAAGGCCTCCACCTCTACCTTGAAACACCCTCATATCAAAGTAATTGGGTATTTCATGAAGGATGAACTCGCAATATAGTTTTCTTAGAAAATATAGCAGCACCTCATAATTATTACATGGAGGTTGGTCAAAGAGCATCCACCACCTATCCCAAAACCTATTTCTTATCTCCTCATGATTACACCAATTTATTGGAAACCTCTTTGAATTTAGAGGAATACGTTGATTGGTTTTAGGATTCATAAAAATAAGACATATGCTTTCTTTTCATATTTCTTTCTTTTTCACATCATCATAGGACAATTTTGTTGCATAATATTGATGACATGAATCTCTATGAGTTTTAAATTGGTTTATTTGGTTTTTGACAGTGTCAAAATTCATCAACATGGATTTCAATGCTGAGGCAAGGGATTGGTGATGCTCATTTGTTATTGAAACCCTCAATTTTGAAACTAATTCATGAATTACAACTTTGTTTTTCTCTAGATGCCCTAACAAATCCTCTTAGCTTTGTCTAGGGTTTTTTGGAAGGTTAGGAGGAGGGTTAAAGCATCCTAGGGTTCTCCTCAGGAAATGCATCATTTAGATTTTCTTGTGGCTTAGGAACTACATGATCTATTATATGATAAATAAAAAAACATGAAATTGATCAAAAATAGTCCATTTTCCTAAAGCAAACAAAATTTAAATCAAATGGAAAACATATCACTTGAACCTCTTCTCTAACATGGCATTGTGAAGCAAGATTGGATGAGGGAAAAACACGTTCATGTTATCCTCAGTTGAGGGAAGTAAAATAGGTGCAAAAAACATGGGCCACGGGTGAGAAAAATGGACAGTCTTTTTATTTTTATAACATTGTTGAGAATAACACATACACATTTTGAAATGTGTACACGTTTTGAAACACATATGTTTTTTTTCTGTAATAGACACGTGTATGTGGTTTTTTAATGTGTGTGTGTTATTTGTTTAAATAACACAATCATGTTTTCTAAGCCATAACATGATCATATTATTTTGAATTTCTTAAAAGAACGAACATGTTTTATTTTTTTTTGGGAATTTGGCCACATTTTTGTGCCCCATCTTGGTGCACATGCCCATTTTTCCACCAATTTATCAAGCATTTGTATCTAGACATGTGCCAACTAAAGTAGAAAGAGGTTGAAGAGAATATACCTAGGATGAAGAGGATGTAGATATTAAATCCAATATATGTGATGTAGAGAAGTTGAGCCATGATGCAAAGAGGACATGGGTCTTTGATCCCAAAAAGCTGACTATAATCTCACCACAAAGATGTTAGGAAAAAATCAAAAAATATATACGATAAATTTTCATAGACAAGACATTACATAATTTGATCAAATAAAAGATGGTGTTGATAGGTATGGCTAGCATGGGTAGAAACCATATGACAAGAAAATAGGCATGTGGTTGCTACAAACTGCATTATAGAATAGTCACAAAAAAGATAAGATAAGTCTATTCTGGTTGCCCCCAAGCTAGACGACAAGATAAGAAATCATGACATATTTTTACATCCTTTTGAAAAAATTCAAAATTAAGCATATATAATATCCCCCATTAGAATGATGCATGCTATGTAGAGTATCACATGTCATTCTAAGGAGAAGAGAAAGACGAGAGATATTGTGGCATGAGATACATAGCATATGTATTCATGGGATGTTGTCACAAGAGGGACAACACATATAAACCATAACATTATGAAAGAGAAAAGTAGAGATGAAGAAATCAAGACCACAGAGGGATATATTTATTTAGGTTCATAACTGCTCATAGACATAGATAGATAAATATAGTATAATATACATATGAACTATCATCACCCCTCAAATATATCAAAATATGAAGAAGATCACATAAAGACAAAATTAAAAATAAAAATCGAGTCAACAAGGAAGAGGCCTAAATGCCTCAACCATTTGCATCATTCCCAATGTGAAAAAAAAATGATTATGACATATAGAAGAATGATGATACAAATAGAATAAGTGTACGAAGAATTGTCTCTCTTGTATCCAAGCACCTGCAAGGGTAGCAAGGGTCCTCTAGGTGAGAACAAAAACATAAATAGACAAGCACAGGGGAACACAAACAAACACACAAAGCTAATAAAGAGATGAAGAAGAAGGCACCACTCTAGTCCAACACCTCTAGTAGGTCATCCTACTCCTAATCTAGATTGTCATAACGAGAGGGAAGACAATTTTGTAGGGTGGTAGCTAGGGAAATACAATTCAACTTGCCTGTGGAAAGAGCTAAGGAAGAAGGACCTTCAAGATATTCATAGTCAAATTGTTGCAAGAATAGTCATCAATCTATAAAAGATCAAAGACAAAGTCGAAATGTCCTCCAATGATTTGAACATGCACTTCCCAAGATTGAAATGTTGTAACTACACAAGAGGAGGACAAGAAACCAAAGACTCACTACTGGCCTTGGGGAGAGGGGCAGTGACAAACTCCGAGGAGGCAAGCATTGTCTTTGTCACAAGGACAACACAAGCCAAGGTGGAACAAGAAGAAAGAGACAGAGAAGAGTTTTTCTGACCATTGCTCGAAGTGAGGTTATTCTCCAACTTGAACTTCAACAAAGGATATAGAATCCTCATAGTTGAAGTGGAAGAAGGAGAAGGAGATGAAGCCATTGAGGACACCACCTTTGTAAAATTCATGTCAATGGGCTACAAAAAAGGAGGAAGATCAAGAAGAGAGATAATAAGAGGTGGCTCCACAAAGGGAGCGATGAAAAATTGCACCCTTTTGGGGTGAGGTTCATCAAGAACCCCTAAAAAAGCAAGAAGAATCATATAGGCAATGCAAAATAAGGAAGAAAAAGAAGTAGAGATAGGAGCAACAAAGATGGAAGCAATAAAGGAAAAAAAAAAAGGCTCCACTTTAGGCTTCTACAAGGCAACATGATCCTTAGCCAAGGCCTTCTCAAGGTGCTTACACTCTCACGAAATCTGGTTTCAGTGGTTGTGAGCACTACAAGGTGCAACCTGAGAAAAGTTTGAGGCTCCTTTTCTACCAGAGGAGCAACCTCAACAACCATTGCTGGTGGAAGGGTGGACTCTTGAGGAGTAGGAGGAGGAGGCACAGAGATAGAAAGAGAGACAAGAATCTCAACAACGGGCCCCTTTCCTTTGTCTACCTTGGGGTTAGGTGGAGGAACAAGGGGAGGCCTCGAAGGCCAAGACATAGGAACAATCCCATGTGAATGCTTCCCCTTGCCATAAAGGGTGGGTCAAGGTATTGTGGGTAGAACCACAAGTTGAAAAACTTGAGGTTTTGACTTCCACAAGGCGGGTGTATTTCCTTTTCCTGTGCGAGGCACAGTAAAAGGAACGAATGACATCACTAAGGGTTGGGAAGTAGAAGAAGAATATGCACAAGAAGAAGGAATAGAAGGAGAAGGAGAAATCCCAAGGGAAAGATATTTCTTGTCCTTACCCTTTAGAGGGTTAGAGGATGAAGTGTGTTGTTGTGCATGCAAAGAGGCCTTCAAATCCTGAGCAAATGCAGGAAAACCACTTTTAGGCACCAAGCCCCAAATCTTATACATAAAATAATTTTTGTATAAAAGGTCTCTTTTGGGTGGAAAAGGTCCAACTAGGGTGGTCCAAAAGTGATCTAGGGAGAAGCCCACATGCAACACCAGTGGTTTGTACCTAGTATCTTGGATAGTGTGCACAGTACCCTCATGGGGAAAATTCAAGAATTTTTGGATAACTAAGGTGACCGCATTCATGGAGACTATACATGGAATGCCTAGCCTCACTTTGAAGAGGTTGGACTCGAGTATCAATACAAATGGGACTTCCAAGGTTTTAGGTCCAACTAGGATTGGCATAGAAATAGAACCAATAGGTGCAATAAATAGTCTATCATGTGTGTGAAGTGTAGTCTATGATTCCTCATATTTCTCCTTATGAAAATTATTTATAAAAAAGAGTCTCCTCCATGATGATATTCACCCGAATCATGGGGTCAACCATATTCCTATTACAACATTATCATTGACACAAGTAGGGATATACAATGGAGAGGGCTCTTTGTTCAAAGGCAGATCATATGAGGTGAATGCAATATTAGGATTTGCATTCACATGATCAAGAGGAGGAAAATGAGTAAATTAAACTACGCTTGCATACTCAAATAAAGTGAGATCAAAAGAAGAAGAAGTAGGGGTGACTAGGTTGGCAGAATGAGATGAAAAGGGATTTGTGTAAATCTATAGTTGGCTATTAGTCATTGCCATAGATTTATTCAAGTTCTTATTTTTACCATCGAGCCAAATGGTACCGTTTTCCATGTGGTCTTGTATCATGTGGTGAAGATGCACACACCGTTTTGTATCATGAATCGAGACCCAATGATATTGACAAAACTTATTTCCATTGTAAAACTAAGGATATGGCTTAGAAAGTGATCTAATCTCTAGGAGAGTTATAACACGATCTTTTCATTTTTCAAGACATTACTATAAGATTCAAATAATTTTGTGAATATTTTGTTTTGACATGTAGAATTTTTATCAGTGGGAACAAACACCATGTTCACCACTACTTTGTTTTTTCTTGACTCACCAGAGATTGACATAGTTGACCGACCATCCTGATGAGAGGATGAGGAACAATCCCCATATTGAGAAATTATTTGTTGGTACTAACATAAAGTAGCATATAGATGGGAAAAGGAGAGATACTTCATCATAAGGAACATATCCCGTAGTGTCAGCTACAAGGTCTTGATAAACACTCACTGCACATTAGAATTAGGTAGGGCATAAGAGATCTGAGAGAAAATTTCTTAATAATGAACTATGAAATCAATGACCTTCTTGTGCACACCTTACTTACATTGGACGAGATAGGTTAATGCGAACTTTGGCTTGATATTAGCCTATAATTGTTGGAGGAAGTGATTCACAAGCTAGTCAAAAGAAAAGATAGAATTATTAGGCAAAGAGCAATACCACTACAAGGCGGGATCGTTAAGAGAACACAGGAATAGTTTTGCTAGAAGAGCATTATGATGAAAGAAATACATACTCATGGTGTTAAAAGTGTTAAAAGGAAAGACATGATTTTGTGGGTCTCATCCGCCACTATACTTCTTAAACTTAGTAATTTTCATCCCCTGTAAGATGGGGTTGTTTAAAATATTAAAATACAAGGGAGTGTGATGACAATAGAGATGAAATATAGGCTAAGAACATGATCTAGTAAAATTCTCCAGTTGAGATTGTATCTGCCTCATGTTCTATAAGAGAGCATTAACAATGGGATCTATGAACAAATTCTAACTAACAAAAGCAATGGTACTGATACCAGCACTAATACCAACACTAACACCAGCACCAGAGGAATAGATGTTCTAAGTCCCAGATGTAGAAAGTTGAAAACCTAGAGTAACTCGATTCACTCTAACCATAGGAATATCCTTAGGTGTGGAGGTGGTAGTAGTATTGATGGAGGGACCTATGTCATCCATGCAAGCAAACACTCTAGGAATCAATATACTCATCTATTGACCAATAGTCTCTAATTGGACATCTTGAGGATTGCCAAAGACGATAGTGTAATATGGGATATGGGTTTCCACAATATTTTATATACCACGAAGTAGCTCTAAGCCTTTTTTATCAAACATTAATAATATTTTTAGACCAATGACAAGAGGAGTGGCCTTAGCATAATAATATTATCTCACCAAGAACCTTGCAAGCTCTTCAAGCCTACCTCCAAAAGAGTGAATCTTCTCTACAAGAACCAAGAGAGTAGCTTCCTCCTCTAAGGAAGAGGAAGAGTTCAAGGGAGAGGCTAGAGGGGTATGGGTTTTAGTTCTAATATGAGAAGGGGAGAATCCATAAAGAGTCTTATAGATTACTCTTCAAAATGGGGAGGACTAAACTTCTTGACCCCATATCTATGTTTCAATAGCTTCTCCTTACTATGTGTTCGGAGGTAATAGATTGGGTCATGAAGCTCATGAAAGCATCACAATGAGCTATCTATTATACGTCCTAAAATGAGAGAAGAAATTTTTTGACACAAAGACAAGAGGAAAGAAATTTCACACAAGGTTCACTAAAATCTAGAGGAGACTCACTACTCCCAACTCTCTAGGATAGGGAAGAGTCAACAAGGAGCAATTATCCTCAACTACCTTGACAAGGAAATAATCTCAAGTGACTAAGACGAGCGAAAGGGAGAGTTTATTATATATTTTTTATGTTTTATGATTGTTTATGGGAAAACAACTTCAAAAGTCAAGTGAGCAGGCCTTAGAGGTCTTAGGAGATGGACAGACTAGCTCTCGACTAGAGGATGGAAGCATGAACCAAGGATGACAGCTCAACACATTGGTGCCTTGACAGAGTACTGGTGTCTCCTATGAACCAAAGAAAAGCCAGTCACTAGAAACTCATAGGGCCTACTAAATACTCAAAAACTAGAGTTGGACAATTTTGACTAGTTTAACAAAATCTAAAAAATAAAAGAAAAAGAACAACAACAAGAATACTAGATAAACAATCAAACTATAATACAAAATGAAAAAGAGTGAAAGAAAAGAATGAACTCATGGGTGGTCCATATATTAAGCCTCCCACAAATCTCCACATGAAAAACCTACACACATAGAAACAATAAAATTGTTGGGGTTTTTTTGGTGCTTGTCTTGGTCAAACCCTCGTTTTGGTGTTTCCACCTCCACAAATAGCCAAAGAGACCACAAGATAGAGAAATAGATAATAGACAATATGAAATGACAAGATAAAGAAAGATAATATGCAAGATATCAATATGCTATTGAACAAGAATGATAATGCAAAAAAATGAAGTGTTACCCTCTCTCCAATGAGATTAGGAAGTGTTATGCTTTGAGAGAGCTTGAGACAAGACGTAGAGCCACGAACGTCCAAGAGGATTGGTGTAGAAGAGAAAGAAAGAAAGATAGCAAGAAGAGAATGAAGATTGAGATAATATGAGATAAAATGCTAGAATGAATTGCTAGAAAGTTAGAATGAATGAATGACAAGGAAGAAGGCAAGTTTGAATGAAAAATAAAATACAAGAGGGCCATTTTTGGGTACACCTATGACTACAGAGGTGTTACACTTCATGGGTAGGCAGAAGTGTAATTTCATAATGGCCATTGAATTAGGAGTCTTGTCAATATGTATATGCGATGTGTAGATGTCTACATTATGTGAAAGTGTCCCTGACAAAAATCCCCTCAATGAATGACAACGATAGGGTCAAGGATGAAAATGAAGGTGGGGGGCAAGGGAAATAGAATTATCATCTCATTAGGTTAAATTGAAGGTTGATGTAATGTGAAATTACATTTAGGTGCAATTTCATGACATTGCATTTTTTCCCCACTTTAGCAAGCATATGTATCTAAATATGTGTGAGCTAAAGTAGAAAGAGGATGAAGAGAATATACCTAGGATGAAGAGGATGTAGATCTTCAATCTGGTATATGTGATGTAGAGAAGCTAAGATGGGAAGTGAAGAGGATATGATTCTTCGATCTTGCAAAGTTGACTGAAATCTCACCATAAACATGTTAATTGTAGACACACATATTAGGTGAAAAAGTGAAAAATAGACATGATAAATTTTTGTAGATGTAGTGTTTGAAATTTACAGTTTCACACACTACTATATTTGACTCCAATTTCCAATGAATTTTTTTTGGAATATTGACAATCTATTGTCAGAATACCGACGAATCACAAAAATAATTTTCGTCACTAAATTTTCATTGCTTTCTCGACTAGCTTTAAAATGTCGAAATCATGACTCAGCTTCGTCGGTTGCCACCATGAAAAAGGGGACCTAGTGTTTGTCAGAATATCGATGGAACTTTCATCAATCTAGTGACAAGCAGTAGCCAAAGCACAAGTGGCATGCCTTTTCCAAATCGTCAGATCAACAACAGAAGTTTGTCACAATTACGACGAAATAGGCAAGTATTACAAATATCGGTGAAAGATCAAGACTGTTACATCGATCAAAATTTCCTAGGAAGATATATCAGGAGGACTGGCCTATGGTCTCTATGTTAATGTTTCATCAGCGAGATACTCATCATGTCTCATCAATGAAGCACGAGGGAAGCATATCAACAAGACATATACCATCAGAGTAAGTTCCAAATGTCTACCCGACCCACTATGTCACGCCAATAGGATTACATCGGCAGGAGTCTTGGTGACATACTTGAGACCGAAAGAACAATGACATAAGTTTGTCAAAATTGCGATGAAATAGGAAAGTTATTACGACGAAAGTTTTGTTGGACGTATTGCAAATTCGTCAGATGCTTTTGGAGGTTTGTCAAAAGTTCAACGAAACAATGCAATTTAAAAAAAAAAAAACCTATTCATTCAAATGTAGGCATATCGGTGAAAGATCAAGACTATTACAGTGATCAAAATTGCCTGAGAAGATATATCGGGAGGATTGGCCCGTGGTCTCAGCAATAAATTTTCATCGACAAGATACTCATCTTCTCTCATCGATGAAGCACGAGGGAAGCATATCGACAAGACATATACCATCAAAGTAAGTTCTGAATGTCTACCTAACCTGCTATGCCACGCCGATAAGATTACGTCAGTAGGAGTCTTGGCGACATACTTGAGATCGAAAGGATAATCATCGGGGAGACTCACCACGTCGGAGAAACTATAGAATATCCTAGCGATACATGATATCTTGTCGATGAAGATTCAAATGGATTGAAATAATTATCGAGGTGACTCTGGGTGATATTTGATTTCCAAGGCATTTTTGAAAGGACGTGTAATGATGTTTTCATCAAAAAGACTCAAATGCATGCATGAAGTTCGATGAAGTTATTGAAGATATATGAATTTGTGGCTTAGTCTTTCATATCAACTGTCTGTGGAATTATACAATTATTTGATTATCTCCATTTTGATGCTTTTTTGTTGTTCAGATTGGTATATCAAGTATATATTATTTTATTGATACACATGTGTTGTATTTGCGTGATGTGATCATTTGGTTCTTTCAAGTAAAGATTAAATCCTTATAATCAATCATAGTAACTGGAAAGTATTAATTGGTTCAATAAGAATAATCAAATAATTAGGGTTGGGCATTATATAAACCACTACTATCACAACTATTGAAACATGCTCAGGTATTGGGTCCTCTCCCCTAGATTAAATTAAGGAAAAAATTATTGTAAACACAATATGTGTAGAAGAATATGAATGTAAAGGAAAATGGATATTAGCAGAACATAAATGTAAATAAAAGTAGTGTGAGCAGAAAATGAATCTAAATTGGTCTTGAAAAAATAAAATCATACCCAATTAACATTAAGTTATACTGACCTTGTACTCATTGTCATTATCAATCTTGAAGGTTACTTTGATGCCTTCTGTAGAAACTCTCTAGCCACGAGGCAAGAGAAGCGGGAAAACCAAGTGTATATTGATGACTTCCTGACAATCAAAAAGAAACAAGCAACCAGTCAGCCCTATTAGAACAGAATAATCTTATGAATTGATTTTATTTGTTTTACTGGCTGGCTAATGGATAGTGGACCTAGTTCTCTTGAATTGAGATACTACTAAGATGTGTTGACTGGTGATTTTAAACTACTGATATTCTGCTTCAATCTCTATAAGTTACTTTTGTCTTAAATATATTCAAGATAACTTTGCGAAAAAATTCCCTAATCTCTTAGAAATTATGCAAATTATTTTGTTAATACTTCTCCATTTTGATATTTTCTTTCAAAAATTCAAAGAAAGATATGTAATGCCATATTTGAAACTTACATATTTTTATTTTACTAGTTCTATAATTATAGGATATGATTCAAACAATTGTGAAACACATTGGAAATATACTAGATGAATGAACTAAACTATGCAATTGGTAGGTGTAAATCCAAATTCCTTAACCCTTGCCATTATCCTTCTTGCCTGTTCTAAAACATGTGCTTTGGAACAAGGCATGAAAATCCATCTAAGTATAATGAAAAGGAGATTTTTGTCAGATATTATACTACAGTAAGTTGAATGAATATAAATAGAGAAATTTTTGCATACTTGTAGATGGTACAAAATTTCATGGTTAAGTGGAAGCCTCCCATTAACAACAAGATCCAAATATCTGTGTATCTATCTCAATCGAGCCTCTAAACCCTTCAGAGCTATCAAATTTTCCACTAACATGTTATTCACAAAAGTCAAATTTTAGAGTTATGTCACCACTAAAAACAAAAGAAACAAAGCTTTGAAACCAAATCCGCACACAAAAAAAATTTCATAGTAAAAATTTAGCACTTTCTTTCACCTTTTCATATTGATTTGATGCTTCAAACGATGCATTTATTATATTGAAAAGTGCATTTCCTTATTGAGCTTCTCTTTATTTTGAGAATAGTTTAATATTCTCTACTTAACAAGGCCAACCACATGAAGTTGGAGCTTGTTTGGCCCCTCCCCCCCCTCACATCACTCTCAATTCCCCATACCTGATCATATAACATTAATCATTCATTCATCCATTAATAACATATAACATTCATTCATTCATCCTGCATTAATAACATATAACATTCATTCATTAACATATAAAATTCATTCATTAACATATTCACATTCATTCATTCATTCATTCATTCATCCATTAATAAAATATAACATTCATTCATTAACATATTACATTCATTCATTAACATATAACATTCATTCTTTCAGTTTTTACATATTATCAAAAATATGGTTGTCATAATATGATTACAATCACTTTTTTTTTGTTTCTTTTTTGCAACTGAAAAAAGCTGAAGTGGAGTATCATTTTCTAAATCATTTGTCCCCCCTTTAGTTGTTTTGAGCTCTAATCATGATCTTAATGTATGCCTAGTCGTGTACTCATGATGTGGATGCCGCTGCAAGGGGGGTCTATTGCAATAGCGAAGAAATGTTAAACTGATATGTTTTATTATTATCGTTACAAGTATTTCATTAATTAAAATAACATTAGAGTGGTTCTCTTTACCTGATGGGGCCACATCATGTTCCTGATCTTGTCTTATAGCCTCATGCTCAACATGTTGAACACCCTCTAAATCTTGATCTAGAGTTGAAACACGAAAGGTTACATTAATTAATACACCAGTTGCAATTAAATATGTTTAAAAGAACATTAGAGTGGTCCTCTTTACCTGATGGGGCCACATCATGTTCCTGATCTTGTCTAGCCTAATCATGCTCAACATGTTGATCACGCTCTACATGCTCTAAAGTTGAAACATGAAAGGTTACATTAATTAATACACCAAATTCAAGTAAAGATGTTTAATTGTATTAATCCATACTATGTTTTGTATAGAACATGAATACATCTAGTACCGGGATGCACACCATGACCTTCATCTGCAGGTTGTGCTCCACCCTCACCAGGCTGCATTCCAATTTCATGTGCAGTATTATCATTGCTTGTATGTTTAAAACAAATAGACACATAATTAATTTATGGTGGAAATTAATATTGAATAGACTGCACAAGTATTCAATTTTAAATAAACTTTATTGAATTTATTTACTTATGTGTTAGATGCAGTGGAAGATTGTGTTTTCCCAGTCAAGACTCTTAAGCGTTCAGCCAGGGCTCCATAGCCTTGCTGGAAGGAAATCTTTAGGTCCTCTTCTATGGGCACTCTATTGAATTCAAAGCCCTGCATTTTTGCATAAGATCATGAATTTTGCTTCTATGGTGTGATAAAACCAAAAAAAATTGCAATTTATTATTTGGATGCAATATTTCATTTATTGATACTTACAATTCATCTGACTAATTTCATATAACCACCAGAGCCAAGTTTGTGTTGCCCGTGTTTTTCTATTCTTTCCTTTGTTTCCTTCGATGTGTCGGGAAGCCTATGAAAATTTTGAAATACGTTAGATTATGTAAAAAGAAAGAGTAATCATTATATAATTACATTGTTGATAGTATCACATACCTTCCTTGGCTTGGTGGTGTCTTTCTTTTTTCTTTTCAGCCTTCTCCTTTCCATCTGACACCAGGTCCTTCCACTCCCTCTGCGAAATCATGGGGGGACGCTCGTACTTTTTTTTCTTCTCTAACTGTGACCTATATTGGCCCCTCAAATAATTTAGATAGGTACCAGATTTCTTAAGGAGCTTGGTTCGGTTGAATGTTTTATCACCGAACAACACAACTCAATGGTTAATGAGCTCATCTTTTAAATCTTTATTTTAGGCATTCCACTATGTACCTATGGTGGGCTCGAAGAGCTCCAATGTAATATCACTTAGATGTTTATAAAAAACATCATTTCCTGCAAAATGATCATGGGATCATTAGTCTAAAAAGAGTGATCAATAAGTAAATTTCAATTCGATTATATATAATAATAATTAAAACATTTTAAAGTACCTGGGACCTTCTCTATCTTTATGGGAATGAAATCCTCAATCACCACAAATGTTACCGGAAATATTCCCATACTAGTAATACGAGAAGATCTAGAAAATATTGTTAAAACATCACCAATACTAGTGGGCCTCTGCATCCCTAGGTACATGTCCTAATGCATGTTCTGGCATGTTCCATAGGATGCACTATTGGATGCCTACATGGTATGTGTTGCCAATATTTTAGTCGACAATATAGGCACGGATGATGGGGTCGGATGATGTGGTGTATGCACAGGAAGATTAGGATGGACACTTGTACCAACCCCTACTCCTCGAGCAGCACCTGTAGTACCCTGATCATGGCTAGCAGCATCATGAGGACGCAAAAATCCTATAAAAACAACACATATTTTAGTTCATGACATAAAAGAGTACAAAATATAAAACCATGAATGAGGTTGTGTTATAATTAAAGATCTCATGATAGCTTAATTGCAAGTTTTGTGCTCTCTCAGTCAATATTTTAACCCTCTCTCTTATCTCATCTGTTTGAGGCACTATGAATAACAACTGAAGGATTTCTTCATTGCATTTTTTTTGGGTCTTCCTTATCATATCGAGAGGGTTTTTTGAATATGCAATGTCATTTTTGGTGTTTTTTCCCACATAGGATTTGCAATTCTCTAAGAGGTAACCAACCTCCATTATAAAGAACCACAAAGGCTAGTGGCCAACTAATGAGATCCAATCAAAGACTGGCATCTCCTACACTTATGGCTCTATGAAACCAAGGTGGGTAAACCTAAATGTGTTCATAAGAATGTTCTATGACTGGTAAGAACACTTCTTCCTACAGATTACAATCTCTACACACGCAATGAGATGGAAATTACTCTCGATATTGGCAGACCAAAGACTAATAATAGGTATATTACTCTCGGTATTGGAATGGGATTGAAGACTTCAATGTTAGATTTGCCTCTCATAGAGAGATAGGGTTTAATATTTTGTTGTGTTCAACTCTTAGACCACCATGTTTAGAATTACAGTCCCGTAGTAATCTTGAAGAAAATAACCAGTGCCTCATCCATTGGGCAGTAGTCATACAAAGTGTAATCCAGATATTGTAGACATATCACCATAATGTTTTACATCATGCGAATTTTAATTTTAAAACAACACTCCTTAGCAATCTTGAATGTATAATCATAAATTTGTAACTCATTTTCAAGAAATTTTACTAACTCATTGAGCTAAAGTAGGGAAATGAATAACACATTCAAATATACCATTGAAAGTGAATGAAAATATCATTGATAGGCTCATTCATAACTTATGATAGTCAATTAGGAGAGAAATTGTTTCAAAATGATTATCATTTATCGCTTGAATATCTATAATTACATTAGCAAGGCTTTCTTGCTTCATAGAAAACTAACCAAAAAATATATTAACTAAAGCCTCCAAGAAAACTACAGTAAATGAACTAACTATACATATATTCAAAACTTTCAAGATCCAAAAATCTGACCCTAACAATGAGCCGTGAAATCTCCTTTATAGGACAAGAGAGCAACAAAGCAGTAGGCTACATTGATAATTTCAAAATTGAATTTCATTTAGAATGAAATTCGAATTCACATTCCTCATCATTGGATAGTAAAGTGCATGATCCGAGGAATCAAAAAATGGTTACACAGTAGCTAGTCGAAGAAACACAAAAAAGCGTGCCAAGCATGCACATGTCCACATCAACAAGATGAAACACTAGGAAAATCACCACCCACAACCAACAGACCCAACACTAGCAACCATTAAGCAGACCCACAACCTAGGTACAGGCGACCACTTCGAGTTCTTGCCTCAGTAAGAAGCGGAAACAACTTCTTCCCTCTAGCCACATCAGCACAATACCCAACAACCTAGCACAGTACAACTACAGTTATTGGTTCGACTGCAAGGACCTCTTCATTCACTCCCATGAGCTTGGTCAAGGCCGCCAGGTAACATCGGTTTCAGACCCATTGCCATTAGAATCTGATGAAATCAGAACAGGGTATGTGCAACGCTTAGACCTTTTGCCAGCACTTTTAGTAGCAACTTTGGGTGTTTTGGGAGCAAGTTGCTCCTTCTCAACTAGTGACCTCCTGGCTCCTACTCAAGCACCCCTACACCCTATAGATTTATCCATTGAAGAAATAGCTTCACATGATACAGGAGAATAGCCACCACCTACAAATAAAACAACTCAAAAATGTAATGATAACATCGAGTAACTTTAGCAAGTATTTATAAAGTGAATTGGTGTGAGGGATATTAATGGCTTGAATGCAATACAAGTATTTGATCCATAAGCGGTTGACGTAGCCACCATAATTGTTTCTATTAGGAGGGCATTGTTTGCATGCTAGAGAAAATCAGGAGAAGATCCTTTGGAATAACCCGAGCCATTAATGAAACAAGTAATAGAGCACAAAAATTTGCCACATAGATGAACAACACCCCTCTTTGAAATTGAACCACTAATGCGGAACAGATCTAGCAAATCGGATGACTCGGATCGAGTCAACAATGAGTTTTGACAATCCACATCAGCGCCTCAGAAAAACCACAGCCAATCATAACCCATGAAAAGAGGAGGTCATAACCGAAAATTAGGTCCCACCTAGCCCTGTCGCTTCAAGAACCAAGCCATGCATCACTCTTTCGTAGACCTTGCACTACTTTAGAGACATTTACTTTGTTCGTGCAAGGTCTGCGAGGAATAATTATTATAAACCCCATCATTAAATCCCTTCGCTGGTGAAAAGATAGCCACTTTTCACCACTGGTGCCTCGGGAAAAGACCCCGCCCCTCCATATATGCCAGATGGCGGCATCTCATAGACCTCGCACTACTTTAGTGACATCAATAGGAAAACCCGTGAGGCTTGCAAGAAATGGTCTAGATCAAAACCCGTGATCGAATGGTTAGCCAAACTGCATATAGGACATGTAGAATATTCAAGCAGGACGAACTGGTACAACCTTTGGCAATATAAATGTTTAAGCCCAAGTGGCAAAAAAAGACCGATAGGCTAGGTGAAAGGGGTTGGTAAGAGCACAGAGGAAAGGCTCAACCGGATCACTTAACTGACCGGTTACCTTCGGTAGCAAGTCACCGTTGAAATATAACGTAAGGGTTTCAAAAGTTAACAATTTATATTACCATGGGTAATATAAAACCTTGAAACCCTAGCCTCCCTCCCCTTTGAATTTGAAAAGTTCCATCAGTGGCTCTAACTGGGGATGTATGCCCCCTACGAGCATAGCAAGAATCCAGAATCTCTAGTTTCGCAGACCAGATTACTAAATTACACAAGTGCCTTGATAGATATTTCACCATGCTTTGTCAATTGTACTTGTGCAATATCGACTTGGTGGCCCCAAGCCACCAGACAAGAGAAATCAAAGTTTACCTCTGTCAAAAATAAAATTATTTGTCACCTGAAGTGAACAAAGTCTGCAACATTTACTTTTCGATGCTTCAAAAATAATGGGATAATTAATATGCTTGGAAGTATCATAATGTTTACTTATACTCCCCTGCACCAATTTAGTCAATTTCATGTTCCAAAACATTAAAAGAAACATATGACCATGATAACATTTCACCTTACTCTTCCCCTTGTCATAACTCATAGAATGTTGGCCTAATTGAGATGAGAAGTAGAAACATTCATAACTTATCTGGTCTACAACATCACACATTCTGGCATCATCATCAGTTTGCACATCAAACTAAAAAATTTCATATAAAACTATGTGCATGTTATCCATACTTCCATTGCTCAACAAAGATGATACACAACTTGAGGAATCCCTACCCTAGAATTTCCCACATAAGTTGGGTTGCCAGCATCTGAATTATGTCAATTTGGAATACATCCTAGCATTACAAATGTCAGTAATACTAGCTACATCATTCTCCAGGGAATGTGTAAACACATTCATCTCAAGTCTCTCAATATACATCTTACCCTGTATTTCTTCATTTATTCTCAAATGAAAAACCTCAAAGATAGAGTCAAATAGATCCATTTCAACCTGGTCAAAAGAGAAAGATCAATATACACTGGCCTCCTTGTATTCAACACCACCTGTTGTATGTGTTAATTTATAAGTGAAAATTTTGGCACAAGCTAAAAACTTTTCACCAGCAGTATCAATGTCACCTTCATTATAAGCTGAGAACTTTTCACCAATAGTATCAATGTCATAAGGTAAGAACACATTCATCTCAAATTCACATAAGCAGTCAGGAAAAACAATAGTACCAATATTTTCATCAATATGTTGGTTGTCTCCAGTACTATTCTTTTGATCACACAGTTCATTGTCCTCAAATTCCTCAACATTTATACAATAGGCTTGTTCCATTGCTAGTATACCTAGAGTATACTCTAAATATTTATCATTTGAAAATTGTTCCTTCACTTGGAAACAAGTAAGAACATGAGGTTCTACATTTCCATACAACTCTGGTAAAAATGAAAGCTTAGTTCCATGCTCAATACTGCGATCACTACTTCTGAAATCACAATCATTGGCTTGTAAAAAAATCACTGGTTCTACATGAGCATTACAATCAAGATTAGGAAACACAATGGGTGTCTCACACAATCCTACATCATTTTTCCCCTCAAATTCCTCTGAAGTTATCCAACTTTCTTCAAAAGGTCAAGCATTGTCTTCATTTTGTGTAGGTACATTCTTGGTTGATTCTGCAATCTCTATCCATTTAATGACTTGGGCCAAATTAGAAGGTTTTAATTCTTCTGGCAGATCACTTAGCCCTAGTTCATAAAGTTCACAAAATAAATCAATGCATTCATAGTCATTAGGTCTATGACTTCTAGGAATTTGTATTAAAGCACCTAAAAATCTCAAGAAAAACTCATATGGTGATTCTTTCTCTTGCCTCTTCATGTCATACAATTCTGGTACAAGAGAAGTTTGATCATCATCATTCAAACTAGACTGGCTCTCAACTTGGATCTCATTATCATCACACTGCAATGGTGAAGATATAATAGTTTTCAAAACACCCTTATCATAATCAGTGCTCTGAGCAACCAACTCTGACATTTTACTAGTACTAGTTAGGCTAGGGTAATCAATACTTGCAAATAGATACCCCTTCATCATTGAGTATTTCATATTGTTTTCAATTTCCATAGCCATTTGATATGCTTGGTACAAACTTGTAGGTTCTTTATCTCTTATTAGGTAACCCATCCTTTTGTCAAAAGCACCAAGATATACAACTAAGCATTCAGCCTCACTCGGTCTTATTTCTTTAGGGATTTCCCTTAAAGATCTTGAAAACTTGAGATTAAAATATGGGATTAGCTCCTCTTCTTTTATGTGAATTCCCATAAAACCTTTTCTTAATATGTTGGGATTGACTCGTTCACCAAATTGTTCCATAAAAACTATCACCAACTGATTCCATGAGTTAACATAATAGGTAGGTAAATAGGAAAACCAATCCCTGGCATCACTCTTCAAGGATTGCACAAAAAGCTTCATGACAACATCCTCATGACTAATTTCATAATCCCCCATTACATCTACAAAATGTTGTAAATGCTTAGAGGCTGATTCTGCACCTTGCCCTATATATTTAGGCAAATACTTCATAGTCTTCTTAGGAATTGGATTAGGGTAACCACTGACATTACTGAAAACAAAAGGCATATACCTTTGAGTTACAAAACACCCCGAAGGTCTTAATGCAACTTGTTCTCTTTGCATACTTATGTTTTCCTTTACATATGGGAAATCACTTATACCCATTTAAAATTTCATCAACAGTACATATTTATCAAACATATCATTTACCATCTCAACCATGATTCCATTAGTGACTAAAAATAGTATTCCTTGCTTTCAGAGATATGATGCAACATAAACATTATTTCATAAGTCCTTTTACATATTGCATCATTAGAAGTATGGTAAAACTAATCATTGTTCCTTTCTTGATGCTAGACATTTAGTTTGGAACCATTTGCATCCCTAATTACAAACACCCATCACAATTAGAAATAGTGAACTATTTAGTTTTAATGAAATACCTGGTAACTTTTGGCAGCATGTATTAATCTCTTCTCCCTGAATGTAAATATCATAGATCTGGGATTGTTCCTTCATTCATCAACTGGTTCTTCAGACAGAGTCACCACCTCTTCAATAGAGGACTGTATTAAAAGAAATATGAAATTCATTTTCAAAGCTTGTTAGATTCTGGGTTTTTACCCACAACAGAGTCACACCATGCCGCTACCAATCTCCTTCAAAACCAAAATCCATTACCATCCAAATTTAACATTCAACTTCTTTTAACAAATGATTCTAGATAGCATCCTTAAACTCCTATGGTTCCTCTTTTCTCCTTTTCTTTTAAATTTCTTAGAAGTTCTCCTCAATAAAACCACCATTCAACTAATGACTCTAGAACTCCTGAATCCTTTGCCAACATGATACCATAGATCATAGGATTTTCAGGTTCATTTCAACAACCTCTTCCTTTTAGGATTGAAAACATTCACTATGTAAATTCAGAACAACAAATCGTTTGATATGACTCTCTAACCATCTACAATTGGTGATTCAGAACTTCCCCGGCAGAGTCTCCATTCTGTTGGTTATTTTTCCCACATAGAATTTGTAATTCTCTAAGAGGTAGCCAACCTCCA
>CM021102.1:460115693-460229319 GCA_007115665.2 Sequoiadendron giganteum
TTTGTTGAATTTGGGTACACTTTGTATGTTGAAGATGACAAATATTTTTTATATGATAGAATAATGAAATACAGACTGATGAGATGAATATGAATCTAGTTGAATACAATAATTTCCTAAAGGTTTTCAATGGTAGTGCAAGTTTCAGGACAAGTGGAATGGATAGTTTCAAGAGAAACCTGATGAGCTATATTCAGAACAAATTCTATGACAGAGGAAAGTGCAATTTTTTTCTTTTGGGTGGCCTGAGGCCATCCTTTATGGTTTAAATTTTGAACCATGGCAAGTACAGAGGATTAAGGATTGCGAGTGCATGGACAATTCTTAGCAATGCCTTTTAAAAAAAAATAAAAATTCCATGCATAGTAGTTTAGGGTTTCCCGTTCTCCATTTGCTCCATCTTTCATATCATTTATCTATTCATTCCCTCCATCTTCCATGGCTTTCATTTTTCATATTTTTACTCGGTCTGCTCTACCAAAGATACTCTAGATTCTTGCAGTGATTTGCAAAATCACTCATCCCCAACAAGAGCCACTGTTAGAACCCAAAAAATTAATTAAAAAACCCTAAGGTTTTCCCATTTAAACTTAATATTTTCCATCAAAATATTAAATTTTTATTCATTTATACCCTATACTTTCCTTTACCATCATTCAAAAAGGCTAAAAAATGACTTATATCCTATACCGCTGCCCTAAATCCTTTAAATTTTTCTCCCTACCGCTTTACGGCGGATAGCCTTCAAACAGTCTGCAGTTGTGCGATAGAGGGTCAGCTTGGCGGTCATCAAACAACCACCTCTATACCACACGCAGTAAAATCTATACCCGCAATAATGTAGTAAATAGGGAAGCAACCGACGACGGTGAGGGTAGCAGCTAACAATCAAGCACAAAATGTTTACTGCGCCACCACACACGATCTAAGCATAGACTGCGGTGGCACTGTGATGGTGAGTCATCGGTGAGGCAACAATCAATGAAGGGCCACCGCAGTACTGCTGGCGGTCAAGCCGATGACCACGGTGATTGTGGTGGAAGTGGAGGAGATGGTGAACGAGTAGTTGTTACCATGATACCGTAGCCGCTAAAAAAATGACCGTGGTGATAGCTGTAAGTGGCTAGCGGCCAACAATGATCATATTGTGGTACCGTGCGCGGTCAAACTACAGACCATGGTAACCGCGGTAACAAGGAAGATAACAAGAAATGCCAACCACTATACCGTGCATGGTTAACATAGTGACCACGGTGGCACGGTAACAGGAAAGCGAGGAGAAGGTAGCATGAAAAGTCAAATACCGTGCAACCACCATAGTGTAAAAGCAAATCATGGTAAGGCGGTTGGGAGAAGAAGAGACTGTGATAGTCACACCGCGATACCGCTGCCAGTCAACATGTTGACCGCAGTAAAGTGGTAAGATAAAGAAAGCCATGGGGAATAAAGTAAATAGAGGTGAGAGAAATATAAAAGCTATAAAGTGAAAAATAAAAGGCGGAACTATTGTAAAAAATATTTAATTTTCCAAGAGGCAATATAATTAAATATTTTAATCTCTATAATAAAATACATATAGTTGTAACAGGTAAATGAAGGTCATGACTCTTCAAATATTGCTGTATAAAATGTATTGAGATAAAAAAAAAGAGGGAGGATAGAAGATAGTAGTTAGATTGTAGGAGTTAGATTTTTCCTGAGAAGGGACTGGGATGGAAATAATGTACAAAATTTTCTTGAAGTAGAAATAATGAAGACTAATGTTTTAAACTAGTGAATTTCTCTTTGGTGTTCAGTTGTTGTGTTGCATCACTTTATACTCTTTATTTTGGTTGTCTCCAACTTGAGGTCTTTTAATCATTTAAATCAGCATATCAAGCATATTCCCTAATTTATCAAGATATATTCCATTTTGTGTGATTTGATTAAATGGTGTCTGCAAGCCAAAATTAAATTCTCTTAATAAATCACAATGGTTTGGAGATTTCTTTTGGATAGTTAAAGAAGAACTTGATAGAGAATTGTCCAACACTGTTTATGCAAGTCATAGACTTAGTAAATTTTTATGCTAGCCATAGAATTTTCAGAGTGCCTAACAACTAGAGTTAAGCCAATAAGAGGAAACACATATCATTTTTGACTCCATTGCCCATGTGGATAGAAGGCACTGATCTGCCACAACCTAGAGATACAAGTTCATATCAAAAAATTTATTCAAAAACCTTTCATTTGTGCAGTAGGAGTAGGAGTAGTTGTAGTAATTTTATCTATCCACTTCCCTTTCCCATCGTGGATAGATTGTTTCACCAGAAAATACATCTTAAATCTGCAACACACACATAGGTGCACCTTCCTAGGTTTTGCAAAGCCTGAAGAGCATAAGGTACAATCACATCAATTGGCCTTGTTAGTTGGCCAAAAGTGTCATGAGAGCTTGGCAAACTCTCATGGTTCAAACTTGCATTTTTGAGACCCAACAATACCTTTAGATAAAACATTTGTAAGTGTCACAATTTTCGAGATACAACTCATCAAAGTTTGTCACTTTTTGGCATTTAGGGATCTTAAGAGAGCATCGGTATGATGTAGCCTGGAACAGTCAAATTTTCTTGGGTGCAAAATAAGACCTTTCCTAACATTAATCCACCAACCTAGATGTTTTGGCATTGTCCATTTAGCCACATGATGGATGAAACAAAAGTTATGCTACCTTGCAATTTTTTCTTTAATGCATTTAATGGTTTTGGGGCAGCAAGAAAAACTTTCATCACAACCAAATGGATTAGAGATATCAAAAAATGAGAGAAGGTATTGTAAAGGGACCCTAAACCTCTGTGTACCTTTAGATAGATTTTTTTTTAAGTTCCATGATTTTTGAGATACAACTCATCAAATTTTGTCATCTTTTTGCATTTAGGGATCTTAAGAGAGCATTGGTACGATGTAGCCTAGAATGATCCGGATCTTTGGGGTGAAAAATAGGACCTTTCCTAGCATTAACCCACCCACCCAAACATGTTGGCACTATTAGTTTGGCTACACAATGGATGGAACAAAAGTTATGCTACCTTGCAACTTTTCGTTGAATGCTTTTGATGGTTTTGGGGCAACAAGAAAAAATTTCACCATGGCCAAATGAATTGGAGATGTGAAAAAATGAGAGGGTATCATAGAGGGACCCTACACCTTTGTGTACCTTCAGATAGAATGTTTTTAAGTGCCACAATTTTTAAGATACAACTTGTCAAATTTCGTCACTTTTGAGCATTTAGGGATCTTAAGAGATCATCAATACAATGTAGCCTGGAATGATTCGGCTTGTTGGGGTGAAAAATATGACCTTTCCTAGAATTAACCCACCCACCCAATGTCTTAGCATTGTTTATTTCATTTCACAATGGATAGAACAAAATTTACGCTACCTTGCAACTTTTCGTTGAATGTATTTAACGATTTTTGCAACATTTTAAAACTTGGCGTCATAATCAAATGGTTTGGAGTCTTCAAAAAGTCACAAAGGTTATTGTAGATTTATCCTACATGACCCTATAGGACAATCAAATATATGATATGATCATCATCTATTGGTTGGTAATTTAAATTTTGTTAAATAATATCTAAAATTTCAATACATTATTGTTAACTCATTCATTATTATCTTTGTTGTATTGCACTTTGTAAATATAACTTTTAGATCCATGTTTGTTGGGAAATACTTGCCTGTATCAATTATTTGTTTTTAATAAGTTGATGAATTTGACGTTGTAGTTAACTTGTTGTCACATGATAGAAAATTAGATTAAAAAATTAAAATTTGAATATGGGATATGATTCATACATACACCACTTGGGGCTAAGTAAATTATGAGAACATTTTAAACCATTTAAGCTACCAATTTACAAATAAAAATCTTATATAAATTGATCCTCATAAGGCCATGACACCGTATAAAATTTCATCAAAGTTTCATACAATACCATCATGAGGGCACACAAAATTTGATATAATACCATCATGATGGTGCACAAAATATCATCAAAATTTCATACAATGCCATGAGGCCAATGTATTGTCTCTCAGTCTAAAAAATACGATTGATACATATAGAAACACAAAAAATGTTATCTATGTGCCATGTATAGGCATACAAAAAATGTTCATCTATGAATATTGAATACTAATCGTAAAACATTAGGCCTTTTTCAGCCTAGCTAACTAAAATTTGGTCACTTCTAGTAGTTGGTGTCTTGATTCGTTCTAATTTCTTGCACTCCTCAGTATTTTGCATCGTAACCTATACACTCAAAATATTAAATTAGATATTATGCCAAAGTCAAAAACTATAAAAATAATTTTAAATGATACATATATTATAAACACACTTTCAGCATGTTGGTAATCTGATTCTTCTTGCTAATGACACTCAACATCATTAAGAGATTTTTTTCCTCACACTACGGTGTTTACATCCATCTATAACATAACAAAGACATATTTATCAATTATTTTTGATAGGTCTACTAATATCAATTCACATGATATAAACATTATTAAACACATTTATTCATACTCACACAAAACTTAAGGTCATGGAGGATGAAATCACTGCACTAACACCAACTTCCAAATTTTCTCTTATCCCAAGAGGTTTCTCTAATGAATTCATTAAACTAAACAAACAATATTTAGAATAAACTCAAAAGTTCACAAATATATATAGACAACACATTAAAACTTGAAACAACAAACTTAAATATGTTATATAGTGTACCTAAGTAAATCCAAATTCATAACCATCCATGGTAGCATGTGTAGTAGATGGTGATTTAATGCCCACCTATTCAATAAAAAAATGTATTTTAAATTATTAATTATTTTGAATAGAAGTTATTATTTTATTTTGATATATTATACAAATTTTGCCTCGAATATAGATGCAACTGTACAAGTTGTTGTAGGAATGATCAATGATGTACCAAGCTCTGGAATTACACCCTCAAATGCATAATGTGTGCATTAGTTTAATTCAATTATATAATTAAAAACCTATTTACATTTATAATTTTAAGTATTTAATAGATAAAATAAATTTAAATCACCATACCTACATTTGACCAGCATACACCTCATTCAACAACTCATCTTTCATCACCACATCATCTGATGCACCACCCCGATGACCCCCACTACTCCCATGAGATCTATATTGACAATGAGAACACACATGGGAGGTGGAACCATTTGCACCCTCTACATTGTTATCTCTTCCAAATCATAAATTACAACAGTTTGGGAAATATGAGAGCTATGGGAACTAGAGCTAGATGGTTGAGATGGTGCAACATTTTGTGAGGAAAAAGGCTAGGACATTTGTGTGCCATGCTCTATAATCATGTCTGTTAGGCTAGCAACTGCATGGAGAGTCTGCACCTTCATACTCTCCCTGGTGGCTACTGGAACTGTCACATGATAAATAGGTCTTTGTGCTAGTCTTCTTTGATTTGCATGATTATCAACCCGATGAGCTCCTAGTCTATTTTGTGCAAGGCCTCCACCTCTACCTTGAAACACCCTCATATCAAAGTAATTGGGTATTTCATGAAGGATGAACTCGCAATATAGTTTTCTTAGAAAATATAGCAGCACCTCATAATTATTACATGGAGGTTGGTCAAAGAGCATCCACCACCTATCCCAAAACCTATTTCTTATCTCCTCATGATTACACCAATTTATTGGAAACCTCTTTGAATTTAGAGGAATACGTTGATTGGTTTTAGGATTCATAAAAATAAGACATATGCTTTCTTTTCATATTTCTTTCTTTTTCACATCATCATAGGACAATTTTGTTGCATAATATTGATGACATGAATCTCTATGAGTTTTAAATTGGTTTATTTGGTTTTTGACAGTGTCAAAATTCATCAACATGGATTTCAATGCTGAGGCAAGGGATTGGTGATGCTCATTTGTTATTGAAACCCTCAATTTTGAAACTAATTCATGAATTACAACTTTGTTTTTCTCTAGATGCCCTAACAAATCCTCTTAGCTTTGTCTAGGGTTTTTTGGAAGGTTAGGAGGAGGGTTAAAGCATCCTAGGGTTCTCCTCAGGAAATGCATCATTTAGATTTTCTTGTGGCTTAGGAACTACATGATCTATTATATGATAAATAAAAAAACATGAAATTGATCAAAAATAGTCCATTTTCCTAAAGCAAACAAAATTTAAATCAAATGGAAAACATATCACTTGAACCTCTTCTCTAACATGGCATTGTGAAGCAAGATTGGATGAGGGAAAAACACGTTCATGTTATCCTCAGTTGAGGGAAGTAAAATAGGTGCAAAAAACATGGGCCACGGGTGAGAAAAATGGACAGTCTTTTTATTTTTATAACATTGTTGAGAATAACACATACACATTTTGAAATGTGTACACGTTTTGAAACACATATGTTTTTTTTCTGTAATAGACACGTGTATGTGGTTTTTTAATGTGTGTGTGTTATTTGTTTAAATAACACAATCATGTTTTCTAAGCCATAACATGATCATATTATTTTGAATTTCTTAAAAGAACGAACATGTTTTATTTTTTTTTGGGAATTTGGCCACATTTTTGTGCCCCATCTTGGTGCACATGCCCATTTTTCCACCAATTTATCAAGCATTTGTATCTAGACATGTGCCAACTAAAGTAGAAAGAGGTTGAAGAGAATATACCTAGGATGAAGAGGATGTAGATATTAAATCCAATATATGTGATGTAGAGAAGTTGAGCCATGATGCAAAGAGGACATGGGTCTTTGATCCCAAAAAGCTGACTATAATCTCACCACAAAGATGTTAGGAAAAAATCAAAAAATATATACGATAAATTTTCATAGACAAGACATTACATAATTTGATCAAATAAAAGATGGTGTTGATAGGTATGGCTAGCATGGGTAGAAACCATATGACAAGAAAATAGGCATGTGGTTGCTACAAACTGCATTATAGAATAGTCACAAAAAAGATAAGATAAGTCTATTCTGGTTGCCCCCAAGCTAGACGACAAGATAAGAAATCATGACATATTTTTACATCCTTTTGAAAAAATTCAAAATTAAGCATATATAATATCCCCCATTAGAATGATGCATGCTATGTAGAGTATCACATGTCATTCTAAGGAGAAGAGAAAGACGAGAGATATTGTGGCATGAGATACATAGCATATGTATTCATGGGATGTTGTCACAAGAGGGACAACACATATAAACCATAACATTATGAAAGAGAAAAGTAGAGATGAAGAAATCAAGACCACAGAGGGATATATTTATTTAGGTTCATAACTGCTCATAGACATAGATAGATAAATATAGTATAATATACATATGAACTATCATCACCCCTCAAATATATCAAAATATGAAGAAGATCACATAAAGACAAAATTAAAAATAAAAATCGAGTCAACAAGGAAGAGGCCTAAATGCCTCAACCATTTGCATCATTCCCAATGTGAAAAAAAAATGATTATGACATATAGAAGAATGATGATACAAATAGAATAAGTGTACGAAGAATTGTCTCTCTTGTATCCAAGCACCTGCAAGGGTAGCAAGGGTCCTCTAGGTGAGAACAAAAACATAAATAGACAAGCACAGGGGAACACAAACAAACACACAAAGCTAATAAAGAGATGAAGAAGAAGGCACCACTCTAGTCCAACACCTCTAGTAGGTCATCCTACTCCTAATCTAGATTGTCATAACGAGAGGGAAGACAATTTTGTAGGGTGGTAGCTAGGGAAATACAATTCAACTTGCCTGTGGAAAGAGCTAAGGAAGAAGGACCTTCAAGATATTCATAGTCAAATTGTTGCAAGAATAGTCATCAATCTATAAAAGATCAAAGACAAAGTCGAAATGTCCTCCAATGATTTGAACATGCACTTCCCAAGATTGAAATGTTGTAACTACACAAGAGGAGGACAAGAAACCAAAGACTCACTACTGGCCTTGGGGAGAGGGGCAGTGACAAACTCCGAGGAGGCAAGCATTGTCTTTGTCACAAGGACAACACAAGCCAAGGTGGAACAAGAAGAAAGAGACAGAGAAGAGTTTTTCTGACCATTGCTCGAAGTGAGGTTATTCTCCAACTTGAACTTCAACAAAGGATATAGAATCCTCATAGTTGAAGTGGAAGAAGGAGAAGGAGATGAAGCCATTGAGGACACCACCTTTGTAAAATTCATGTCAATGGGCTACAAAAAAGGAGGAAGATCAAGAAGAGAGATAATAAGAGGTGGCTCCACAAAGGGAGCGATGAAAAATTGCACCCTTTTGGGGTGAGGTTCATCAAGAACCCCTAAAAAAGCAAGAAGAATCATATAGGCAATGCAAAATAAGGAAGAAAAAGAAGTAGAGATAGGAGCAACAAAGATGGAAGCAATAAAGGAAAAAAAAAAAGGCTCCACTTTAGGCTTCTACAAGGCAACATGATCCTTAGCCAAGGCCTTCTCAAGGTGCTTACACTCTCACGAAATCTGGTTTCAGTGGTTGTGAGCACTACAAGGTGCAACCTGAGAAAAGTTTGAGGCTCCTTTTCTACCAGAGGAGCAACCTCAACAACCATTGCTGGTGGAAGGGTGGACTCTTGAGGAGTAGGAGGAGGAGGCACAGAGATAGAAAGAGAGACAAGAATCTCAACAACGGGCCCCTTTCCTTTGTCTACCTTGGGGTTAGGTGGAGGAACAAGGGGAGGCCTCGAAGGCCAAGACATAGGAACAATCCCATGTGAATGCTTCCCCTTGCCATAAAGGGTGGGTCAAGGTATTGTGGGTAGAACCACAAGTTGAAAAACTTGAGGTTTTGACTTCCACAAGGCGGGTGTATTTCCTTTTCCTGTGCGAGGCACAGTAAAAGGAACGAATGACATCACTAAGGGTTGGGAAGTAGAAGAAGAATATGCACAAGAAGAAGGAATAGAAGGAGAAGGAGAAATCCCAAGGGAAAGATATTTCTTGTCCTTACCCTTTAGAGGGTTAGAGGATGAAGTGTGTTGTTGTGCATGCAAAGAGGCCTTCAAATCCTGAGCAAATGCAGGAAAACCACTTTTAGGCACCAAGCCCCAAATCTTATACATAAAATAATTTTTGTATAAAAGGTCTCTTTTGGGTGGAAAAGGTCCAACTAGGGTGGTCCAAAAGTGATCTAGGGAGAAGCCCACATGCAACACCAGTGGTTTGTACCTAGTATCTTGGATAGTGTGCACAGTACCCTCATGGGGAAAATTCAAGAATTTTTGGATAACTAAGGTGACCGCATTCATGGAGACTATACATGGAATGCCTAGCCTCACTTTGAAGAGGTTGGACTCGAGTATCAATACAAATGGGACTTCCAAGGTTTTAGGTCCAACTAGGATTGGCATAGAAATAGAACCAATAGGTGCAATAAATAGTCTATCATGTGTGTGAAGTGTAGTCTATGATTCCTCATATTTCTCCTTATGAAAATTATTTATAAAAAAGAGTCTCCTCCATGATGATATTCACCCGAATCATGGGGTCAACCATATTCCTATTACAACATTATCATTGACACAAGTAGGGATATACAATGGAGAGGGCTCTTTGTTCAAAGGCAGATCATATGAGGTGAATGCAATATTAGGATTTGCATTCACATGATCAAGAGGAGGAAAATGAGTAAATTAAACTACGCTTGCATACTCAAATAAAGTGAGATCAAAAGAAGAAGAAGTAGGGGTGACTAGGTTGGCAGAATGAGATGAAAAGGGATTTGTGTAAATCTATAGTTGGCTATTAGTCATTGCCATAGATTTATTCAAGTTCTTATTTTTACCATCGAGCCAAATGGTACCGTTTTCCATGTGGTCTTGTATCATGTGGTGAAGATGCACACACCGTTTTGTATCATGAATCGAGACCCAATGATATTGACAAAACTTATTTCCATTGTAAAACTAAGGATATGGCTTAGAAAGTGATCTAATCTCTAGGAGAGTTATAACACGATCTTTTCATTTTTCAAGACATTACTATAAGATTCAAATAATTTTGTGAATATTTTGTTTTGACATGTAGAATTTTTATCAGTGGGAACAAACACCATGTTCACCACTACTTTGTTTTTTCTTGACTCACCAGAGATTGACATAGTTGACCGACCATCCTGATGAGAGGATGAGGAACAATCCCCATATTGAGAAATTATTTGTTGGTACTAACATAAAGTAGCATATAGATGGGAAAAGGAGAGATACTTCATCATAAGGAACATATCCCGTAGTGTCAGCTACAAGGTCTTGATAAACACTCACTGCACATTAGAATTAGGTAGGGCATAAGAGATCTGAGAGAAAATTTCTTAATAATGAACTATGAAATCAATGACCTTCTTGTGCACACCTTACTTACATTGGACGAGATAGGTTAATGCGAACTTTGGCTTGATATTAGCCTATAATTGTTGGAGGAAGTGATTCACAAGCTAGTCAAAAGAAAAGATAGAATTATTAGGCAAAGAGCAATACCACTACAAGGCGGGATCGTTAAGAGAACACAGGAATAGTTTTGCTAGAAGAGCATTATGATGAAAGAAATACATACTCATGGTGTTAAAAGTGTTAAAAGGAAAGACATGATTTTGTGGGTCTCATCCGCCACTATACTTCTTAAACTTAGTAATTTTCATCCCCTGTAAGATGGGGTTGTTTAAAATATTAAAATACAAGGGAGTGTGATGACAATAGAGATGAAATATAGGCTAAGAACATGATCTAGTAAAATTCTCCAGTTGAGATTGTATCTGCCTCATGTTCTATAAGAGAGCATTAACAATGGGATCTATGAACAAATTCTAACTAACAAAAGCAATGGTACTGATACCAGCACTAATACCAACACTAACACCAGCACCAGAGGAATAGATGTTCTAAGTCCCAGATGTAGAAAGTTGAAAACCTAGAGTAACTCGATTCACTCTAACCATAGGAATATCCTTAGGTGTGGAGGTGGTAGTAGTATTGATGGAGGGACCTATGTCATCCATGCAAGCAAACACTCTAGGAATCAATATACTCATCTATTGACCAATAGTCTCTAATTGGACATCTTGAGGATTGCCAAAGACGATAGTGTAATATGGGATATGGGTTTCCACAATATTTTATATACCACGAAGTAGCTCTAAGCCTTTTTTATCAAACATTAATAATATTTTTAGACCAATGACAAGAGGAGTGGCCTTAGCATAATAATATTATCTCACCAAGAACCTTGCAAGCTCTTCAAGCCTACCTCCAAAAGAGTGAATCTTCTCTACAAGAACCAAGAGAGTAGCTTCCTCCTCTAAGGAAGAGGAAGAGTTCAAGGGAGAGGCTAGAGGGGTATGGGTTTTAGTTCTAATATGAGAAGGGGAGAATCCATAAAGAGTCTTATAGATTACTCTTCAAAATGGGGAGGACTAAACTTCTTGACCCCATATCTATGTTTCAATAGCTTCTCCTTACTATGTGTTCGGAGGTAATAGATTGGGTCATGAAGCTCATGAAAGCATCACAATGAGCTATCTATTATACGTCCTAAAATGAGAGAAGAAATTTTTTGACACAAAGACAAGAGGAAAGAAATTTCACACAAGGTTCACTAAAATCTAGAGGAGACTCACTACTCCCAACTCTCTAGGATAGGGAAGAGTCAACAAGGAGCAATTATCCTCAACTACCTTGACAAGGAAATAATCTCAAGTGACTAAGACGAGCGAAAGGGAGAGTTTATTATATATTTTTTATGTTTTATGATTGTTTATGGGAAAACAACTTCAAAAGTCAAGTGAGCAGGCCTTAGAGGTCTTAGGAGATGGACAGACTAGCTCTCGACTAGAGGATGGAAGCATGAACCAAGGATGACAGCTCAACACATTGGTGCCTTGACAGAGTACTGGTGTCTCCTATGAACCAAAGAAAAGCCAGTCACTAGAAACTCATAGGGCCTACTAAATACTCAAAAACTAGAGTTGGACAATTTTGACTAGTTTAACAAAATCTAAAAAATAAAAGAAAAAGAACAACAACAAGAATACTAGATAAACAATCAAACTATAATACAAAATGAAAAAGAGTGAAAGAAAAGAATGAACTCATGGGTGGTCCATATATTAAGCCTCCCACAAATCTCCACATGAAAAACCTACACACATAGAAACAATAAAATTGTTGGGGTTTTTTTGGTGCTTGTCTTGGTCAAACCCTCGTTTTGGTGTTTCCACCTCCACAAATAGCCAAAGAGACCACAAGATAGAGAAATAGATAATAGACAATATGAAATGACAAGATAAAGAAAGATAATATGCAAGATATCAATATGCTATTGAACAAGAATGATAATGCAAAAAAATGAAGTGTTACCCTCTCTCCAATGAGATTAGGAAGTGTTATGCTTTGAGAGAGCTTGAGACAAGACGTAGAGCCACGAACGTCCAAGAGGATTGGTGTAGAAGAGAAAGAAAGAAAGATAGCAAGAAGAGAATGAAGATTGAGATAATATGAGATAAAATGCTAGAATGAATTGCTAGAAAGTTAGAATGAATGAATGACAAGGAAGAAGGCAAGTTTGAATGAAAAATAAAATACAAGAGGGCCATTTTTGGGTACACCTATGACTACAGAGGTGTTACACTTCATGGGTAGGCAGAAGTGTAATTTCATAATGGCCATTGAATTAGGAGTCTTGTCAATATGTATATGCGATGTGTAGATGTCTACATTATGTGAAAGTGTCCCTGACAAAAATCCCCTCAATGAATGACAACGATAGGGTCAAGGATGAAAATGAAGGTGGGGGGCAAGGGAAATAGAATTATCATCTCATTAGGTTAAATTGAAGGTTGATGTAATGTGAAATTACATTTAGGTGCAATTTCATGACATTGCATTTTTTCCCCACTTTAGCAAGCATATGTATCTAAATATGTGTGAGCTAAAGTAGAAAGAGGATGAAGAGAATATACCTAGGATGAAGAGGATGTAGATCTTCAATCTGGTATATGTGATGTAGAGAAGCTAAGATGGGAAGTGAAGAGGATATGATTCTTCGATCTTGCAAAGTTGACTGAAATCTCACCATAAACATGTTAATTGTAGACACACATATTAGGTGAAAAAGTGAAAAATAGACATGATAAATTTTTGTAGATGTAGTGTTTGAAATTTACAGTTTCACACACTACTATATTTGACTCCAATTTCCAATGAATTTTTTTTGGAATATTGACAATCTATTGTCAGAATACCGACGAATCACAAAAATAATTTTCGTCACTAAATTTTCATTGCTTTCTCGACTAGCTTTAAAATGTCGAAATCATGACTCAGCTTCGTCGGTTGCCACCATGAAAAAGGGGACCTAGTGTTTGTCAGAATATCGATGGAACTTTCATCAATCTAGTGACAAGCAGTAGCCAAAGCACAAGTGGCATGCCTTTTCCAAATCGTCAGATCAACAACAGAAGTTTGTCACAATTACGACGAAATAGGCAAGTATTACAAATATCGGTGAAAGATCAAGACTGTTACATCGATCAAAATTTCCTAGGAAGATATATCAGGAGGACTGGCCTATGGTCTCTATGTTAATGTTTCATCAGCGAGATACTCATCATGTCTCATCAATGAAGCACGAGGGAAGCATATCAACAAGACATATACCATCAGAGTAAGTTCCAAATGTCTACCCGACCCACTATGTCACGCCAATAGGATTACATCGGCAGGAGTCTTGGTGACATACTTGAGACCGAAAGAACAATGACATAAGTTTGTCAAAATTGCGATGAAATAGGAAAGTTATTACGACGAAAGTTTTGTTGGACGTATTGCAAATTCGTCAGATGCTTTTGGAGGTTTGTCAAAAGTTCAACGAAACAATGCAATTTAAAAAAAAAAAAACCTATTCATTCAAATGTAGGCATATCGGTGAAAGATCAAGACTATTACAGTGATCAAAATTGCCTGAGAAGATATATCGGGAGGATTGGCCCGTGGTCTCAGCAATAAATTTTCATCGACAAGATACTCATCTTCTCTCATCGATGAAGCACGAGGGAAGCATATCGACAAGACATATACCATCAAAGTAAGTTCTGAATGTCTACCTAACCTGCTATGCCACGCCGATAAGATTACGTCAGTAGGAGTCTTGGCGACATACTTGAGATCGAAAGGATAATCATCGGGGAGACTCACCACGTCGGAGAAACTATAGAATATCCTAGCGATACATGATATCTTGTCGATGAAGATTCAAATGGATTGAAATAATTATCGAGGTGACTCTGGGTGATATTTGATTTCCAAGGCATTTTTGAAAGGACGTGTAATGATGTTTTCATCAAAAAGACTCAAATGCATGCATGAAGTTCGATGAAGTTATTGAAGATATATGAATTTGTGGCTTAGTCTTTCATATCAACTGTCTGTGGAATTATACAATTATTTGATTATCTCCATTTTGATGCTTTTTTGTTGTTCAGATTGGTATATCAAGTATATATTATTTTATTGATACACATGTGTTGTATTTGCGTGATGTGATCATTTGGTTCTTTCAAGTAAAGATTAAATCCTTATAATCAATCATAGTAACTGGAAAGTATTAATTGGTTCAATAAGAATAATCAAATAATTAGGGTTGGGCATTATATAAACCACTACTATCACAACTATTGAAACATGCTCAGGTATTGGGTCCTCTCCCCTAGATTAAATTAAGGAAAAAATTATTGTAAACACAATATGTGTAGAAGAATATGAATGTAAAGGAAAATGGATATTAGCAGAACATAAATGTAAATAAAAGTAGTGTGAGCAGAAAATGAATCTAAATTGGTCTTGAAAAAATAAAATCATACCCAATTAACATTAAGTTATACTGACCTTGTACTCATTGTCATTATCAATCTTGAAGGTTACTTTGATGCCTTCTGTAGAAACTCTCTAGCCACGAGGCAAGAGAAGCGGGAAAACCAAGTGTATATTGATGACTTCCTGACAATCAAAAAGAAACAAGCAACCAGTCAGCCCTATTAGAACAGAATAATCTTATGAATTGATTTTATTTGTTTTACTGGCTGGCTAATGGATAGTGGACCTAGTTCTCTTGAATTGAGATACTACTAAGATGTGTTGACTGGTGATTTTAAACTACTGATATTCTGCTTCAATCTCTATAAGTTACTTTTGTCTTAAATATATTCAAGATAACTTTGCGAAAAAATTCCCTAATCTCTTAGAAATTATGCAAATTATTTTGTTAATACTTCTCCATTTTGATATTTTCTTTCAAAAATTCAAAGAAAGATATGTAATGCCATATTTGAAACTTACATATTTTTATTTTACTAGTTCTATAATTATAGGATATGATTCAAACAATTGTGAAACACATTGGAAATATACTAGATGAATGAACTAAACTATGCAATTGGTAGGTGTAAATCCAAATTCCTTAACCCTTGCCATTATCCTTCTTGCCTGTTCTAAAACATGTGCTTTGGAACAAGGCATGAAAATCCATCTAAGTATAATGAAAAGGAGATTTTTGTCAGATATTATACTACAGTAAGTTGAATGAATATAAATAGAGAAATTTTTGCATACTTGTAGATGGTACAAAATTTCATGGTTAAGTGGAAGCCTCCCATTAACAACAAGATCCAAATATCTGTGTATCTATCTCAATCGAGCCTCTAAACCCTTCAGAGCTATCAAATTTTCCACTAACATGTTATTCACAAAAGTCAAATTTTAGAGTTATGTCACCACTAAAAACAAAAGAAACAAAGCTTTGAAACCAAATCCGCACACAAAAAAAATTTCATAGTAAAAATTTAGCACTTTCTTTCACCTTTTCATATTGATTTGATGCTTCAAACGATGCATTTATTATATTGAAAAGTGCATTTCCTTATTGAGCTTCTCTTTATTTTGAGAATAGTTTAATATTCTCTACTTAACAAGGCCAACCACATGAAGTTGGAGCTTGTTTGGCCCCTCCCCCCCCTCACATCACTCTCAATTCCCCATACCTGATCATATAACATTAATCATTCATTCATCCATTAATAACATATAACATTCATTCATTCATCCTGCATTAATAACATATAACATTCATTCATTAACATATAAAATTCATTCATTAACATATTCACATTCATTCATTCATTCATTCATTCATCCATTAATAAAATATAACATTCATTCATTAACATATTACATTCATTCATTAACATATAACATTCATTCTTTCAGTTTTTACATATTATCAAAAATATGGTTGTCATAATATGATTACAATCACTTTTTTTTTGTTTCTTTTTTGCAACTGAAAAAAGCTGAAGTGGAGTATCATTTTCTAAATCATTTGTCCCCCCTTTAGTTGTTTTGAGCTCTAATCATGATCTTAATGTATGCCTAGTCGTGTACTCATGATGTGGATGCCGCTGCAAGGGGGGTCTATTGCAATAGCGAAGAAATGTTAAACTGATATGTTTTATTATTATCGTTACAAGTATTTCATTAATTAAAATAACATTAGAGTGGTTCTCTTTACCTGATGGGGCCACATCATGTTCCTGATCTTGTCTTATAGCCTCATGCTCAACATGTTGAACACCCTCTAAATCTTGATCTAGAGTTGAAACACGAAAGGTTACATTAATTAATACACCAGTTGCAATTAAATATGTTTAAAAGAACATTAGAGTGGTCCTCTTTACCTGATGGGGCCACATCATGTTCCTGATCTTGTCTAGCCTAATCATGCTCAACATGTTGATCACGCTCTACATGCTCTAAAGTTGAAACATGAAAGGTTACATTAATTAATACACCAAATTCAAGTAAAGATGTTTAATTGTATTAATCCATACTATGTTTTGTATAGAACATGAATACATCTAGTACCGGGATGCACACCATGACCTTCATCTGCAGGTTGTGCTCCACCCTCACCAGGCTGCATTCCAATTTCATGTGCAGTATTATCATTGCTTGTATGTTTAAAACAAATAGACACATAATTAATTTATGGTGGAAATTAATATTGAATAGACTGCACAAGTATTCAATTTTAAATAAACTTTATTGAATTTATTTACTTATGTGTTAGATGCAGTGGAAGATTGTGTTTTCCCAGTCAAGACTCTTAAGCGTTCAGCCAGGGCTCCATAGCCTTGCTGGAAGGAAATCTTTAGGTCCTCTTCTATGGGCACTCTATTGAATTCAAAGCCCTGCATTTTTGCATAAGATCATGAATTTTGCTTCTATGGTGTGATAAAACCAAAAAAAATTGCAATTTATTATTTGGATGCAATATTTCATTTATTGATACTTACAATTCATCTGACTAATTTCATATAACCACCAGAGCCAAGTTTGTGTTGCCCGTGTTTTTCTATTCTTTCCTTTGTTTCCTTCGATGTGTCGGGAAGCCTATGAAAATTTTGAAATACGTTAGATTATGTAAAAAGAAAGAGTAATCATTATATAATTACATTGTTGATAGTATCACATACCTTCCTTGGCTTGGTGGTGTCTTTCTTTTTTCTTTTCAGCCTTCTCCTTTCCATCTGACACCAGGTCCTTCCACTCCCTCTGCGAAATCATGGGGGGACGCTCGTACTTTTTTTTCTTCTCTAACTGTGACCTATATTGGCCCCTCAAATAATTTAGATAGGTACCAGATTTCTTAAGGAGCTTGGTTCGGTTGAATGTTTTATCACCGAACAACACAACTCAATGGTTAATGAGCTCATCTTTTAAATCTTTATTTTAGGCATTCCACTATGTACCTATGGTGGGCTCGAAGAGCTCCAATGTAATATCACTTAGATGTTTATAAAAAACATCATTTCCTGCAAAATGATCATGGGATCATTAGTCTAAAAAGAGTGATCAATAAGTAAATTTCAATTCGATTATATATAATAATAATTAAAACATTTTAAAGTACCTGGGACCTTCTCTATCTTTATGGGAATGAAATCCTCAATCACCACAAATGTTACCGGAAATATTCCCATACTAGTAATACGAGAAGATCTAGAAAATATTGTTAAAACATCACCAATACTAGTGGGCCTCTGCATCCCTAGGTACATGTCCTAATGCATGTTCTGGCATGTTCCATAGGATGCACTATTGGATGCCTACATGGTATGTGTTGCCAATATTTTAGTCGACAATATAGGCACGGATGATGGGGTCGGATGATGTGGTGTATGCACAGGAAGATTAGGATGGACACTTGTACCAACCCCTACTCCTCGAGCAGCACCTGTAGTACCCTGATCATGGCTAGCAGCATCATGAGGACGCAAAAATCCTATAAAAACAACACATATTTTAGTTCATGACATAAAAGAGTACAAAATATAAAACCATGAATGAGGTTGTGTTATAATTAAAGATCTCATGATAGCTTAATTGCAAGTTTTGTGCTCTCTCAGTCAATATTTTAACCCTCTCTCTTATCTCATCTGTTTGAGGCACTATGAATAACAACTGAAGGATTTCTTCATTGCATTTTTTTTGGGTCTTCCTTATCATATCGAGAGGGTTTTTTGAATATGCAATGTCATTTTTGGTGTTTTTTCCCACATAGGATTTGCAATTCTCTAAGAGGTAACCAACCTCCATTATAAAGAACCACAAAGGCTAGTGGCCAACTAATGAGATCCAATCAAAGACTGGCATCTCCTACACTTATGGCTCTATGAAACCAAGGTGGGTAAACCTAAATGTGTTCATAAGAATGTTCTATGACTGGTAAGAACACTTCTTCCTACAGATTACAATCTCTACACACGCAATGAGATGGAAATTACTCTCGATATTGGCAGACCAAAGACTAATAATAGGTATATTACTCTCGGTATTGGAATGGGATTGAAGACTTCAATGTTAGATTTGCCTCTCATAGAGAGATAGGGTTTAATATTTTGTTGTGTTCAACTCTTAGACCACCATGTTTAGAATTACAGTCCCGTAGTAATCTTGAAGAAAATAACCAGTGCCTCATCCATTGGGCAGTAGTCATACAAAGTGTAATCCAGATATTGTAGACATATCACCATAATGTTTTACATCATGCGAATTTTAATTTTAAAACAACACTCCTTAGCAATCTTGAATGTATAATCATAAATTTGTAACTCATTTTCAAGAAATTTTACTAACTCATTGAGCTAAAGTAGGGAAATGAATAACACATTCAAATATACCATTGAAAGTGAATGAAAATATCATTGATAGGCTCATTCATAACTTATGATAGTCAATTAGGAGAGAAATTGTTTCAAAATGATTATCATTTATCGCTTGAATATCTATAATTACATTAGCAAGGCTTTCTTGCTTCATAGAAAACTAACCAAAAAATATATTAACTAAAGCCTCCAAGAAAACTACAGTAAATGAACTAACTATACATATATTCAAAACTTTCAAGATCCAAAAATCTGACCCTAACAATGAGCCGTGAAATCTCCTTTATAGGACAAGAGAGCAACAAAGCAGTAGGCTACATTGATAATTTCAAAATTGAATTTCATTTAGAATGAAATTCGAATTCACATTCCTCATCATTGGATAGTAAAGTGCATGATCCGAGGAATCAAAAAATGGTTACACAGTAGCTAGTCGAAGAAACACAAAAAAGCGTGCCAAGCATGCACATGTCCACATCAACAAGATGAAACACTAGGAAAATCACCACCCACAACCAACAGACCCAACACTAGCAACCATTAAGCAGACCCACAACCTAGGTACAGGCGACCACTTCGAGTTCTTGCCTCAGTAAGAAGCGGAAACAACTTCTTCCCTCTAGCCACATCAGCACAATACCCAACAACCTAGCACAGTACAACTACAGTTATTGGTTCGACTGCAAGGACCTCTTCATTCACTCCCATGAGCTTGGTCAAGGCCGCCAGGTAACATCGGTTTCAGACCCATTGCCATTAGAATCTGATGAAATCAGAACAGGGTATGTGCAACGCTTAGACCTTTTGCCAGCACTTTTAGTAGCAACTTTGGGTGTTTTGGGAGCAAGTTGCTCCTTCTCAACTAGTGACCTCCTGGCTCCTACTCAAGCACCCCTACACCCTATAGATTTATCCATTGAAGAAATAGCTTCACATGATACAGGAGAATAGCCACCACCTACAAATAAAACAACTCAAAAATGTAATGATAACATCGAGTAACTTTAGCAAGTATTTATAAAGTGAATTGGTGTGAGGGATATTAATGGCTTGAATGCAATACAAGTATTTGATCCATAAGCGGTTGACGTAGCCACCATAATTGTTTCTATTAGGAGGGCATTGTTTGCATGCTAGAGAAAATCAGGAGAAGATCCTTTGGAATAACCCGAGCCATTAATGAAACAAGTAATAGAGCACAAAAATTTGCCACATAGATGAACAACACCCCTCTTTGAAATTGAACCACTAATGCGGAACAGATCTAGCAAATCGGATGACTCGGATCGAGTCAACAATGAGTTTTGACAATCCACATCAGCGCCTCAGAAAAACCACAGCCAATCATAACCCATGAAAAGAGGAGGTCATAACCGAAAATTAGGTCCCACCTAGCCCTGTCGCTTCAAGAACCAAGCCATGCATCACTCTTTCGTAGACCTTGCACTACTTTAGAGACATTTACTTTGTTCGTGCAAGGTCTGCGAGGAATAATTATTATAAACCCCATCATTAAATCCCTTCGCTGGTGAAAAGATAGCCACTTTTCACCACTGGTGCCTCGGGAAAAGACCCCGCCCCTCCATATATGCCAGATGGCGGCATCTCATAGACCTCGCACTACTTTAGTGACATCAATAGGAAAACCCGTGAGGCTTGCAAGAAATGGTCTAGATCAAAACCCGTGATCGAATGGTTAGCCAAACTGCATATAGGACATGTAGAATATTCAAGCAGGACGAACTGGTACAACCTTTGGCAATATAAATGTTTAAGCCCAAGTGGCAAAAAAAGACCGATAGGCTAGGTGAAAGGGGTTGGTAAGAGCACAGAGGAAAGGCTCAACCGGATCACTTAACTGACCGGTTACCTTCGGTAGCAAGTCACCGTTGAAATATAACGTAAGGGTTTCAAAAGTTAACAATTTATATTACCATGGGTAATATAAAACCTTGAAACCCTAGCCTCCCTCCCCTTTGAATTTGAAAAGTTCCATCAGTGGCTCTAACTGGGGATGTATGCCCCCTACGAGCATAGCAAGAATCCAGAATCTCTAGTTTCGCAGACCAGATTACTAAATTACACAAGTGCCTTGATAGATATTTCACCATGCTTTGTCAATTGTACTTGTGCAATATCGACTTGGTGGCCCCAAGCCACCAGACAAGAGAAATCAAAGTTTACCTCTGTCAAAAATAAAATTATTTGTCACCTGAAGTGAACAAAGTCTGCAACATTTACTTTTCGATGCTTCAAAAATAATGGGATAATTAATATGCTTGGAAGTATCATAATGTTTACTTATACTCCCCTGCACCAATTTAGTCAATTTCATGTTCCAAAACATTAAAAGAAACATATGACCATGATAACATTTCACCTTACTCTTCCCCTTGTCATAACTCATAGAATGTTGGCCTAATTGAGATGAGAAGTAGAAACATTCATAACTTATCTGGTCTACAACATCACACATTCTGGCATCATCATCAGTTTGCACATCAAACTAAAAAATTTCATATAAAACTATGTGCATGTTATCCATACTTCCATTGCTCAACAAAGATGATACACAACTTGAGGAATCCCTACCCTAGAATTTCCCACATAAGTTGGGTTGCCAGCATCTGAATTATGTCAATTTGGAATACATCCTAGCATTACAAATGTCAGTAATACTAGCTACATCATTCTCCAGGGAATGTGTAAACACATTCATCTCAAGTCTCTCAATATACATCTTACCCTGTATTTCTTCATTTATTCTCAAATGAAAAACCTCAAAGATAGAGTCAAATAGATCCATTTCAACCTGGTCAAAAGAGAAAGATCAATATACACTGGCCTCCTTGTATTCAACACCACCTGTTGTATGTGTTAATTTATAAGTGAAAATTTTGGCACAAGCTAAAAACTTTTCACCAGCAGTATCAATGTCACCTTCATTATAAGCTGAGAACTTTTCACCAATAGTATCAATGTCATAAGGTAAGAACACATTCATCTCAAATTCACATAAGCAGTCAGGAAAAACAATAGTACCAATATTTTCATCAATATGTTGGTTGTCTCCAGTACTATTCTTTTGATCACACAGTTCATTGTCCTCAAATTCCTCAACATTTATACAATAGGCTTGTTCCATTGCTAGTATACCTAGAGTATACTCTAAATATTTATCATTTGAAAATTGTTCCTTCACTTGGAAACAAGTAAGAACATGAGGTTCTACATTTCCATACAACTCTGGTAAAAATGAAAGCTTAGTTCCATGCTCAATACTGCGATCACTACTTCTGAAATCACAATCATTGGCTTGTAAAAAAATCACTGGTTCTACATGAGCATTACAATCAAGATTAGGAAACACAATGGGTGTCTCACACAATCCTACATCATTTTTCCCCTCAAATTCCTCTGAAGTTATCCAACTTTCTTCAAAAGGTCAAGCATTGTCTTCATTTTGTGTAGGTACATTCTTGGTTGATTCTGCAATCTCTATCCATTTAATGACTTGGGCCAAATTAGAAGGTTTTAATTCTTCTGGCAGATCACTTAGCCCTAGTTCATAAAGTTCACAAAATAAATCAATGCATTCATAGTCATTAGGTCTATGACTTCTAGGAATTTGTATTAAAGCACCTAAAAATCTCAAGAAAAACTCATATGGTGATTCTTTCTCTTGCCTCTTCATGTCATACAATTATGGTACAAGAGAAGTCTGATCATCATCATTCAAACTAGACTAGATTTCAACTTGGATCTCATTATCATCATGCTACAATGGTAAAGATATAATAGTTTTCAAAACACCCTTATCATAATCAGTGCTCTGAGCAGCCAACTCTGACATTTTACTAGTACTAGTTAGGCTAGGGTAATCAATACTTGCAGCCAGATACCCCTTCATCATTGAGTATTTCATATTGTTTTCAATTTCCATAGCCATTTGATATGCTTGGTGCAAACTTGTAGGTTCTTTATCTCTTAGTAGGTAACCCATCCTTTTGTCAAAAGCACCAAGATATACAACTAAGCATTCAGCCTCACTCCGTCTTATTTCTTTAGGGATTTCTCTTAAAGCTCTTGAAAAACCGAGATTAAAATATGGGATTAGCTCCTCTTCTTTTATTTGAATTCCCATAAAACCTTTTCTTAATATGTTGGGATTGACTCGTTCACCAAATTGTTCCATAAAAACTATCACCAACTGATTCCATGAGTTAACAGAATAGGTAGGTAAATAAGAAAACCAATCCCTGGCATCACCCTTCAAGGATTGCACAAAAAGCTTCATGAAAACATCCTCATGACTGATTTCATAGTCTCCCATTACATCTACAAAATGTTGTAAATGCTTAGAGGCTGATTCTGCACTTTTCCCTGTATATTTAGGCAAATACTTCCTAATCTTCTTAAGAATTGGATTAGGGTAACCACTGACATCACTAAAAATAAAAGGAATATACCTTTGAATTACAAAACAACCTTAAGGGCTTAATGCAACTTGTTCTCTTTGCATATTTATGTTTGCCTTTATATATGGGAGATCACTTATACCCATTTAAAATTTCAGCAACAGTACATATTTATGAAACATATCATTTACCATCTCAACCATGATTCCATTAGTGACTGAAAATAATATTCCTTGCTTTCAGAGATATGATGCAGCAAAAACATTGTTGCATAAGTCCTTTTACATATTGCATCATTAGAAGTATGGAAAAACTAATCATTGTTCCTTTCTTGATGCTAGAAATCTAGTTTGGAACCATCTGCATCCTTAATTACAAACACCCATCACAATTAGAAATAGTGAACTGTTTAGTTTTGATGAAATACTTGGTAATTTTTTGGCAGCATGTATTAATCTCTTCTCCCTGACTATAAATATCATAGATCTGGTGATGCAGAGCAAAGGAGGATTCACAACTCAACATTCCATTCACTCAACAAATTTCATAAAATTACTCATCTCAAAGAATTATTAAGTGCATTCTAGATCACATTAGAAACATAGCCATGGTAGCCCATAATTTAAGGCAATGAACAGTCATTAATAACTTCTACACAACAAATAATAAAGCCAATCGCTTCAGTGAGATTTCAAATCACATAAGTACAGACCTCCCTTCCAATTTTTATGAAGATCCAACAGTGGAAATTGAAGTTATTGCATTTTTCCCAAAACTGCAAACCCTAGGCAGTGTTCAAACCTGCCCTCACCAAAATAGTCGTATCTTCCACAAAACTCAATAAAATTCAATGAGACAAAAATAATTGGAAACTAGAAATAGAGACCTTCCATCCATATATGATACTCTATTATTTTAATCCATACCAATCCATACAAGTCACAACTTCAACCTGAAAACAATGTAGAAATCATAAAATGCACACCAAACTTGAGGTTGCCATTCATCAAACTTCACAAATAATGTCTCCAACCTCTCCAACCTCTCCAATTTTGAGTTTTGGAGGGTGTACTTATACATTTACAACCAAAACTAACTATTTTCAACCACCTTTTAGTTAGTTTTTTGACAAAACACTTTAATGACACTTTTGACAAGTTGCTTGACAATTTTCTTGAGCAACTTTTACAATTTTTACAATATGGAACAACTTTACACATTATTTGACAAATGACTTCAAATATTACTTCCTAAGACTCAAACACCTATAAATTGGTTTGATAAACCTTATTATAAGACCCAATACATAAAATAGAGAAACTATTTACAAATGGCCTCATGGAGGCTTGAAAGCAACTTGGTGCTCTTGCACCATACACCCCTTGAAGAAAAAACTCAAGTCCCCTGAGTTAGCATAAAATAAAGTACCTGAAAAAATAAATGATTCTTCACTATCATCTGCAATCAAAAACACTTGTATCTTCATCTTAACCCATGGTTTTTTCTTCCTCTTCTTCTTATACCATCTCTTCTCCATCATTTTCTCAACATCTAGGCTCCAAAACTCCATTTCTTGTGTATAAACTTTAGTAGCATCATCTATATCTTCATTCTTATCATTAGAGTACCATATATAATCTGCATCACACTCTTTCAAAACTTCATATAACTCATTAGAAAATATATCTGCAACATCTTTATTAACAACCTTATTATCAACAACAGCTTGATCATGAATATCAACATCAATGTTATCAACAACTTTATCATCATCAACTTGAGTATCAATACAAGGGTTATCAATAACATCAAAAACCTTCTCAACTTGTTCATCAACAAAAATTTCATCAACTACTTGAGTACCAACAACAATCACATCATTAATCTCAACATCAACATGTTCATTAACCAACAAAGAAGTTTTTTCATCTTCAAACATAATCAAAATATCATGCATCTCAACTTGTAACTTATCTTGTTCAACTTGAACAGTAGATTCAAACTTTACCTCTATCTCATTTGTTACCTTCTTTTGTTTTCTTTGCTTCTTTATAATCTTCTTTAGAGGCCATCTTAACCTCTTTGAAATTGGTATATTCCAACTCCTTTGTGCTTCCTTAAGAAGTTGGTGTTCTTTTTCTAATCTTTCCAACTTTTGGCTTATCTTTTCTAGGGCTTCCTCAAACTCTATTTGTCTTGCCTTCTTTCTTTCCTTCTTTCTCATTTCCTTTTCCTCTCTTTCCTTCTTCCTTCATGAATCCTCAGCCTACCAACATCTCTTTAAAAATTTCATCTTCACAAGCAAGTCGCTCCTTGCTTCCACTTCACCTTGCCACACCTAGGCAATCAGGTTCCTTCCTCAACCTGCAAACAACCACACACAAACCACAAACAACCTTCCTAGAGCGCCTTCAAGATTTGATACCACTATGATGCAAAGAAAAGGAGGATTCACAACTCAACATTCCATTCACTTGAAAAATTTCATAAAATTACTCATCTCAAAGAATTATTAAGTGCATTCTAGATCACATTAGAAACATAGCCATGGTAGCCCATAATTTAAGGCAATGAACAGTCATTAATAACTTCTACAAAACAAATAATAAAGCCAATCGCTTCGGTGAGATTTTACATCACATAATTACAGACCTCTCTTCCAATTTTTTTGAAGATCCAACGGTGGAAATTGAAGTTATTGCATTTTTCCCAAAACTGCAAACCCTAGGCAGTGTTCAAACCTGCCCTCACCAAAATAGTCATATTTTCCACAAAACTCAATAAAATTCAATGAGACAAAAATAATTGGAAACTAGAAATAGAGACCTTTCCATCCATATATGATAATCTATTATTTTAATCCATAATAGTCCGTACAAGTCACAACTTCAACCTGAAAACAATGTAGAAATCATAAAATGCACACCAAACTTGAGGTTGCCATTCATCAAACTTCACAAATAATGTCTCCAACCTCTCCAACCTCTCCAATTTTGAGTTTTGGAGGGTGTACTTATACATTTACAACCAAAACTAACTATTTTCAACCACCTTTTAGTTAGTTTTTTTACAAAACACTTTAATGACACTTTTGACAAGTTGCTTGACAATTTTCTTGAGCAACTTTTACAATTTTTACAATATGGAACAACTTTACACATTATTTGACAAATGACTTCAAATATTACTTCCTAAGACTCAAACACCTATAAAATGGTTTGATAAACCTTATTATAAGACCCAATACATAAAATAGAGAAACTATTTACAAATGGCCTCATGGAGGCTTGAAAGCAACTTGGTGCTCTTGCACCTTCTGGGACTATTCCTTCATTCATCAACTGGTTCTTCAGACAGAGGACTGTATTAAAAGAAATATGAAATTCCTTTTCAAATCTTGTTATATTTTGGGTTTTTACCCACAACAGAGTTACACCATGCCGCTACCAATCTCTTTCAAAACCACAATCCATTACCATCCAAATTTAACATTCAACTTCACTTAACAAATGATTTTGGATAGCATCCTTCAACCCCTGTGGTTCCTTTTTTCTCTTTTTCTTTTAAATTTCTCAGAAGTTTTGCCCAATAAAACCACCATTCAACTAATGACTCTAGAACTCGTGAATCCTTTGCCAACAGGATACCATAGATCATGGGATTTTCAGGTTCATTTCAACAACCTCTTCCTTCTAAGGTTGAAAACATTCACTATGTAAATTCAGAACAACAAATCTTTGATATGAATCTATAACCATCTGCAGTTGGTGATTCAGAACTTCCCCAGTAGAGTCGTCATTTTGTTGGTGTTTTTTCCCACATAGGATTTGCAATTCTCTAAGAGGTATCCAACCTCCATTATAAAGAACCACAAAGGCTAGTGGCCAACTAACAAGATCCAGTCAAAGACTGACATCTCCTACACTTTTGGCTCTGTGAAACCAAGGTGAGTAAACCTAAATGTGTTCATAAGAATGTTCTATGACTGGTAAGAACACTTCTTCTTATAGATTAGAATCCCTACACACACAATGAGATGGTAATTACTCTTGGTATTGGCAGACCAAAGACTAATAATAGGTATCTTAGAGCAACGGGATTGAAGACTTCAATGTTAGATTTGGCTCTCGTAGAGAGATAGGGTTTAATATTTTGTTGTGTTCAACTCTTAGACCACCATGTTTAGACAAATTTGAAAAATACCTATTTGGTGGTACCTGCACTCATAAGGATGTTGGATGAAGTTATTTCATGGTGATGTGATCCGAAGGTGACATTATGATTAATCTATCATTTCATCGCTAGAATTTGACAGGTTATAAGGAAATCAAGTCTTGATAGATTGCAAGTTATTGTTACTACCGTCCAAATGTGTCCATCACAAATCAAATCTACTTAATGTTTTAACTCCCATACTTTGTAACAAGTGTTAAATGTGACTATGGTCCACCAGTTACACAACCAAGGCATTAAATGTATTCTCTAATTATAATCAAAGGACTTTTTCTCTTCATTCAAGTAAATAAACTTGAAGGGAAACACCACCAAGTGGTTTATTGGACACCTACATGACTAAAAATAGCAAAAAATTTACATTTAATTTCCATATGTCTAAGTGGTTAACAGGAAGGGAGTGTGTACTAGGCCTGGTTAAGCCATCATAAGTTTATGCTTTGGCAATAAAAAATGTTTAAGTTATCTTAAATCTTCCTATGTCTAATTGCTAGGAGACTTTTGGTATGTTTTAAGGTAGGATGAGTGGTTGCATCAATGTTCTAGTTCTCTATGACAAGGTTTCAACATCTTCAAATAGTGAAATTTAGTGCTCATAGTCATTTTAAACAACAACATTTTGATTATGTATGATGGTAGGATTTGATAACTTAAAAGAATTGGCTACCCAACAAACTTAAAGTTAAAAGAAACTTTTTCAGTTTAAGGTGTTAGCACTTTATTTCATCTTTGCATATTGGTTTGATGCTTCAAATGATGCATTTCTTATCCTACTTCTATCATATTATATTCCCATCCCATTTTAATTTTTGCAATTGTTGGAGGAGTTGATACCAAAATTTCATATCAAATACCATGTTCTTGAAGCAATTTTCTATGTTTTTACTATTTTTTTGAAGTTATTTTGTGTTGTATGGATCTGTAAAAGCTTGAAATGGTTTGAGATCATTGGTATAGATAAATATATGTGTTCCCTTTCATTTGCATTTTTCTGATTGCCTTGTTTTGCCTGTGTAAGGGTTTGAGGGCTAAATAGAAATGGCATCCACCAATCCACCCACTGTCTTGGAACTGTAACTCAATGGATTGGTGTGCAACATGGTATGATAGAGGTTCATTGCATTTAGGGGTTTGTTAAAGCAAGAAACTTGGCATTGAATTGATGCCCTAGGGCTGACAAGGGCAATTTTCTTGTGAATTTGTGGTTGTTAAGTCAGGGTTTATCAATTTGATGGATATCTTGGTAGAGTCATGGTGACACTATTTGATGGTCCAATTTCTACTTCGAAACAAAAATATCTCTAACAACTCTAAGAGCTATAACGGGATGGAATTAAAGGAACCTTAATATGAAAGATCTTCTAATGAGGGGCCTTTGAATTAAGGTCCTTCATGCAAAGGTTCCTTTTATAAAGCATTTTGGACATGAAATATTTAAAATAAAAAATACCTTCATTTCAAAGTCTTGACATGGAATCATTTTTGAATGAAGGTTCTTCATTCAAAGTTCATGATGACATCACCTTCGAATGAAGGTTCTTCATTCAACTGGTATTTTGTAATTTTGAAATTTTGGGATTATTTTTTTGCCTCAACCCACAAGTAGGACACACTATTGTGCAATCACTCATTAACAAAGAGATGAATGTGTGATAATAATTTAGGGTTAAAAATAAATCCATTTGAGCCTTTTATAAATGAAAGGACATTTGATGCAATCATATGCCTTGTCAAAGTTTTAACTTAATAGTAAGGGCATCATGAGTAGTTTGTTGCGCCCATTCAACAATCTCTGATGCAAGGATTGAATTGTCTATAATGTATCTACTATCAAGAAAGCCAATTTGTTTACCTGTATGACTATATCTCAAGCAATAGGTTTAATTGTGATGGAAATGATATTGACAAATATTTTGTAATCTAGGTGTCGAGAAGCATAATTGGCCACCATCCGAGGAAAGCTTCTTCATTCTCACTTTTAGGTGTTAAAATTTTACAATACCTTGATTGATGAAAGAGGCCAAAGAGCCCAAAGAGCCTTTCTCCATGGTATCCAAGTACACATAGCAATGGTCTTCTCTTATACAGTTGGACATGATTTAAATAACTTAGCTAGGAATTATTCATTTAACCTAAGGTTTTCTCATAATGCCATCATTGGAAAAGTATGATCAAATTCTTCTATTATGAAGAATTGGTCTATGTGCCTCTAGTAATCACTACCAAGAAGGGAGGAGACCTTTCCCTACATATGTTTGTGATGGAGGTATTAAAGAATAATTGTATGCCTCTATTTCCATTCATTAGATCTAGCTTAGACTAGCATATACTTGGGCTCCTTTGCCCCTATAAACTTCCATTTGTTTGAGTTTATGTTATGTAAGCGCAATTCCATGCTATGTTGAAATATAAGAGGTGAAGGAGGCCAAAAGGAAATAACCCCTTTTTAGTTGTACCTTCAAAGTTTTTCTTATTGTTTTATGTTTTTAGCAGCTTTGTTGACATAAGATTTGAGGTAGGTTGTACAACAAAGAATAATGTGTTCCCACCAACAACCAAGATGTTGGTAGATTATGGGAGTTTTTCCAAGACTTGAGGCTAGTCGATAAAAATGTGAAACACTAAGCTATTTTATTTTATTGTTTTATCTTATACTATTTTATGAGAATGGGGGTGCCAATGTACGAGAAGATCTTTGGAAACTAGGCATGAAAATTGCAAGTTAAAGAGAATGGGGGTGCCAAACTTACAGTACTCATTGTCCCTTGGTTATCAATTTCCTTGAGTACCCTCAACCTCGTCCTCAGCATTGGTATTGACCTTGTTTTCACTCCTCCATACTCTTCCTCGGCATTGGTACTAACCTTGTTTTCACTCCTCCAAACTCTTCGTCGACACTGGTATTGACCTTGTTTTAACTCCAAACTCTTCCTTGGCGCTGGTATTGACCTTGTTTTCACTCCTCCAAACTCTTCCTCAGCGCTGGTATTGACCTTTCACTTCTCCAATTTGACGAGCTACAATCTGGTTTCATTAGGTTTTAGAGTATGTTAATTAAATTGAAAATTATGGTGCCGTTTAGCTAGGTTTTAATATTCTAAAATATAGTTACGTATATATTAGCTATATTTTACATATAAATAATATACTTATTTGACTTATTATAATTATATATTATATTCTTTAACAAAATTATTAAATACATATAAAATTATTATAATTAATAATTAATAATAAGTATATTTTTATATAATACAAAATATAATTAATATAATATATATTTAATATAATAGTAATATTAGATTAAGTTATATATAATATAATTATATTTATGATTATAAAATAGTATATATAGGCTTTTACCTAATATTTTAGAGGATTTTACCATTACACTACAAATGGTTTACCATTAAATGGCAGTTGAAACTTGTTTTCCAATGACACAATTGTGTTTTCCAGGCATGAGATGTGTTTCAAGCTCAAATCTCACAATATATGTAGCCTATTAGCTAATACAAAGAGAGATAGAAATTAAAAAGATAGAGAATGAGAGAAAGAGATGAACTTAGATAGATAGGAAGGGAGAGAGAGAGAGCGTGAGAGAGAGAAATATAAGAGATACAAAGGAAAAGAGAGAGAGAGAGAGAGAAAAGATAAACTAAAATTTGATTGGTTGTTTCATATCAACAATCCAAGGATGACATGTGTCCTTGGGAAGTTATGCTCAAGGTAGCATGCCATTTGATTAAAGATATGATAATTCTCCTTTAAGACCTCTTCAATGTACCCATTTCACACTTAAGGAGACAAAGATAAATATAGGGAAGAAAATATAGAGAGAGAGGGAGATAATGAGAAACATACAAATAGAAAGGGAGACAAAGAGATAGAGAGAGGTAGAGAGATAAAGAGATAAGGATGAATAGATAGAGATATAGAGAGGGTGATTGATATATCTTTCCCTGTCTCTCTTTATCTCTCTATATCTCCCACTATCTATGTCACTCCCTCTTCCCCCCTCTATCTATTGAGCTATCTCTCCCTCTCCCCCTTTCTCTCTCATTCACTCCATATCTCCCTCCATCTCTCATACTCTATATATCTATCTCTATTACTGATCTTTTTATCTCCCTCTCACTCCTCTCTCTATCTCTTTCTATCCATATCTTTCTCTACCTCCTAAATGATCTCTCTATCTCTTTCACCATCCCCCTAGTTGTATCTCTGTATATCACCCCCTTTCTATGCCTCTCCCTCTCCCTCTATATATATTGATCTATCTCTCCCTCTCTCCCCTATCCTCTCTCTCTCTCTCTCCCTTTCTACATATCACTATCCCTCCCCCTTCTTCTTTCTCTCCCTTTTCTACCTATCTATCTCCCTCTCTTCTCTCTCTTTCTCTTCAACCTATGCCTCCCTCTCTTCTCTCTCTTCCTCTTCAACCTATCTCTCCCTCTCTCCCCCTCTTCTCTATCTCTCCTCCTCTACCTACCTATATCCCTTTCTCTCCCTCCCCCTCTCTATCCCCCACTCTCTATCTCTCACCATCTCTCCCTCCCTATCCCCCCTATCCATCAACTCTCTATCTCCACCTCTCTTCCTTTATCTTCCCATATATATCCATCTCTATTTCTCTTTCCATATATCTCTATCTCTCTCTCTTTCTCTCCCCATCTATCTCTATCTCCCCATATATTAGCTAAGAAGCCATGCAAGCATACAATAGTATATGTTGGTAAAACTATAATAGTGTTTTATTAAACTATAAGTAACGATTATCTTTCTAATGTCAAGCCTTCTTATAAAAATAGTATTTTCTTAAACTATAAGTAGATTATTGTCACCACTCTTCATTCCACATGAAATGCCAAATGTAGAAATTGTTTGGTTTATTTTGTCAAGTTTCATTAACCAATCTATTTAGTGGGTTGAATAAAGTTGTTCTATGACCCTTGGTATCTTTAAAATAATTAGACAATATTAGGGAGATCAGGAAGGGGAGAAAACTAAACTCCTTCAAAATAGGGGTAGTTGTGGGTTTGTTGGTTTTCTTTGTATACTATATACTTAGTTCCTCTAGGATAAATAAGTCATATAGAAATGAAAGATGTTTTATTATCTACCTAATATTGTTTTGTGTTTTTGAAATGGAAGAGATCTACAACTCTATAGAAATTGCTATATGCTAATGGTCAAATTATTAGACTATTTAGATCATTTTAATTGACTACTACATAATAGTTTATGTGTTGAAATAATTGTTTCCATTCTTTGTAGTTTTTACATTGGAATACAAATCATATTTAATTTCACGCCAATATACTTCTTTCATAAAGATATTTGTTTGATTTTTCCTTGCTATTTTCATCTTAAAATTTTTAAAAATTTATTCTATAATATAGAATTATTTTCAAATTGGGACAAAAAGGATTCTAAGAGATATATTAACCATAAATTTGACAATCAAAAATATCATTTAATTTGTATGTTGTAACTTTAGTACTTTTAGTTAAAATAAAAATAACTTAAAGTTATATATACATATAGTTAAATTGGCAAAGTTGTTTGAGTTAATTACTAAATTTGATCTAAAAATGTTCAACACTTTAGATAAATTAAATTATATATAGTTAAATTGGAGGTGTCATTTGAGTTAATAATTAAATAATGTAATAATCAATTAAAGCAACATACATAATTTTGGATGTGTTTGAATTTAATAAATTACAAATTAAAATAGACATAAATTACTTGAAATAATTGCTTCATAACCCATCTAATCAAATCATAACCTATCAAAAAGGAAATAGGAATTTTCTAAAGAAAAGAACTCTTGACCCAATCATAAGTGTATGGCCTTTGCAGAAAGGAGTGATCCACCTTAGCAATAACAACTACCTGATGTAGGCTTGGGGGGCTTAACTCAACCAAACTATCAACCTGCCTTTAAGAGGCTTCCAACAAGTTTATAATGACCAATTTAAACAATCCAAACAACTCTCAAAGCCTAAAAAACAATAGAAGTTAGATTTCACACTTTGACTCCTTCAATCCTTATAACAGTGCAAACCTAGTTTTTGCCAAATAACTCAAAACTTTCCCAAAACACCAGAGAAAAACTTGATGGTTTTAGACACCCATTTTGGAATTATTAAACATAATTCAAGGTAAATTACAAGTCCTTTGGACCAAATCACCAAAATCACCCTTTCTAGGTTGTGTTGATTAGGTTGATTAGGCCTATTTTACAAAGAAACTAGCCTTTATAGTGATTTTGCACTCATTGATTCCCTAAAGAAAACCTTATCTTGAGTATAATCCATCATAGTCACATATGATCACATCATTCTTGACTTTTTGATATCATGAAAATCCTCCAAAATCTAGTATTCAAATAACCCATATCATCGGCAAGACAAGTTCCATCGAGGTGAAATGAAAAGGTCATACCGAGAATATAGGTCTCACCGATGAAGTTCCATCGGCAAGACACCTGTCTTGTCTCACCAATCAAAGCACAAGGAGTTGTATCAGCTAGACCAATGCCATCGGAGTAAGATCCTTGATTCAGCATGAGTGCATTTATCTCACCGATGAAATATCATCGCTGAAACACTCATCTTGTCTTGCTAGCAAAACAAAGAAATATACTATCGCCAAGACAAATGCTATTGGAATGAGTTCAAAATTTCCTCCTGGCCCACTATGTCACACTAATAAGATTACATTGGTAGGTGTCTTAGTGACATACTTGAGATTGAAGGAATAATCATCGAGGAGACTTATAACATCGGAAAAATTACTAAATGTCTTAGCGATACACCATGTCTTTCTGATGAAGACACAAATAAATCAAGATAGTCATCGGGGTGACTCTTGGTGACATTTATATGAATCAGATGGATAGATTATGTGATATTGGCATAATGTCTCCCCGACAAAAAGAATGTTTAATGAACGTTAGTCAAGCTTGAATAAAAGGATCGCCCAAAGTTTCAATTGTCTTGTCGATAGAACATTTGATGTGACAGTGGGTAAATTTGAAGATCAACTATGCTCGTGTTCAAAGCTAGGACATTAATGGCAATATTACTACCAAATGTGTCGATGATTTCTTGAATTGAGAAAAGTAATTGAAGGTGAATTTTGCAAAATTAGCAACAGAGGAATGGATGAAGGGCCAAAGGATCTTGCGGTCAAATAATTCTAAATAAAATTGTAAGTTCCCTACAATTAAATTTTTGGTTTTGTGATTCATAAAATGGAAAGCACTAGCTTAGGAAAATCAAAAGGTAGGAAACAGAGTGAGAGTAATAACCCTAGAGGAAAAAAGAAAAAAATTGAAGCAAAGAAGGAATCAGGGGTAGCTGAGAGGAAGTTAAACCAAGACCTAATTGATCAATTGCCTGGCTCAAGACCTAAGGCCAGGCAATCTGCACAACTTAGGGAAAAATTGGAAAAGTTAGAGGATAAATGCAAGCATATACGAGACATATGGACCCCAATTAGGGGATATGAGTTGTTTATTTTTCATTACCAACGAAGGAACCGATACGAACCAGTGTGCAATCCTTGGAAGTTAAACCTAGGGAAACTAGTCTACCCCAATGTATTTGTAAATGTAGAATTGGTGAAGATGCTAGCTACCTATTATAATCCAAAATGTAAAGCTATTTGTGATCCATCAGGAAAACCGTTTATACATGTATCTAAAGCTACCATTTGTGAGGTTTTTAACCTAGAGGGAGTGTGTTGTGAAAAAATTATACCTGAACAACTAGAAAAGGAATTTTGGAGGATGGATACTTTGTACAAGGGTTGGAGGTTGCCACTACATAGGTCTAAGAAAGATGGTGTTTCAATTCCACTGAATGACAGTGATGGTCCCCTTTTCCATGTTCATTTGTTTGAACCCTACATGAGGTACACATATTTTTCAATGTGTCAAGTGTTGGGAATGGAGGACCCTGAGCACATGTCAATTGTACCCATGGTAATTGCACTGGGCATCCAATGTCACAATTCAAGGTTTTTTTTATTATGCTTCACACATCTTTAAAGTACTTGATTCAGAACTGATGGCAATAAAAAGTGGAGCTCCTATCTTGCACTTGGATGCTTATTCAATCCTAATACATATGATGCTTTATTATGGACAAGAATTGTAGATGTGGCCTAAAAAATTGAGAGTTGTACAATTTGATAAGGAATGAAGGTTATTACCAATACAACTCTAGACTGCCACCTGGGATTGCAGATTTTCTAATTCTTGTTATCTACATTTTCAAGAGTTTTTTGTGAAACGACTGTACATATTTTACAATCATAATTGTAAATACTCAGTATTCAATGAAATAAAAAGGTTTTTAAGGCCTAAGGATTTCAATGGACTTTTCAACCACAATTGGGGAGTGGTAATGTCTAGAAGATGCAGCCATGATAAGAGTATATGGATTTGAAGATGCACCCTTCATTCTACCCAAGATGATGCTTGATAGGATTGCATATTTGGAGATTGTTAGGCAATTGGAATTTTCAGATGTTATGAATCTGAGTTCTATCAGAAAGAAGGCATTTATGCCTAGTACATTATGCTTCAGTGATTTCATTGTATTAGCAAGGGATGAATATGATATGGTTCTCAACAAATTTCTGCAATACAACATGAAGAAGGGTCCACCACAAAAAAGATCTGATCCAGAAGGGTATATTGATTTTGCCAAAAATCAAATGACCTTGGGAGGATACAATCACATACCCTATCTATATGATGACTTGATCAAGAATTTGGAAGAAGAGGAAGCAAAAAAAGTTGTTGATGAGTATAACAGGAGATTGCAAGATACAAAACTATTATCTTCTGATGAAGAGGCATCTGGTGATGGTAGGCCTAGCAGTACAATTGATAAAATTTCCAAATTGAGAACTCAAGACTACAAGTATGTTCCCAGGGAACCAGATGTTGAAGAGAGTGCAGATACTGACACAAGGCAGATAGCATATAAATCATTTATGGTTGATGATGAATTCATTAAAACCTCATAATTTAAAACCTTTTTGTACAAATTAAAAGGAAAATCAATAAGGGAATCAATGGAGAATATTACACCAAGTAATGAGGAACAACTGCTGAATAACTTAAAATCAAGTGTGGAAGAAGAAATAAAGAGCATGACCCCTGAGAAAGGAAGGAAATTATTAGAAGATGCAGGTGTCATGATATTTCCTGGGTTGGATTTGAACTCTTCTTTGGTTTTTGATAGTTTTCTGAAGAATAGTAACGCCACACATAAACTCACTCCTGAGGGGGTAACAGAGATTTATGCAAGATCTAAGTATAAACCAGATGATAGATCACTTATGATATGGGCCCTGTATCCTCCACACAAGAAATTTGTTGTAATCGATATTGAAAAGGCTTTTGGACATGTAATGACGTTAAAAGTTGGTGAGGTTGATCCAATAGCTACAATAGAAATTGGCATTAATGTGGCCAAATTAAATAAAGCCCAAACCCAAAAGCTAATCAAGGAAAAATAAATGTATAAGATTAATAACGAGAGACTACTCAGAGAAAATGATCGCTTGAAGGACATGATGGGAATCACACTGGGATTCACAAAGCAATTGACTCATGGTGAAAGCTCCCAGGCAAGAGACCAGTGGGAAGAATTAAATGCGTACTCACAAGGTAAATGCGATGTACTCATTGCAATAATAAGGAAGAGGCAGACCAGTTTAATGATTCGGTTGAGTAAGCTTTGGGGAACGCATTCACACAATTTTACTACACTACAATAACATAAGAGGATAGATGGTAGGATTTGAGATAAGTTCTAGGAAATAAACCAAAGGGATGCTCCTGATAACATAGCTATTGATATTGCAAACCATTTTATGAAAAAAAATAAAGACTTCCATGAAGAATTGCAAGGTGATGAGCAGGGGATGATCAATGTCACAAAAAAGGGAGTACCAATGTTGTTAGAAGATGGAGGGGAACTAAAGGGAAAAGAGAGATGGATCAAGGAATGTGAGAAGATGATGCAAACAATTCTAAAGATAGCCATAGGAAATGATTTAACAATGGACGGGGGCATGTGAATAGAATGACAAGATGTTCAAAATGGAGATATCGATAAGGAATGCGTTGGAGGATGCTGATACAAATGAGCAGAAAGCTTACCGAGATTATCTGTCAAACATCTATTTATGGCTTAATAAAGCATAATTTCTAGTTTATTATTGTTGTTAAGAAAAAGACATTTTTGAAAGGACACATCCTTTCACAATTTTGATATATTTATATTTGTTTCATAATGTAAAACAATATAGGTGGATAGGAGAAAGATATAGTAGACAGTTTGTAATGAAACTTTCCTTTAAAAGACTTAGATGCATGTATGAATTTCGATGAAGTTAATGAAGATGTCTGAACTTGTGGCTTAATCTTGGTATCAACTGTTTGTGGAATTATATAGTTATTTGGTTTTCTCCATTTTGATGTTTTTCTATTGTTTAAATTGATATATCAAGCATATATTCAGTTTACTGATACACATTTGTTGTATCTGTGTGATGTGATTATTTGGTTCTTTCAAGTAAAGAGTAAACCCCTCTAGTCAATCACAGTAACTGAAGAGTATTAATTGGATCAATAAGAAGAATCACATAACTAGGATTGTCATTCTATCTCAAGCAGAGTTTGTCAGTCATTTACTTGCACATTTACACAAGTTATAAACTACATCTATGTGCCAAATAGTTTGAATTATTGCCATCATAGATTACACTTTTCTAGATCTTCATTACACTCCATACACCCAACAAGGCACTGGTCTCACACATGTCATCTTTTAGTTTATCCATTTTATTTTTTACATTTGTTAACCGAACATATTCTAATATTACACATACACATTATTAGGATTATATTTGTACACCATAAGATTGCCATTGTGAATAGATTGTTGTAAAAAAAATCTAGTTTCAATGCCAAATGTAGCAATTGTTTTTTTACTTTTGTCAAGTTTCATTAACCAAGCTATTTAGTGGGATGAATAAAGTTTTGTTATGACCCTTGGTCTCTTTAAAATAATTAGACAATATTAGGGAGATCGGGAAGGGGAGAAAACTAAACTCCTTCAAAATAGGGGTAGTTGTGGGTTTGTTGGTTTTCTTTGTATACTATATACTTAGTTCCTCTAGGATAAATAAGTCACTATAGAAATGAAAGATGTTTGATTATCTACCTAATATTGTTTTATTTTTTTAAAATGGAAGAGATCTACAACTCTATAGAAATTGCTATATGTTAATGGTCAAATTATTAGACTATTTAGATCATTTTAATTGACTACTACATAATAGTTCATGTGTTGAAAGAATTGTTTCCATTCTTTGTAGTTTTTACATTGGAATACAAATCATATTTAATTTCATGCAAATATACTTCTTTCATAAAGATATTTGTTTGATTTTTCCTTGCTATTTTCATCTTAAAATTTTAAAAAATGTATTCTATAATATAGAATTATTTTCAAATTGGGATAAAAAGGATTCTAAGAGGTATATTTAATCATAAATTTGACAATCATAAATATCATTTAATTTGTATGTTGTAACTTCATTACTTCTAGTTAAAATAAAAATAACTTAAAGTTATATATACATATAGTTAAATTGGCAAAGTTGTTTGTCCATTTTATTTTTTACATCTGTTAACTGAACATATTCTAATATTACACATACACTTTATTAGGATTATATATGCTCACTGTAAGATTTCCATTGTGAATAGATTTATGTAAACAAAATCACATCACTTAAGTCTGCTCATTTCGTAAAGGTAGACCCACCTAGGTTTGGCAGCACCTGAAGAGAAGAAGGTTCAAATCATTTTTCCTTGTTTGTTACCCTAAAATGTATCAAGAGATTGGAAATATCTTGAGGTATTCTTACCTGCATTTTTGAGAGCTAACAGCCTCCAAACCTCCAAATCCACAAAAAGATTCCACTTGTACGGCCAAATTCTTTCCAAACCAAAAAACCCTTGTTTTAGGCCAAAATAATGAGGGTTTATTGAATCTCCTATTCCACAACCTCCCAAACCTCAAAACCAACTCAGACACAACCCATTAGGTCTACACATGGATTAAAATTCATAAAATCAGATCTCCCATACATATTTTGTTGAAACCTAGGCTTGAACCTCTCATTTCACATGCTTTTCTTCACAAAATTCTTGAGGACATCAGCTATACCTTCTTTATTTATCATCCTACGTCCTATTCATGCATCCTAAAATTACAACAGTATCCATGGGGCCTCTTAAACAAGCTAGAGTAATCACAAAAAGTGTAAAAGCCCCTTTATATCATGTTTGGACTACAAAACCCTCAAAAATAGGGTAACCAGGTTGTATGCAAAGAAATGAAGCTTTCTAACTCAAATCAATGCCTTAAGCCCTCAAATCAGATTCAAATAAAATATAACACATATATTCACGACATGGAATTTATTTCACCTCAAAATATGGTTGTATGTGACCGTATAGTGCTGCAAAATAGGAAAAATACAGAAATTTTGAAGAAAAACACAGAATTTGGAATGTCAAGAGCTTGTATTTTAAATCCTCAACAATCAACAACCTTTAAAATGATCACTTTATACATTTTAAAGGCCTTTACACCTTAAACACCGAACAACCACCTCTACAACTGACTTTTTAATCTTTTATGATCACATGAAACATAAAAAAACACTAATTTCAAGGTTGTTAACATCACTATTGAAATGTTTTAATTTTTTGACCTTTCAAATGTATTAAAACTCTTAGAAAACCTCTAAGACCATGATAGTGGCTTGATAATAGCCGTATTATTGAAATGACACTAACCTTGCACGCTTTTAAATGTAAATTCTCCAATTTTCCTTAAAAAGGCTACAAAACTCTTTAGTGCAAGACTCAAACTCATAACTCAAAACTTCACCTAGAACATGAATAATGGTCTTGAGTGATCTTATTCACAATAAAAAACTATTGAAATGCATAAACCAACCTATTGACCTCTCTAATTATCATCACATGATTAAACATAGAAGATGAGGTGTAGGTGCTCCTGCACCACTACCCCATCCAAAATTTGCTCACATTACGCAAAGCCACAATGTTCCTCCAAGATAATCCAATCAAATCCTACCTTATGTGTCCTAGTAATCAAATTGGAGATGATCCTAAAAATGACATTGCGAAGGTTGATTGGTCTAAAAAATCTAAACGACTTTGCAATTATTTCACTACTATGATCAATGTGTCATCTTTCATGAAATTTCCCAAAACACTATTCATTATGATCATATGGAAATTTCTAGGAGAGTTAAAATAGTTGTAACATCATGAATTAAAATTAAACATTAAAAAGTACATCATGAATTAATTATGTAATGGCATAAAAATTAAAAACATCATGAATTAATTATGTAACCACATAAATCAAATATAATTCTATGAAGAAATTAATATCAAATAGATAATAAAATCGCATAACTCATACATTTTTGTCATTGATCTTATTCTTCATCCAACTCTTTCTCTATATCATCCGATCCATATTGGACATTGTAAGGATTCGCCATATCATCATCATCGTCATTGATATCAGTTTTGATAATGTCATCATCCACACGGATATCATCTTCATGAACATTAACTCCTACATCATCATGATCTAGTTCCTCCTCTTCGACATCTTTGTCAAGCACATCATCAAGTAATTGTTGATCCTGATCATCATCTACATCATCTTCTAGTTCTTCGTTATCTTCTTCTTCCACCACATTATACTTTACCGGCCTTCCTCTTGGATCATGTCTAACAACAAATTACCAACCCGGTTTACCTAGAACCTCTGAGCAAAATACTTTCTCACATTGTCTTGGAAGAACATAGGGCTCATTTCCAGCTCGCTCGATCAACCTTGTATTAACCATGGTAAATCCATTATCATGTTCAATAATAGTTCTCTCAGGATCATTTTCATTCAATCGTAGCCTATAACATAACGACGAACAAAATTAATTTGAAGGACTTAAAGTTACACTCAAGTATGTCATCCAAAATCCCATAGTATCAATTTTCTGAGACTTATGGATGTATGTCGCTTCTAGATGAAACATTAGTCACTTGAAAGACTACAGTTATCCCAGAATCACAAGTTTTCTTCGTGTCATCCAGCTTTTTGATTCAAAATTTATGACCATTGCACCACATAGCCTTGTGGTGTTTCACTTGCAATATATCAAACATGTAAAAATTATTGCAATATCGCCAGTTGATAAACATATTTATTCTTGGTTGAATGTATGCAAAGAAAAAATCTACACATATATATACATCAATATAATTAAAAATAATTAAATAATATGGGTGATTAATATATTTATATGTACCTATTTATCTCTTAAACCATATGCTAAATCAATTTCCCTTGGTGTAACATTGGAATCTCCATTACGATGAGCTTCTTTAACCAATGAAGCCACACCTTCCCATGCTAATGCACGACCAGAATGTTGACATCGTTCAATCCATACTATCATCCAATCAAGATTTTTTGTGACATACAAATGTAGTGCATCCCACTCTCAACCAACTGTATAAAAAAAAATTGAAATTCACAAACGACATATAATTAGTTAATTACCATGGTATACGACCTTAATTTATAATTGATGTATATTGAAGATTAATAATTAAATAAGTATAATATACATAAAAACCAAATGTAAAATGTATTCTAATTAATCACCATGACCATCTTATAATTACCTCTCACTTTCCTCAATCTACCTTTCCCCATCAGGTACTCCCCTTCAAATTTGTTAATGGAGTTGGGATACCAAATGCGATCTACATGGATCTTTGCTACAAACTTAGAAGATATTCAGTAATGTACACCACGGTTTGGTATACCATATATCCCTCCACCATAGAACCCTCAGGATGTGCTCTTTGTCTAACCAAAGCCTTCAAAAATTCCAAGTGCCTCTCAACCATCCACATTGACCTTGTGTGTACAGGTCCACACAATTCAATCTCCTTAACTTGGTGTATGAGGTAGTGTTCTTGTGCATTGAAAAATGTCGAAGGTAGACACTTTTGCATTTCACACATTAGATGAGGAATTTTTCTCTTCCAATAATTTATATCTTCTTTATGGATTTCTTTAGATGACAACCATCTACAAGTGATTCAAGGTACAAATATATTAACGAGATTTAACAAAAATATACAATATATTACATAATAAGTTAAAAAAATGGCAATTATAAGATCTATACAATGAATTGAACAAATATCGCTACTTACCTCATTTAATTTTCAAGATCATATATAACTTTCTTGACATTGTTGTCAAAGTTGTCTAGGAGAGATAGAGGTAGAATGTACTGCAACAATTATAAAATGATCTTTTCATTATTTTTCCAAAAGTAGTAAACATAATACACTAAAAAGTACATGCAGTATACAAATATATATATAATATATCAAAATAATTACCTTAAGGAAGGTATGCCAATCATGCATTTTCATCCTTGACCCAAATTCACCTTTCTTTGTTATGATATTGTTTATGATCGCAACAAATCCTGTGCGAAATCAAATTTTTTGTATTACTTCTTTTATAGCATTGTTTTGTTGCTTTGTTAATAACCAAGGAAGGACACTTATATTAATTCGGTCCCCATCGCTATTTAATTGAATGAAATTTTTCATTGTATGATTGGCTTCATGAATTTCACTACAAATTTTGACAATTTTTTCTTTGTCATGCCTTCCATCCAATATTTTCCATAATGTTTCTATTATATTCTTTCCGATATGATTGTATCAAATAAATTCACAATTTGTAGCTGCTCATAGTAGGGCAACCTACTAAATTGTTTGGGATAACTTTTTAGTCCCTGTGGAAGCCGACCATTAATGCCTTGATGACCTTCATGAAACATATAAGTTAAAAAAATTAACAACGACAATCATTGTCAATTACAGGATGAGTAAACACAACACAATATAAAAATATAAATTACAAACATATCATATATGATAGATAAATAATTTGATCTGATTTATAACCTTGATGATTAATTCTATTATATTCCAACTTCCATAGGCGAGGTGTCATTCTTCATGGTTTTGATGTAGTCTCTTCTTTCCTATTGAAAAGATGTTTTTCAGTAGTTCAATACTTATGATTTTTGTGGAGGAAGTTCCTATACTCATCAAACACCTACTTTCCTAAACTTGTTGAATGACAAGATTTCATCTTTGGACCACAAATTCGACATGGAAATTTTCCCTTTGTTTGAAGACCTACAAGATCATATATAATTGGATTAAATATGTCAATTTTTATAATAATATATAATGAATAGATTATTTAAAAAACATGCATGATATCTACTTCATAAAATTAAATATCGTTAAAGTGCAGTCGAACATTATAACATACCACAAAAATGTGTTAGCCCTGGGGCATCATGAATTTTCCATACAAGCATTGCAGGGAATTGAAATTGTCTTTGTCATATTGGTCTAGATATGTCATACATAGTGACGTCATTCCATAACTTTAGTAACTCGTCGATAAGAGGCTCGATATATACATTCATATCTTTAACTCGATACTTACCTAGTTGAATGAACATAAACATTACATAATTATTATAACCATTTTACTACAATATATATAAATTAATGTACATGACTATTAAATGAAAAATTTATAAGGCATTATGCAACAAATAAGACAAATGAGATGCTACTATGTTAAAGAAAATTGATAAACAAATACTTGGAGCAATCATTGCCAACATTATGTGCTCCCTCTTTATTGACATCCATGGAGGAATGTTATTGTTGATAACAAAATAGGCCACGCCGAGTAAATAGATCTCAACTCTCCAAATAGATTGACACCGTTTGCTGCCAATGAAAGCTTGAGATTATGAGGTTCTTCTTTAAAGTGTGGCCATCTTTCCTCCATGTCCCTAAATGTAGAACCATCCATAGGCTTTTGAAGAATGTCATCTCCACTTCTATTTTGTGCATGGTAATCCATAAATTGTGCTAAGCTTTCGCACCTAAATAATCATTGCATATGTGGAATAATGGGAATATAACGAAGAACCTTGTGAGGCACCTTTTTGTTAGTTGATCTATTCGATATCTATTGATATGATATTTTGGGCATTCTATTGCAAATTCATGTTGTTTATGATATATAATATGATCATTAGGACATGCATCTATTGCTTGATACTCCATTCCAATATCTTTCATATTGCTAGATAAATCTTGGTATGAGCGAGGTAAAATATTTGATGGTGGTAACAAAATTTCACCAATCAATCTACAACAAAAAATAATTTGTTAAGATAAAGAATATTAATGGTACATATTTCATCCTTTATTTACTAATGATGAACTAACAACAATTAAAATAGATGAAAAAATATGACATATATGATATACCTTAACATCCATGAGATTGCTATGTTGGATAAACCATTCATAACCTTCAAGTTCACCAACAACAATACAGTAGAGAGAAGAGTTATTTGGGGCCTTCATAAAGGGGCTCGTAAGCCTTCTCAAGTACAGGTAAATCATGAACATCATCAAAGTCATCTCGATCAACATGATCAGTTGTGCCACTAAATGTGTCATGGATCAATGTATTTTTACCATCATCTTCAACTGTGTTTTCTGGTGCATGATCTTCTTCTTTCATAGGATCATTAACTTCATCTTCGATATTCACAGCTCCATGTTCCTCCGCTTGCAAAACCACATTCTTTGGGCTGTGATAATCCATATCATGTGCCCTATGGCACCCCACCTTTATAATAATGATAGACACAAATAAACCATGATCATGATCAAGTGATTATATATATATATATATATATATAAAATGTTAAAATGATATAAACATTTACAAATTCAATCAATATAAACACATATAATGAACAACTTACCAATGGATGATAATCATGCCCCCCTTCAACGTGATGATACTGCCTACAATGTTTCTCAACTGTTGTTATTAAAATTCTTCTCATCTTTAAGCTCTTGAAATTATTGCAAGGACAATAAAATTTCCCATCACCCTTTCTTTTCAATCTAGCCCATAATATATCAAGTGACTTTTCACTTTGTTCTAGACTAATATTATCTGACATGATTTTTCTTTACCAAGCTTGAATATTTAGATCTTCAAAAAATATCAAACTCACACTCCAATAATTTTTAATCATAAACAAGTAACAAAATCTAATAATTATGATATTTACACCAAAAAAATTTGGCATGCAACCACCCTTGCAAAAGAGAAGATAATATGAAGTTAATGACCCCAAAAAACACTTTAAAATTCTAATTCTAGAACTTATTAAATTCTGATTTTACTATGATTTCCAACCGTTAGACTCCTAAAATTACAATATTGAACTTGCACAACAAAATCTGGAAATGAAATTCTAAAAATGCTTCTGCTTCTGCTTCAAATGAAATGTTTTTAAATTTTTATACTACAATTTGAAGTTTTTCATTTATGTGTATTCATTACCACATTACCTGCTAGAGAATATTTTGATCTAAAAGAAATCCTTTAAAGGCCTCCTAGATTTTGGTTGTAGACATCATGAAATCTGTTTAAGACCTTTGGAATTCAAAAGCCAGAGATTGGTAGTCACTAATAGAATTATCCCTTTGGTTTTTAAATTTTGAAATATCACCAACATTATTGTTTAGATAAACAGTAAAAGAGCTCATGGAAGAATTTTATCACCTTCTTGTTATAACATAATTAACTCAATAAGAAACCCCAGGATTTGCACATACCATATCCACACCCACAAAAGCAACTTGCTTAGATAATAAGCCTTGAACTATTGAGTTTATAAATTAATCTTCAATCAAGTGTTTTATGGTTGTTACTATTTCTCCAAAGTTTTTGAGCTCCCTAGGATTGAAATTCATAGCTAGATGCTATAGACAACTAAATCTTTTGTAATATGTTAAGTTATGTTTATTTTCTAGCTTCCAATTAAAACATAGAATGAGCTACAAAGAAACAAATGCACGCCACACTGCCAATCGAGAAATTTTTAGCAAATAAGAAATCACTTTACCTCGTTTACAAACTCCTAACTAGGACTACTCACTCATCTTTTGATGGAAATTATCCTAAAAATGCACAAGTATAAAATGAAATCTGAAGAGATGTTGCTTTAAAATATGATTTTCAAACCTGGAAGTACAAATCTAACTTCACAAATGAATTCTGGAAAAAGACAATGACTACCCTCAACCTAGCGATAATAGCAAAACAATGTCGCAATAAATAGTTGAACTCGCTTTATTTATTTTCATCGAACTCACTTTTATTTATTTTCGTTGAACTCACTTTTATTTATTTTTCATCGAAATTTCGACGAACGTTGGGGGATAAAATTTTAAAAAATTGAAAATTACACATTAAATATCACAAGTATCTGACAATACATCTAATTATACATCTTTCATCAGAAGTTTTCATCAGATTTTGCAGTCAAATGAGTTAGTGACACTTTGTTTGGGTTCCTTAATTTATTGGACTTAATTAAGCTTCTAATTTACCAAATTATGCATTCCAAAGCCTTATTATTCTTGTTTTCCAAAAGGGAAACCAACATTTAATTAATGCAATAAATATTTTAATAACCTTGGATCATGAGTTTCCTAGACTTTTAGGCCACGACCCATTCACCCAAGGGTGAATGGTTCCTCTTTAAGTCCTAGGACCCATTTTTAAATATTATTTTGGAGATCTTTTAATGATTCAAATTCAATATTCAATTGTTGGCTTTTGGAATCTAATTTTTGGGAAATTAGTCAAACAACTATAAATAAATAGTATTTCTATCAATTCAAATCTAAGGATCAATTACAAGACTTCATATGAGAAAATATTATTGTCAAGAGCATTCAAGAGCAAATTTATCAGTCAGTTGTTGCAGCAATCAAGATCCTATCATCATGTTCAAGCTTATGTATGTTCATGTCATTTTGTGAAAGCTAACATGCATTTTTAATCCTAAAGCATCCAATCATTTTCAAGTGTCCAAATCCATCAAACAAAGATCAAGTTCGTTGCAGTGATGTGTTTTTATTTAGTTCTCTAAGGGAAGCCATTGAAGTTTTGGTGAGTTGTAGTAAACAAGTGTTCATTCATTATTTCCTTCTCCATTGTAAATATCTTTGTATCAAGGTTTAATTATAAAACATGAGGTTTGACTAAGGAAAACCTTCATACAAACACAATAATTTTTCCCTCTTTGTATGTACAAATTAAAGATTGAAGAAGGATTGAAGATCTTGAAGATAAATTTTGCATTCTTGCATTTGTTGCATTCATTGTTGTCAAGTCATGGAAGCTCAAATTCAAAATTTATTTTTGGCTTTCTGAAAGTGTAACCTCTGCAAAATAGAAGCTAAGATCCTACCTCAAAGGACTACAAAAAAGAATTTTCAGAAGCCCTAACCAAGACCCATTTGCCCTATGACGAACCTGCCCTTCAACAGATCTCATAGCCTACTTTTGGTGATTGGTACATGCATCCTAACCCTTTTTAGATCTTCTTGTAAACTGTGATTTTAGTTTTTGTACTTCTGAGAATTTGCATTTCATGTCTTAGGTCTTATAGTTCATCTATTTTGAGCATTGAATATCATTTCAATTTGGTTTCAGATACGTCTTATTTTCTTAAGGACTGAGATCCAAATCTGATTGACTCACCTTTGAGGTTAAAAGTAAATCTCTACTCCTTATGATCTCTTTCCTGATGAAATTCCTTTGGGAGAGGGATAAATAGACAAAATGCCCTATATTTACTAAAGAACCCCTTTCCCCAAATTTCAGTAGATAGGACATGAAATAATCTGATTAGATAAAATATAGTGCTTATAGGTATGCCTAGCATGGATAGAGACCATACAACAAGTAGATAGGCATGTGGCTCTTACAAACTATGTTGTAGGGTAGTCAAAGAAAAGACAAGATAATTCTATTATGGTTGCCCCCAAGCTAGATGATGAGACATATGACATCAAGACATATTTTGATCATTTTGAAAATTTGGAAAATTAAGCATATATGATAGCCCCCCCTTAGAATGATGTGTGTTATACAAAGGATCACATATCATTCTTTGGAGAAGATAAATACAAGAGATATTATGGAATGAGATACATAGTGAGATTTATTTGTGGGATGTTTTCACATGAGGAAAAATACATAGAAACCACAACATCACGAAAGAGAAAAGCATAGATGAAGAAATCAAGATCATAGGAAGGTCCGATTATTTGAGGTTAGAACTTCTCATAGATATAGATAGATAAATATAGTATAATATATGTATTAACTATCATCACCCCCCAAATATATCAAAACAAGAAGAAGAGCACATGAAAAATTAAAAATTAAAAATTGGGTCAACATGGAAGAGGCCTAAATGCCCCAATTTTTTGCATCATTCCTAACATGAAAAGAAAAGATTATGACATATAGAAGAATGATGATACAAATAGAAGAAATATATGACAGATTGTCTCTCTTGTATCTAAGCACCTACAAGGGTGGAAAGGGTCCTCCAGGTGAGAGCGCAAACAAAAATAGACAAGCATGGGGGAACACAAATAAACACACAAAACTAATCTAGAGATGAAGAAGGAATCACTCTAGTTCGACACCTCCAACAAGTCATCCTACTCACAATCTATATCATCATAAGGGGAGAGAAGATGAGCCTATATGAGGGATAGCTAGGGTGGTACTAGCCGAATCACTTGTAGCAAGAACTAAGAAAGAAGGCCCCTTAAATTCTTCATTGTCGAATTCCTGTGAGACTAGTCATCAATATAGCAAAGATCAAGGACAAATTCAAAATTTCCTCCAATGAGTCGAACATGCACTTCTCAAGAGTGACATGTTGCAACTAAATGGGAGGAGGAAAGAAACCTAAGAGTCAATACCAACCTTAGGGAGAGGGGTAGTGAAAAATCTGGGGAGGTAGGCTTGTCTCCATCATAAGGATGACACAGGCCAAGGTGGAACAAGACTCGAGAAATAGAGAAGAATTTTTTTGACCATCACTCAAAGTGAGGTCATTCTCCAACTTGTGCTTTAGCAAAGGATGTGGAATCCTTGCAACTAAAGTGGAAGAAGGAGAAGGAGAGGAAGCCATGAAGGACACCACCTTTGTAAAATGCATGTCAACGAGCTATGAAAAAGGAGGACGATCAGGAAGATAGGTAATAAGAGGCGTCTCCATAGAGGGAGTGATGAACACTTGTACCCTTTTGGGGTGAGGTTCATCAGGATCCACTAACAAAGTTGGAAGAAGCACAGAGGTGATGGGAACTGAGGTAGAAAATAAGTAGAGATGGGAGCAATAGAGATGGAAGCAACAAAATCAAAACCAAAAGGCTCCTCTTTAGTCTTCTAAGAGGCAGCATGCTCCTTAGCTAAGGCCTTCTGATTGTGCTTACGCTCTTGTGTAAGCTGGTTGTGGCAATTATAAGCACTAGAAGGTGCAACCTAAGAAGAGGTTGGGGGATCCTCTTCTACCAAAGGAGTAACCTCCGCAATTGTTCCCGATGGAAGGGTGAACTCCTAAGGAGGAGTAGGATGAGGCATAGACATAAAAAGAGAGAAAAGCATCTCAACAGTGGTCCCCTTTCCTTTTTCTTCCTTGGGGGTAGGTGGAGGAATAGGGCAAGGCCTTGGAGGTTGACACACAAGAACAACCCCACAAGAATACTTCTCCTTACCATAAAAAGTGTGTCGAGGTACCATGGGTAGAATCGAAAGCTAAAAAACTTGAGACTTCGACTTCCACAACATGAGTGCCTTTTCCTTTTCCTATGCTAGGCATAGTAGAAGGAATAGAGGATGCCACCAAGGGTTGGGAAGTAGAAGAAGAAGGAATGGAAGGAGAAGGCCCAAGGTCAAGAGCTTTCTTTCCCTTACCCTTTGAAGGGGTAGAGGATGAAGAGTGTTGTTGTGCATGCAAAGAGTCCTTCAAAAAAATAGCTTGAGAAAATGGAGTAAAACCACTTTTAGGCATCGAGCCCCCAGTCTAATACCTGAAATAAGCTTTGTATAAAAGGTCTCCTCTGGGTGGCAGAGGTCCAACTGGGCAAGAAAAAAGTGATCTAGGGAGAATCCCCCATATGACACTAGTGGTTTGTAACCAATATTTTGGATAGTGTGCACAATACCCTCATGGGGAAACTTCAAGCATTTGTGGATAATTGAGATGACCATATTCATGGAGATTGGCCATAGAATGCCTAGTCTCACTCTGAAGAGGTTGGACTCAAGTATCACTATAAATGGGACTTCCAGTGTTTTAGCTACAACTAGGACCAACAAAGAAATAGAACTAATAGGCGCAAAAAATAATCCATTATGCAAGCAAAGTGTAGTATGTGATTCCTCATATTTCTCCTTATGCAAATTATTTATAAAAACAACCTCCTACGTGATGATATTCACCTAACTCGTAGGGTCAACCATAATGCATGTTACAATGTTATCATTGACACAAGTGGGGATATACAATGAAAAGGGATCTGTGTTCAAAGGAAGGTCATGTGAAGTGAATTTAATATCAAGATTTGCATTCACATGATCTGGAGCAAGAACACAAGTAAATGAAACTATGTTCACATACTCAGATGGAGTGAGATCAGAAGAAGTAGGGGTGAAAAGGTTGGCAGAATGAGAGAAAGGGATATATATAAATCTACAATTAAATGTTAGGCTTTTCTACAAATTTATTGGAGTTTTTCATCTTACCATCAAGTCGTATGGTACCATTGTTGACATGATCTTATATCATGTGGAAAAGATGCACACACCGCTCAATATCATGACTTCAGACCCAATGATATTCATAGAACTTTTGTGCATCGAACAACTAAGGATACAACTCAGAAAGAAAACTAATCTTTGGGAGAGTTATTACACCATCTCTTAATAGATTTTCTAGGAAATTAGTATAAGATTCAAATAATTTTGTGAATATTTTTTTTTGACCCGTGGAATTTTTATTAGTGGGAATAGACACCATGTTCACCACTCCTTTTTTTTTCTTGACTCACCATAGATTGACATAACTAATTAGCCATCTTGACAGGAGGGTGAGGAAGAATCCCTATACTAAGTAATCATTTTTTGGTACTCACACAAAGCATCACATAGATGGGTGAAGGAGGGATACTTCATCAGAAGGAACTTATCTCATATTTTTAGTACAAGTTCTTGACAAACACTTGTTGCACATCAAAATCAAGCAAGACCTAGGAGATCTAAGAGAAAAGGGCTTGATAATAAGCTATGAAATTAGTGACCTTCTCGTGCACACCCTACTTACATAGGATGAGATCGGTAAATGCAACCTTCGACCCAATATTAGCTTGGAATTGTTGGAGGAATTGATTCACAAGCTAGTCAAAAGAAAAGATTGAATTATTGATCAAAGAGAAATATGTTGAAAATATGGAGCCTTGCAACATGAGTGTTAAGTGTATATGGTTTGATCTTGTTGTTCTTGTGTTTTCATTGATTTCAACATGGTGAAAATTGTATGGGAAGCTTACTTGGTATATTTGAAGCTAATCTCTACTAGAAGTGTTCTTTACTGATGAACTAGTGCATTGGTTTTTGAGTCTAGGATTCGCCGTAAGAAAAGATATGACTCTGATATCTTAGTCATGTTATTATGACTCATTTAGATAGCTATATCCTAGATCTTGAGAAGTTTTGTATTGAGAGAATAAATTTATCATTGATAGAGTTTAGCTATGTACTCTACAGACATTTCTCTACTCAACATATCAGTGTGGGAGACTTCATATTTTCTTAAGAAGAATATTCTAATGTTGCAGTTCTAATGGTAGTCTCTATGATGTTAATGTGATGAGAAATTGATGTAATATCATATCTGGAAGGTGTTTTTTTATAGAAGTGTATGGTGGTTTGGAGTTTCTATGTTTAGGTCCTAGTCTTGGCTAGCCTAACATACGACATGTATTAAGAAGATAAAATATACTTTGAGGATGTTTTATATAGATCTACGCTGACTTGATATGATGAACTACATGGATAAAAATTCTTTAAATCTTTTATGGTGCTGACAAGAGTGTTTTTTATTGAGTTGTTTTCATCTAATTAGGTCAAACTAATTGATGAATGAGATAAACTTGCATATATATGTAAGAATATTTGAGTGAGTGAGTGAGTGAGTGAGTGTAATGGTATGGGAAGTGAAGTGAATATGTGAAGATGTAAGTATGGGAAGGAGAAAGAAGAAAGGTATGGTGAAGTGTGAAGAGAATTAAGTATTATTTGAATATGTGAGCCTAAATGATTTATCAGTTGAGGATCATAACAAAATTGTTGAGCAACTGTTGTGAGAAGAAGTACTTCTTATTCAAAGCTTCATTGGAATTGAACCCTACACATAGAAGGTGTATTCCATCAGTTCATACTTTTGGCAATGAGCCACAACTTTTGTATCTTGGTGGTTAGCCATATTTTGTATTTAGGTTGTGAGCCTTTCAAGGACAATGTGTCATGGCAGTGAGCCCTGCAATCTCTTGTATGTGGATATAATATATTGTGAGCTAATCCTCACTGTGGTTTTTCCCATTTTGGCTTTTCCATGTAAAAATACTGGTGCTCATGTGTGTTGATGCATTGTCTTGTTTCCATGTTCTCTCTTGTTGATTCAGTCAAATTTGTGTTAATGTTTAAATGGATTTTATTTGAACGGTTTTATGGAATACTGATTCACCACCCTCTTAGTATTTCAGATATTTAATATAATACCACTCCAAGGTAGTGTCCTTAAGAGAACACAGGAATAGTTTTTATAGAAGAGAATTATGATGAAATAAATTTGTACACATGGCACTAAAATATGAGATGTGATTTTGTAGGTCTCCTTGGCCATTATACTTCTCAAACTTAGGAATTTTCATCCATTATAGGATGGGGGTGTTCAGGATATTAAAAGACAAGTAACTGCAATGATAATAAGGTTGAAATATAGGCTAAGAAGATGAGCTAGTCAAATTCACTAGTTGAGATTGCATCTGCCCCATGTTCTAGAAGAGAGCATTAAGGATGGGATATGCAGAGGAAGTATGACTTGCAAAAGCACTGAAACTATTACCAACACTAATACTAATACCAATAACAACACTAACACTAGCACCAGAGGAAGAGACGTTTTGAGTCCTCGATGTACAAACCTGAAAACCCAAAGGAAATCAATTCACTCTAACCATGGGAATATTCTTAGGTGTAGAGGTGGTAGGAGTATTGATGGATGGACCATGTCAACCATGCAAATAGACACTCTAGGAATCGAGATATTCAGTTGTTGACTAGCAATCTTCAATTAGACATCTTTGGGATCGCCCAAGATGGTAGTGTAAGATGGGGCATGGGTTTCCATAATATTTTCTATACCACGAAGAAACTCTAAGACTTTTCAATCAACCATTAATAATATTTTTAGACCATCGATGAGAGGAGCAACCTAAGCATAATAATCTTTTCTCACTAGGAACCTTGCGAACTCTTCAAGCCTACCTCCCAAAGAGTGAATTTTCTCTACAAGAACTCTGAGAGTAGCTTCCTCCTCTAAGGAAGAGGAAGAGTTCGAGGGAGAGGCTAGAGGGGTATGGGTTTTGGTTCTAAGATGAGGAGGGGAGAATTTGGTAGAGAGTCCTATAGAGTACTCTTCAAAACCTAGATCAGGATGAGGAGGACTAAACTTTTTGAACCCCATATCTATGTTTTGATAGCTTCTCCTTACTATGTGTCTTGAGGTAGTAGATTGGGTCATGAAGCTCATGAAAGCGTCACAACACACTATTTTCTACGCATCCTAGCATGAGAAAATAAATTTTTTGACACAAAGACAAAAGGAAAGAAATTTCACATTAGGTTCACCAAAATGTATAGGAGGAGTTTCGCTACACCCGAGTCCCTAGGATAGGGAAGAGTTTACATGGAGCAATTGTCCTCAACTACCTCAAGGAAATAAGCTCAAGTGACTAAGATAGGAAAAAGGGAGATTTTATTATATGTTTTTATTTTTTATGATTATTTATGGGAAAATACCTTCAAAAGCTGAGTGAGCAATCCTCGAAGGTCTTGGGAGACAGACAAACTAGATCTCAGCCAAAGGATGGAAGCATGGACCAAGATGATAGCATCATGCATTGGTGTCTCAATGGAGCACTGGAAACTCATGCAAACTAGAGATAAAGTCATTCACCATAAACTCTTAAGGCCTACTAACTACTTGAAAACTAGAGTTTGACAGTTTTGACTAGTTTAACAGACTGCATAAAATAAAGGAAAAATAACAAAAACAAGAATACTAGATAAGTAATTAAACTATTAAATAAAATGATGAAGAGTGAAAGAAAAGAAAAAACTCATGAGTGGTCCAACTATGAAGCCTCCCACAAAGCTCCACTTGAACAACCTACACACATAGAAATAGTAAAAGTGTTGGGGTTGTTTTGGGGTTTGCCTTGGTCAAACTATTGATATTTGTCATTGATGTCATTGATTAGTCTAGTATTCTTATCTCCAGCTTATTCTTTGTTGTGGGAACAATGTTATTGGCATAAGGCTTTTGGTCTACACAATTTTTGGTCTGGCCCTATTTTGCATAGCGTGGGATAACTTTTTGCATCTACGTCGACATATTAGGTAATGTGTTCATTTGTTTACATCTCTAGTGCAAGATGACTATGTGGATATGTAGATCCGATATATAAGTGAAGCGGAATAATCTCAAAGATAGAATGAATGAATATATGTGATGTATAGTAGTGAAATGTTGATTTATGTGATATAATTAGATAGAGTTGTGTTTGTACAAAAAAATTTACACCTCAACGACAATTGTATTCATGCATATGCAGATGCAATTTTAACAGTTCAATTTTGTAATATTCTCTCTGATTATAAGTCATCTCTCAACTATAATAGCTTCTTTTGTATTTAGGGCAGTGAGTCAACCCGATAGTGAGCCACCCTTGTATTTTGTAACTGGTTACTTAATACTTGAGAGTTATCCCTCTCCGTGGTTTTTCCCATCTTGGGTTTTCATGATAAAGATCTTTGTGTTATGTTCGGTAATTTTAACTATGTTATGTGGACAACTATTTAAGGGTTTTAATATTTTTAGAGGAATACTGATTCACCCCTCTCCTCTCAATGTTTTAGATGTTCAACAATTGGTATCAGAGTCGGATCCTTTAGAAGAGTCTAACAGCTTAAAGGAGATCTGGAAGGTTGAACATACGGTACCTAGATCTACCATGGATCAGAAATAACTCATGTCCATTCTTGAAGAACTTGAAATCATTGAAGATGAAAAAAAGGCTCTCTCAAAAAATATTCAAATGGAAAATGATTGCATCAGTAAATTGAAGGATCAAATCCAGAAATTCAAGCTAAGGCACAAGGAGGTCAGTAATGAACTCAAGCTAGCAAATAGTACTATCCTTGATTTGAAGGCTAAGAGCGAAGAAGATGAAAAGACCAAGGAACATCTGAACAATGTAATCAAAGGAAAATACGTTGAATGCCAGAACCTAGAACAAGAAGTTGCATCTCTCAAATCAGATTTAAAAGAATCAGAGAAGAAAGAATTTAAATACAAAGCAAGTTCGGAAAATATTGATGAAATATTAGCACCTCAAAGATCATCGGAAAACAAGGAAGGTTTAGGCTATGAAATTGGTGAATGCTCACACAATGAAAGGAAAGAATCTAATCTGATAAAAGAAGCTAAAACCGAATCCAGCAAAGAAGAAAAAGGTAAGTCTCTGAAAGAACAATAGGTAAGTAGAAAACCCCTCTCTTTCAATGGTCATTTTTTTAATTGCAATAAATTAGGTCATAAAGCATTAAATTACAGAAGTAATATGAATCAAAAAACTAGATTTTACTCTAGTAGATGTTATAATTGCAATGGTTATAAAGCTAATCAATATAGGGAACCAAATAAAAACAATTATTTCAATGGTTATTGTTATACATGTTATGCATGTGGACATAAAGTTAACCAGTGCAAGTTAGGACAAAAGGAGAGATCCAACAAGTGTTACAATTGCAATAAAATTGGACACATTACAAGATTTTGCAAAATCAGTGTAGTCAAGCCAACTGAACCAACAAAGAATTTTGATAAATAAAGGTCATGGCCAAAATGAAGAAGATTTGGACAAATAAAGAAGAAAATGGATCCAGCTCTGATGCAGACATCTATTTCGGTAATTAGCTTCTCTTTGGTTGTTGCCCAAGAGAGGAAGGAAGTTCATAGTAGTGTGCAGACATCTAGTAGAGTCACATCCATATGTTGAATAGGGAATCACAAAAGGAGTTATGGCTCATTTAGTGCAAAAGGTCATGTTTTGCAGAATTAGCATAAAGGCAAATTTGCAAGTCATTTTTTATCACTCAAGTGAAAAAGCTGCAAGGAGGCAAGAAGAAGAAATAAGCTACATTACATCCTAGGGTTTGTGAATTTGCAAAAGGTATTTTTTATTGAATTTCTCTATGCTTACAGTCATGGCTACTCCCTCTCTAGTCAAAGTGTCACCTCAACCTCATCCCGAATTCAGGAAGTGTCTGGATATATCAATCGAGAATGATATGGTTGGTTGTTTGTTGAGAATCTTGCTTAGAGTCATTCCTTCAGAAGATGTTAGGGCTTTCATTTATTCGAAGCTCGAGAAGTTCAATCACACCAAGATACTCAATTTATGGATAGATGAAATCACTGGTGATGACTTCAATGTCACACCAGAATACAAGTCTCTGGTGGAAAATAAATTGAATGCTTGGAACGAGTTTCCACATTTTTGTTTTGATGACAAATGGGTGTGAATGGCTATGATCAGATTCCATGACACTTCTTTTTGGCTAGATGAATCTCACCTAATTAGAAAAGAGGTCATGAAGGTTCTTACTAGGTTGAATGACACTAGCATTCTTCCGACACCGAAGGCAGTCAAAAATAAGGAGGTTAAAAACCTAATTCAAGTCATTTTTGATGGTAGGTTTCTGGTGGTTCATACAGTCACAAATGTAGCTATGAGGTATGTTGCATAGGTTATAGGCAACCAAATTTAATACACAAACATAGATAACTCCATCTTTATTACAGTCATCTACATTGCATACAATATGGTAGTTAATAAAGTGGACTACGGCCTTTGTGAACTCATCAAAGAGCAATTTCTTGAGAATCTGAATTAGTGCAAGTGAAGCAAGAAGAAGGTCGTGTTCTGGTATGGAACCCTTTCACTTTGTTTTCTTTTCTATTTCATGCATGAAATTATTGGTCTTGGTCTGGTTGTATGGTTGTCTAATAAACTAGTTGCTCATCAAATTGTTGAGCAAATGAGGAGGTATGGTGATCCTACTACATAGTAACTGGAATTCACTTCATTTTTCTCTATACTACAATATAAAATATACAACCGGGATAGAATCACTGAGTCTATAGTCTCCAAAAACAAGAACGATATTACATTCATAGTCACTATTGACAAATGTATGATGGAGTCTATTTTTCCAAGAACTCAGTGGGTACCCAAATTGGGGTATGAAGTTTCAGAAGAGTATGTGGAATTCCTTGTAAAAAAATTGTTAGGAAGTCCGGTAGACGCCTCTCATAAGAGGTTTGGCACTACATAAGAAAAATCCAAAGAAATCCAGGAAGAAAATATGTCAAAGGAAGTCAAAAGGAGAGTTTAGAAGACTCTAAAGGTGATAAAGGAAGAAGGGGGTATAATTGAGGAAGCTCGTGCAACATTCAAAAGAATTACTCGAAGCACAACTAGTAGCTCATCTAGTAGTCTTGTAAAAGTAGTTGGTCCTCTGGAAGGAAAGGAGAGTTTGCCTGGTAAGAGGAAGAAAGACCTTCCTCCACCTACCCCAAGCAAGAAGGTGAAAGAAACAAAACCATCTAAAGTTAATACTGTTATTGAAGAGTCTGAAACAAAATCTGAACCATACAAGTACCATATTATGGTCTAGGAGAAGAAATCAAAAGAGGTAACCCAGGATACTCCTGATGTAGATACTTTGTTTGAAATTATTGTTAAAGGAAACTTTAAAGAAGTTGATGATTTATATAACACTGCCACGTCCAAGTGAAAAAAGAACATTACACAAGAATTTGTTTTATACTGCTCAAGATTTGATGGGAACGTAGAACATTTAAAAGAGGATATTCCTGATAGTCTTTGGGTTGGTTTAAACACAATTCAAGCAAATGCTAGGAAATTTGGTAAGGATATTGTAAATGAAGCTCTCTCTACTATTTCAAAACTTGTGAAAGAAGAAATTTTAGCAATCTTTAATGAGATCAGTTGGTCAGGGTTAAGGATAAAGAAAAGGGAACACACCCTCATGGAAAATAAAGAATTTGCAAAAAAAATGAAAGAACAAGTCATTGAAAAGCTTACAATCATAGCAAGAAAACTTGGGATGTTGATTGATAATGGCTCGACTACATCATCCGCTGCCCCCTCTTGCTCTCATGAAAAATTAGATATTGAAAATGTTGTAAACCTTGTACCAAAATATACAGATATAGAAGTGTATAATCTTGATTTGAATCCTCTGAAAATTGGGCACTCTCATTCTCCAGATAAAAATGTTGCTCCAGTGAATGTAGAAGAAGAATAGGAAAAAGAAGTTAAAAAAGAAGATAAATTTGAGAAGGAAGGAGAGGAACCAGGAAGAAAAGAAGAAGAAGAGATAATTGCATAATAAGTTGATGCCAGTAAGCAAGAAGGAAACACTGTGCAAGAGGAAAGAAAAGAATCGGTAGCAGGGGAAATTAAGAAAAGAGAAGAAACTACAAGCACTTCCACCAATACCTACTTTGATGATGCCTTAAAGAGTTAACTTGCTTCATCAATCATGGTCCAGCCTATCACCTCTTCCAAGGTATTTCTTGATCTTCAGAAAATTAACCCTGTTCAAAAACTTCAAATCGATGAATCCATTCAGGCCTCGACCAAAGTTGAAATGATTAAGGAGTTAGAGGAAAAGGATAACTTGATTGAAGAGACCATTGCTACTCTTCAAAGCATTATTCCATAATGCAATTTAGATCAGTCAGGAAGAAATGTAGACAAATATAGAACATTAGTCAATATTGTGAAGGACTTCTCTACCTGTATGAATGAAAATCTCCAGAAGGAAAAGGAAGCTGAAAGTAATAAACTTTTATAGGAGTTAAAAGATCAGTGTGCAAGTGTCTTCGCAAACCTTCATCAATTTATCCAGCAAGGACAAGACCTTCTCGAAGAAGGAAACTCTCTGTATTTGTACAGCCTGCAGTGGCCAGATGCCACAACTGAAATAAAAAAGAGATTGAATCAATTGAGTCAATAACCCAGGAAGCATATCAGTCTTTCAAGCTATCTAAAGATTTTTCCGGTTCTGGGAGATCCTCAATTGAGGAACTACATAAGGGGTACCTCGAACTACAACAACAATGAGACAACATCATTCTACCCTTAGGAAATCTCCAGGAGATGTGTGCAGATAGTATTTCATTGATGAATCATGCCCTCCTAAAGGCACAATAGGCTACTCTTTCTGAACCTTGCTCCATTATTGATGGAGAATCTCTTCTTGCGTCTATTCAGGTTCATGCACAAATGTTAACTGAAGCAATATTGCAGTGGAATGATAATAAGGGTAAGTGGATTTCCCATCTTCAAAAGATCAAGTAGTCATTCTCTAGTGGTGCATCTGGTGCTTCTTAAACAGTTTTCCCGGCACCCCTTGTTCATTGATGTCAAAAGGGGGAGAAACACAGAGAAAGAGAAAAGTTTTTGAAAAACAAAGTTATTCATCTCAAGGGGATTTTTGAAGTTTTGTCTTTCTGATTTTTTTTTTTTTTTTTCCATTATTGACAAAGGGGGAGATTGTTGATATTTTTTATTGATGTCATTAATTAGTCCGGTATTCTTCTCTCTGTCTTATTCTTTGTTCCAGCAACGATGTTACCGGCATAAGGCTTTTGGTCTACGTAGTTTTTGGTCCGACCCTATTTGGCATAGCAGGGGATAAATTTTTGCATCTATGTCAACATATTGGGTAACGCGTTCATCCATTTATATCTCCAGACCAAGCTGACTATGTGGATATGTAGATCTAGTAAATAAGTGAAACAAAATAATCTCAAAGATAGAATGAATGAATATATGTGATATATAGTAGTGAATTGTTTATGTATGTGATATAATTAGATAGAGTTGTGTTTATACAAAAAAATTTACACCTCAACAGGAACTGTATTCATGCATATGCAAATGCAATTTTAACAATTCATTTTTGCAATATTCTCTTTGGCTATAAATCATCTCTTAGTTGTAATAGTTGCCTTTATATTTAGGGCAGTGATCCCACCAATAGTGATCCAACCCGATAGTGATCCACCCTTTTATCCTATAACCAGTTACTTAATACTTGAGAGTTAACCCTCTCTGTGGTTTTCCCATCTTGGGTTTCCATGATAAAAATCATTGTGTTATGTGGTGTTGTGTTTTGTTCGGTAATTTTAACTATGTTATGTGGATAGCTATTTAAGGGTTTTAATATTTTTAGAGGAATACTAATTCACCCCTCCCCTCTCAATATTTTGGATGTTCAACACAAACCCCTATTTTGGTGTTTCCACATCCACGAATAGACAAAGATACCACAAGACAGAGAAATAGAAAATAGATGATATGAAATGTCAAGATAAAGAAAGAGAACATGCAATATATCAATATACTACTGAATAAGAATGATAATGCAACAAAAGGAAGTGTTACCCTCCTTCCAAAAAGCTTATGAATCTGAGAGGAAGTGTTATGCTTTGAGAGAGCTTGTGATAAGGTGTAGAGTCAAAAATGTGTAAGAAGCTTGGTGTAGAAGAGCAAGAATGCAAGAGAGAAAGAAGAGAATGAAGATTGAGAGAATGTGAGATAGAATGATAGAATAAATTGCTAGAAAGTGAGAATTAATGAATGAGAGGGAAGAAGGCAAGTTTGAATGAATAATAACATGCAAGAGGGTCATGTTTGGGTGCGCCTGGGACTATAGACACGTTACACTTTGTGGGAAGGTAGAAGAGTAATGTCACAATGGCCATAGAATCATGAAACTTGTCAAGGCATTTGCATGACGTGCAAACATCTACATAACACGAATGTGTCTCTGAAAAAAATTGCCTCAATGACCGACAACAATGGGGTCAAGGATGAAAATGAAGGAAGGGGGCAAGGTAATTATTAGTATCATCTCATTAGGTTAATTTAAGGTTGATGTAATGTGAAATTTCATTGGGGTTGCAATTTTATGACATTACAATGTGTAATATGGGATAGATGTTTGGGAAAAATAGTGAGTATTGCAACAAGTTTACCATGAGATAATAGAAAAGTATTGAATCCAACAAGTATCACCTTCTTGTTACCCCCTTTGATTCCCCCTCGAGCTCAACAAAGTGGTCCAAAATTGATACCCCATCAAGTAGAAGGAAAATTTACTCTCACATTAAGACAAGAACTCCATCAACTGAATAGCCACAAATATCATAAGGTATAATTGATGTGACACCTCTTACACTAAGAATTCTTGGTGCAAGACCATTGATTTTTAAAATTTTAGGATCTACTTCAAGTGATATGTCAAATCCAACATTGGAAAGTTTAAGGAGAAAAAATAAGAAGTTTAAGGGATATTTATGATCAAATTGAAGGTGAACATAATGTTGATCTACTTTCACTTTCTACTTTATTTTCATAGGTAGATGATCCAATTTATTTTGAATAAACAATTGAAGATAAAAATTGGTCTTAAACCATGAATGAAGAGATTGATGCTATCTAAAATAATTGAATAAATGGGAGTTAGTGGATCTTCTAGGAAAAAAAGTTGTGATAGGAGTAAAATGGCTCTATAAGACCAATTTTAATGCAAAAGAAGATGTGTAAAACCATTAATTGAGGCTAGTAGTAAAAGGTTTTTCACAACAACTTAGAGTTGACTACAGTTAAATATTTTCTTTAATAGCACAACTAGACCTAATAATAGAAGCTCAAGAAAAAGGCTAGTAATACCAAATAGATGTAAAATCAATATTTTTGAGTAGTTTTTGTAAACAAAAAGTATATGTGGAGCAACAACAAAGATATGAGATATTAGACCACAAATACAAGGTCTATAGACTCAATCAAGATCTCAAAGCATGGTACAATATAATTGATTCTTGTGTCTTATTTAATGGCTTTAGTGGGAGTATAAATGATTCAACTTATATACAAAGATGAAGAATAAATTCAAGTTATAATTGTATATTTTCATGTTGATGACCTGAAACTCATGGGTTAATTATCAATTGATTTGTTCAAAGGAGCCATGAAGAAGGAATTTGAGATGACCAATTTGGATCTCATAAAATATTTTGTTGGAATTGAGTTGAATCAATTTGAAAATGGAATATTCATTTCTCAACTCAAGTATGCCAAGAATAGTTTGAAAAGATTCAATATCGAAAATTGTATGCCTAAACCAACACCAATAGTAATAGGTTTGAAGTTAAGGACATATGATAGGGGATTAAATGTTGATCAACATTATACAAAAAACTCATTGGTAGTTCAATGTACTTTACAACCAAACCTTATGTATAATGTTATCTTTATTTAAATTTGTATAGAATCTCTAAAATACTCTCATTAGAAACAAAGAAAATTAGTTTTCAGATATGTGAATGGAATGATGGAATTCAATACTCAAGATTAGATGAGTTCAAATTCATAGGATACACACATGTTGATTTTGAACGCAACATTCATGATGGAAAGATTATATCTAGTTATATTTTCCACTTTGGAATAGATGTACAATATCATGGGAATCCAAAAAATAACCCATTGTCACTCTTTAATTAGTAGACAAAAATATATAGTAGAAGCAAAAGTAGCATGTCAAGAAATTTGGATGAGAATAGTGTTAATAGATTTGATGCACAAGAAAAAACAAATATTTTTTGTGACAAATCAGCAATTGCACTATCTATGAACCTAACATTTCACAAAAGGAGAAAGCATATATAAATTAAGTACCATTTCATCGAACAATTAATCAACAAAGGAGATATTTATTTAGAATTTTATAGATAAATTTATTAGTACGCAAATATCTTCACCAAGCCACTAGAAAAGATATATTTGAATTAAGAGACCATTAAGGTGTTCTAGATAACAATAGTTGTGATCAAGGGGGAATTTTGGAATTACTAATCCTAAACACCACTATCACACATTTTTCTTACTTTTAACTATATCTCTTTAAGTTAGGGTATGACATATAATTTAGTAGTTTACGTGTCTCCCCTATTTGTATTCTATTTCTTTTTTTATTTCTCTAAGGTCCCTATCCTATGGGTATGGGCCGAATTCTCCACAACATGGGCTTAGATAATTTTATTGATTTTTTTCTTTTTCAATTACATAAATTTTAACATTAGGTTATCTTTATAAAGAATCAATTGGCTTAATATATTTATTTATATATCTAAAACTATAATTCCCTTCCCATTTGCGGCCTTGAGATGTCTTGGTCTTAACATTTTTTTTATGTATCATGGGATGCATAGGTTCTTCTTGTTCTTGTTGCTTTGTGTACATTTTAGCTTCACCATTTTTATTGTTAGTCTTGGTTGTGGCTTTTTTTATTCCTTTGTATGGTTTGTTTGGACCACCCACATGTTTCAAGATGGTGTTCCTCAACATGTTGTTTGTTAGTGTTTTGTATTCTTTGAGATGTGTGTATGGTAGTGTGCCAAGTTTCTTATGATAACTTTGTGTATCTCGTTGTTGTGGTATGACTTTACATGCATGTGTGATGGTTATATGCCTAGTTTATCATAATCCTTTAGTTCATGGATATGCATGTTATTATTCATGATGGATAAATGTATCATGATTGTTTGACTTTTGAATTCACTAATTTACATTTTATATGGTGTTGTACCCCATTGGGTGAATGCTATGATTTAAGGCTTTCATTTCTTCATTAGAAGGGCTTATTAACTAGATTTTTTTTTTTTAAATCACATTATGAATATGATTCTCTTCGTCAAAAAATGTTTTCTTCTAGTGAAATATCTCTACATATATATTGTATTTTATGTCATATTCATGACCACCTTCTCCTGCAAAAGAGTAATAATCTTCACTAAAGACCCTTATAAGGATAAAATCTTAGTTTTCTAATCATCAAGGTCTAAATTTGACCTATGGCTATTATCATTGCACTCATGATCACAATATTCATTTGGGTTCATGACTACTAAATCTACGTGAAATTAAAATGAGGAATGAGGAAGTTGGCAATCAATACACCAAGGCCTATCGTATACAGTGTTCACACCTATCCTTTTTAGAAGGTCTAGAGTCTATTTATTTGGTAATCCCTTAGGATATGGTGCACTATTTTTTTTTGTTTTAAGTGGAATTATAAGGATGATTAGACAACCTAGGAATTATTTTGTTTCTTCCCTAATTATTCATTAATTTTCCATACCCTTCTCATTCTTAGCTACCTTGTATGTCAATTCCTTTAGGGAATGCATCACCTAATCCATTTTATCTTCTATAACAAGAGCCTACTACTTTGGCCTTTATCACTAGACAAAATTCTTACATCACTTCTTTTGTGTGTCTTTCTTCAAGCTCTCTTATTAATTTCAAAGTTGGATGTAATCATGCATAACTCTCTTAATGTGTGCAGTTCTTAATCTCTTAGTAGGTACCCCATCTTGGAATCATATGCATTATAATATAAGGGCAAACACATGGACTCATTTGATCTCATATAGGATATGATCTTTTCCAAGATTTTAGAAAATCTAGTACTGAATTTTGATACAAATTGATTGAATCCTTAAGAAATATTTGTGAATTTAGTTATTATGAATCTATGGTTAGTATTGTACCCATACTATTCTCTAAGTACTCTTTGGAACTTTGTCGAATATTTAATGCTTCCATTAAGTAGAATTTTATTCTATTGTTTGGTTATGTCATCCAAAGGATAAATAAATTTAAGTTCATCAATACATCCTCTTCTTCAACATCATAGTCATCTATTAGGTTTTTGAAGGCTCTATGGTGATCTTCCTCAAACAAAATTTTTCCCTTGAAAATTTGTGAGCTTAGACCTAACTTCTATAGGAAATGGATTTGGATATGTAGCTATCCAAAAAAAATTATTTTCATGTATCTTTTGATATTTAAAGGTGGCTTAGTAGGAACTTATATTCTATTATTTATGACTCCTAGACATTGTTTCCTACTCCACCACTAGGGTTGTTTACTCCTTTGTTTTCATACTAGTTTAAATCTCTTAAATTTTCAATTCTTCACCTTAAATCCTCCACATCCCCTTCATCTTGCAACCTAGCTAGCTCAACTATGAAATTAGCTACTTCTTAGACACGATCAAAATTCTAATCATTATGATCTAACCATGTCTTTGGTTAATCCTTGGGTTATTATTCCTCAAAATATTCATACTTCACATATAATTTCAATCAGTTGCATTATTCAAACTAATATAATATCATAATGAATGATCTTCCTCTTTAGCCTATGAAGTAGATGACTAGTCATACATGGCATTTTGTCTTGTATTCATTCTAGCTATAAGAGCTTCATTATAATTTGGTCTTCTACATCTCTTTTTTTCTTTCTTATGTAAGCTTATAAAAAATTCTTGGTATTTAGGGTCACAAAGTTTTTCCCCAATGGATTAATTAACACCTCTAGGGGGACGACTTCCTTAGGGTATATGTTATGAAACTTTTTCCCAAAGTGAAAGAAAGTTATTTTTTCATGAAATTATGATTTAAAATTAAAATAGAGATTGCAAAACGAAGGATATTATGCTCATTTAGTTAAAATTGACATTAATAGAGTATTTATATAAACTCTTTCAAATAGAAAAAATAATTGTATTTATCTATATAATTATTAAAAAGGTAATCTTTATGAAATAATTTTATGGTTTGAAAACCAACCCTTAAGGCTTATTTAAATCATTTATGTGAGACTTGGAAAAGAAACATGATCACTCAAGGAAGAAGGTGGTTTGGTGAGCTATGGGCATTGGAGAAGGGGGCACATAGAGTGTGTCCAACTTGAGGTATAGAGTAAACTTGGGATTGTCTTAGCTAGGGATTTTCTATAGAATGAGTAGGCATGATGCAAGTAGGAACACATTCTTGAATGTGAGTTGGCACAATTTGAGTAGACACACACTATGTTCTTACATGTAAGTTTTCCAAAATGTGTCATAGCTATGAGGGCCAATACAACTAAAAACTTCCTAGGGTGAGAGTGACCTTTCTAAGTTTTGTGATTCAGTTAAGTATTAAACTTACTATTATTCAAAGATATTTATAAGTATAAATAAATGAGATAGTGTTGATTTGATTAAATTCTTTAAATATTTTATTTATTCATATAGTTGGATTCCAATTTATACATTAATGATGGTGTTCTTAATGTACTTAAGTCTTCAACTAGTTAATATTGATAAATAAACATTTTTTTCATTTATATCTAAATTATAGATATACTTAACTATCTCTAAAACTTTGATAAACAAAACAAACCCACTACCATATAAAATTATCTTTGATATATTAAATCTATCCAATTTGTCTCTTGAAGAAAATTTTGGTATCAAATCTAGTTAGGATATGCTAATCACTCCAAAATTTCATTCATTAGATTTTGATTACAAGTGTGAGGTTTTCCTCTCATTCCATCTAACATTTCACATCTAAATTTTTTTTATCGGTCCTTAGATTCCCTCTTTTTAAAAAGATAGTTAAATTGACTAATTAATCTTGTTTTCTTTATCTACTACAATGTATTATACAAATTGAAATAATGAAATATGTACTTATCAAACCACCACTACAATCAAATCAAACTCTATGATTTCTATTATAATTATTAAATGATATATGATATTTAATTTTGAGTTAGATTTCATAATCCAATTCATTTAAAATTATTTCATTATAACCAAATCACAATAATCTTATATACAAATTATAAAATATTTGACAATACCTAATATATTTTATACTTCTATTAATAGATCAAAAGTCTTTTAAAAAAAATAAAATAATCAAAATTCATAACATTAGTGCTAGAACGGACTCTCTTTCTTAAACTCTTGTACGGTAAAATGCATTTGGAGTATAGAGTAAGAGAAGTATTAAATTGTATTGAATACAAGGGATTTTGGTGATGGTAGTTCAACCAATCCAACAATTTCCATGGGTAAGATGGAAATGGTATTGGACAATTGGGTATGACACATAGTTTGTTCGACTATATGTCTTAGTATTTGAAGTGCCCATTGAAGAAGAAGAAATGAACTATCCTCTTTTCATCTACCCAAATATAAATTTAGATTAATATAAAAACTTGGGATCTAAAGTATATTAAAATCATAGTGGAAGGTGATTAGGGATTGTGTATTTTGTGATATTTTTTTAATATATATTTAAAATGGTGAAATTTATTGTGATAATTTAGTTGATCATATTGATGTGCTTCTCATGAACATCCTCTTTGAATGTTTTAATTTAAAAACAACTTAATTAGTGATGCAAGAGTAAGACCATTGTTCTTGAATAAGAGAAAAAATGGTAGTGAGGCTGTAGTGAGGCTATAGTACAAGTTATTAGAACTAATAGATTTTGTAAAGCAGTACAATTGTAGTCTTCAAGTTGATACTGTTTAGGTATGCTATCTATAAGTATATGTATATTTTCATATGCTTTGAGTTGTTAATAAGAGTAATTGATGCCTGAGAAAAAAAATTCTTAATGTTTTAGTGATTATATTGTTCTTATTAGCTTGATCATCTTAATCAGATTGTTATTTACATTATTTATTTATATTCTACTCACGAAGTTGATTAAGATATTGCTAAGAAATAAAATGATAAATAAATAGAATTGAATAGGTGTTTATTTTTGAACTAGAATGGACTAATACACCACATGAAATTAATGTTTTAGGGTTGTCTTACTATGAAACTAATTTTTGAACCAACAAAAAGAAAATCATGTGCCATTGTATTGCCTAGTATTAGCTTTAGCTAAGGATCACCAATATTTATAAGTTTGATGTGATCTAAAAGAGTTATGAAATTGTTAAAAATAACTAAGAACAAGTTGCATTTGTGTGTACCTTCATACATATCAGTTATCATGGGTGAATGAGTCAAAAAAATCAAGTAATATGATTTATAATTTCAACTTTTATGTGTGTGTATTATAAAATTATTTATGTATGTTAATTAATTTTTTAGTTGATTTCTAAGTTTTGTTTCTCTAAATATTAGTTTTTTGTGGCATGTTAGAAAACAAAACTTCATTAAGAAATTAAGAAATTAATTATATATTTAGTATTATTTCCTCAAAATTAAAAGCTAAACTAGCAGCATAACTATTTCAAATATCAAAGTATTGTCGACATTTATAACCTTCCTTTGAACATATACATCTAGGTTATTTCACTTATGTAAGAATAGTCATTTTCTTACTCAAGTTGCCAAGAACCTAAATAAATTTGTATCATATTTTTTATAATTTTTTTAAGAATTGTCTAAATAAAAGAATTGAATCTTTTGCTATCCAATCTATGAGAGTATGTTAGGATGAACAAGCTATGATATTTCCTTAGGAATAATTATAACCTTATCTCCTAAGAAACAAATCTCTCCTTTGAACAAAATTGAGCTGGTTAATAGTTTGTGACTTGTTATCATAGAGATGATGTTGAGTTGATGTAATTTGCATAAGTTACCCTTCGATGTGGAATCATTCAAAAAAATCCTCAGTGTGAGGCTATATTGGGTGTTTCTAGATGGAAGGAATTGTGTCCTATACTAAAAAAATATTTTAGTTGAATACCATTTTGTAACTATATCATGTTTGTAGATCAATCCATTTATTATTAACACCTTCTCAACATAGATCATGATAGGAACTTATGTTGTAGACATTATTTGAATATATCCTAAATATATAAATCATATTAGTATAAGGAATGTTTTTTAGTATAAGGACCAAACCAAACTCGCTTATTTTATATCGAAAAAAAATCCAACCACAATATGAAGGTAGAAATACAAGTGTAATATTATTATGTTTCAAAAAACTAACATTAGTATTGATATGATAATGATACGATGATTTCATATTGTCGATTCCTCAAACATAAGTTAAAAAAAACATAGCAAAATTTATGATGATTAGTTGTTGTCTCCTTTTATACTTAATGCATTTCCCTCATAATACCCTTTGTATATTTAGATAAAAAAAAATTGGTTATATTGTGGGTTCATAACCTAGGTCCTAGGATCATCTTCACCTCTTAAAATTTGGGATATTGTTTAAATGGGTTAGGTAGAATGAAACAATAATTTTATAATATATGAAACCAAATAAATTATCTTAGTCTCAAACATGGAGACACATCATTTTTTTTACAAGGATGAGACAACCTCTAAATTTCTTTTGCTTATATAGAAGTTGAAAAAGAATTATATATTAGTGTAAATAGGTATTATATAAACTAAGGGGATTCTTTTAAGGAGTGTTTTGTGGGTGGTAATTTTTTGCTTTGAATTCTAGGACTTTGTACTATCTTTTATTTTATTGTACTTGTATTTAGACTTGATCAACCCAATAAATTTGTGCATATGTTGTATATAGTATTATAGAAAAGATCCTTAGGATGTTATATCATGTTGTTAATTACCTATGATTCTATGACAAGGTGATATATGTTGAATATTTTTTTTACTAGATTAGGTGTTACAAACACACTATTAATAGCAATAAACTTATTTATATTAAATCCTTGTTTGATTCAAAACTTGCCTCAAAACTTGGTTTGAGTAGACTATACAAAACGATATAAACTTTTAAGGATAATTATGTACTTATTTTTGTCAATTGTATTTGGTATAGAAAAGAGGATATTCATGTAGTTTAGAATGCATTTCTATCATCTTGAAATGTATTTTAGTATATGGATTATGGGTATGTGCACTAATCTGTGACACAAAAAATATGTCATTTTTTTACCTGAAATGACCATTTGGAGAGCACCAAATTTGGCACTCACCAAATGACTTGGATGACTAGGCCTAAGGCTCAGTATTTCAAAATGCAACTCATTTGGAAAGCACCAAATGAAGTGCATCATTTGGCAAGCGCCAAAGGAAGTGCATCATTTGGAAAGTGCCAAATGAAGTGCATCATTTGGAAAGTGCCAAATGAAGTGCTTCATTTGGCAAGCACCAAATTTGGCGCTCGCCAAATGTGATGCATGACTTTTTGGAATGCAGTTTTTTGGACTCTTTTTCTTTTCTTCTTTGTCTTTGTCTGCCAAGGAAAGTATAAGTTGACATTTACATATGGAAATTTACTTTCTTATACTTTAAGTTATATTTCATCTATATAGTTTTAGGGTGTTTGAGAGTGGTTTCAGATCTCTTGGAGTTACAATGAAAATTCTAGCTTTTGGAAGATCTTATAATTTTTCAAACTTATTCAAATTTTAGTAATCAACAAGTTGTATCATCTTTCTCTCTATCTCTCTATCTTTCTCATTATGTATCTTATAATCTCTCTCTATTGGATGTTGTGGTTGTGTTGCTGATATGTGGTTGTCATTGATGTCAACACTATAAGCATTGATGATTCTGAAGGTTGTATATGTCGAGGATATTGATAAAATTAGAATAAATATGTTGTAGGTAGTCTGTGAAGATCAAAATGGTGGAAATTTGTGTACATTGATAATCAGAGGTCGTGCTTTAAAGGGTTTCTTGTTGAGCCTATCTAGTATGTTGTCCGAAATTTTTAGTGGTACGCATCAAGATTGAAGCTAGTTATGAATTTATGAGTTGCTACAGTTATTTTGTTATTGTAGCAGGTGTTTTTGGAAGAAGAGATTGCAATTCTGGTAAATTGAGTTGTTGTGTATGCTACTGTGATGTTTAGTGATGTTTCTAGATTGTGCTCTATCATTGTGGTATGTCTGTGTTGATTAGTGTGTTCGTGATCGAAGATTTTCCTTTGTGTGTTCAAGGTTTTCATGTTCTTAGCCGACATGATGGTGGTAGCATGTTGTGGATCCTTATGGATTAATATTTTATTGTTTGGCATGTTCGAGGATGTTGATTTAGGTCTTCATTATGTTGTGACAGACCTAAGTTGGTGTGCATTGAGATTTGTTCATGAATTGGGCCAACAGTTGTAATTTATTCTTTATTTGTGGCCAACAAAGTTGTTGATGTAAAATCATGTAGCAGATATATAAGGGTGATTGTTTCCTCAGTTTGAAAGAGAAGCAAGTGTGAGTGTGTGGTGAATGTATGTGAAATGTGCGAATAAAGATCAGATCATTTGATTTCAAAGCAGAATGTGAAGAAGATTGAGCGAAGTGTGAAGAAGTGTTTATGTTCCTAACTAGAACTGTCATCAGGCTTTTGTAGAAGCCAATTTCTCAGTTCAACCTCATCGGATGGATTTAATCTGATTGTTTTATGCAAGGTAGTGAGCCTTCCCTTTGAGCAGTGAGCTCTAGGCAGTGTGCCTGAATTCATGTGCATTCCTCATTCATCTTTCATTATACTTCTAACAAGTTATAATCTTATGGACTAACATCCACCGTGGTTTTTCCCCTTATAGGGTTTCCACGTATAAAAATCTTGGTGTTCATGTGTTTCTAATGTGTTGTTGATTTATGCTTTCAATTTTAATTATCAGATATGAGATTAAAGATTGATCAAGGTTGAATAATTTTAAATTTTGTAACAACTGATTCACCCCCCCTCAGTTGTCTATCCTTGTTTTTCCAACAAATGGCATCATAGCTAGTTCCTTTGAAAATTTTTAATAGCTTGAGGTGATCCGAGATGGCATCATACAAGAAGGATAATCCAAGATTCAATGGTACAAATTACTCTCTGTGGAAAGTCAGAATGGAGTGTCATTTGAAGTGCATTGGTTAACCCTTCTAGAAGATTACAAAGAACATATATAATATTCCTAAGAATGGTCCTTCTACTCTTGATGAGATCAAAGAAGCTGAAAATAATATCAAGGCTATAGAAGCATTGCTAAGTGATTTGAAAAATTTAGAAATGACAAATGTGATAAGTCTAAAGACTGCACATGAGATCTAGAATAAATTGGAGACATTGTATGAAGGAGATGTACAAGTGAAGATCGCTAAGCTAACAAGTTTGAAAGGCAAGTGGGAGAACTTGAAGATGAGTGAAGATGAAAACATTGCTGCTTTCATGTAGAAGGTAAATGAACTAGTGATGGGTATATGGTGTGTCGGTGGAGTTATGGAAGAAAATGAGATTGTGGCTAAGGTGCTCAGATCAGTGTCTACTTCTTACAAAATAAAATCTCATGCTATTAAAGAACTTGAGATAGTAACAAATGTGATAAGAGACATGTTGATTGGTAAACTAGCTGCCTTTGAGTTGAGTGAGTTTGGTGAGTCTACTCCTAAGAAAAAATCTGCATTTAAAGCTACTATATCCGAAAAAATCCAACAGAGATATTATCTAGGAGAAAGTTCCAGAAAGACATTCAAGTATGAAAATGAGATGAGATTTATTGAAGATAAAGAAAGAGAGCTATAAGAGCTGGAAGCATTGATTGTGAAAAGAGAATCTAGAGAACATGGTAAGTATAAAGGAAAACTGCCTATTAAATGTTTCTCTTGCAGTAAGATAGGTCATTTTGCATCAAGGTGTCTTGAAAGAGTTTCTAAGTATAAACCTGACAAGTTTATATTTCAAAACAAATCTTATTATGCTGAAGAAGGTGTTACTAATGATGAATATGATAAAGAAACTCGAAATGAAGATGGATGGGTATTCATTGCTATCAAGGAAAATGGTATGGTGTCCATTGAATCTACTAACAATCAGACAATTGAGAAAACTCTTGCAACCAAAATTGATGAAAAGGATGAATGGGTGATTGATAGCGGATGCTCACATCATATGATTAGTGACAAAAGCAAGTTTTTAAGTTTGGAAAAGTATTGCGGTGGTGTTGTAAGATTTGGAGATAACAATGTTGGTGTGATTTGTGGCAGAGGCACTATTTCTCTTGGTGGTAAATGTAATATTGATGATGTTCTTTATGTTGAAGGATTGAAGCATAACTTGTTGAGTGTTGGACAGATGGTAAACAAGGGATACAATCTTCATTTCAAAGATGGTAAGTGTAGGATATTAGAAAGCTTTTGAAATGCAATTGCTTCAGGTACAAAGACGAGAGGTAATATTTTTCACTTAAGTGTTGCTAGTGAAAGTTGCTTAATTGTTCAAGTTGATGCAAGTTGGTTATGGCATAGGAGGTTGTGTGATGTGAATTTTGATAACATTGTCAAAGTAAGCTCCACTCAAGCAGTCAGAGATCTACCTAAGTTAGTGAAGCCTACTAACACTATATGCAAGGAATGTCAGATGGGAAAGCAGACAAGAATTTCTTTTAGGAGAAAACAACATCATTCCAATGGAGTGCTGGAGTTGGTTCATATTGATCTATGTGGTCCATCTAGAATCATAAGTCTACACGGAGAAATGTACTTTATGTTGATTATTGATGATTACTCTAGGATGATATGGGTTGCTTTCTTGAGAGAAAAACATGACACTCTAGAAAAGTTCAAATGTTTCAAAGCTTTGGCAGAAAATGAGACAAGTCTGAAGGTCATATTCTTAAGATCAGACAGAGGTGGTGAATTCAATTCATGGGAATTCAATTCATTTTGTGAAGAGCATAGAATCAAAAGACAGTTATCTGCTCCCCAGACCCCTCAACAGAACGAAGTTGTTGAAAGGAAGAACAAAACAATTCTAGATGTTGCTAGAACTATGATGTTGGAAGGTAATGTCCCTCATATCTTTTGGAGAGAAGTTGTAAGCACTGTTGTATACACTATCAATCGAGTAAATGTTAATGGTAAATCTGGTAAGACTCCTTTTGAGTTATGGTTTGGTTACAATCCCACTGTTAAGTAATTCAAAATATTTGGAAGTAGATGTTATATTAAGAGAGATGAAGATATTGGCAAGTTTGATGCTAGAAGTGATGAAGGAATCTTTCTGGGTTAGTCTACTAAGAGCAAGGCATACCGATGCTATAATAAAATATTGAAGAAAATGGTTGAAAGTGTAAATGTCAGAGTTGATGAAGACACTATTAGATCATCCAGATACTGTGGATATGATTCAGATGACCAACAAGATAGTACTGGCAATGGAAAGAATGTGCAGACACAGAATCAAGTTCAAATTGTTCCAATGAATCAAGAGAATCATGAAGAAGAAGATAGTGGAAGTGCATAAGAGAGAAAAAAAGAACCAAAAGTTCCAAGGTATGTAAAGCTAAATCACTCTGAGAATTATATTATAGGAGACAAGAACAAAGGTGTGCAGACTAGAAGAAGAATTGCAAAAGAATATTGCCTAATTTCCAAAACTGGGCCTAGTAATGTTAATGAAGCATGTAAAGATAAATAGTGGATGGAAGAAATGAAGGAATAACTGATGCAGATAGAGAAAAATGATACATGGACTCTTGTTCCCAAACCTCAAGATAAATTTATGATTGGAACCAAATGGGTTTTTCGGAATAAGTTGAATGAACAAGGTGAAGTAATCAGAAACAAAGCAAGACTGGTATGTAAAGGATACTCACAGATGGAAGGTATTGATTTTGAAGAAACCTTTTCCCATGTTGCTAGAATTGAAGCTGTAAGGTTATTTCTTGCTTATGCCACTTTCAAGAATTACAAATTTTATCAAATAGATGAGAAGTCAGCATTTCTAAATGGTGAATTAGAAGAAGAATTTTATGTTGAGAAACCAGATGGATTTCAATTGACTAATGAAAAAGATATGGTTTGCCGATTGAAGAAAGCACTATATGGACTTAAACAAGCTCCTAGAGCATGGTATGCAAGATTGGATAAATACTTGTTGAAGCTTGGACTCAACAAAGGTACCACTAACAACAATTTGTATTTCAAGATGGATCGGGATAAAGAGTTGATTGTTGAAGTTTTTGTTGATGACATTATTTTTGAAGGTGATGATGACTTATGCATGAAGTTTGTTGATGAAATGAAAAGTGAATTTGAGATGTCAATGATAGGAGAGTTGAAAATCTTTTTAGGATTGCAAATAACTTAGTTATATAATGGAATTTTCATATCTTAGTCCAAATATGTAAAAGAGTTACTAAAAAAGTTTGGCATGGAAGACTCAAAACTAGTTGGTACACCCATGGTAACCAGATGCAAGTTAACATAGAATGATGATTCTCTTAAGGCTAATCAAACAAGGTATAGGTCAATGATTGGTGGACTATTATATTTGACTCATACCAGACTAGATATTATGAGTGTTGTATGTATGGTTGCTAGATATCAAGCTAATCCAAAGGAATCACATGTGACTGCAATAAAGAGAATATTTAGATACTTGAAAGGAACAATTGATTTTGGTATTTGGTATCCTAAAGATGATGATCTTACTCTGAATTCCTTTATAGATGCAGATTAGGCAGGAGATGTAGATGACAAAAAAAGTACAAGTGGTGGTGCATTCTTCTTGGGGAAGAAGTTGGTATCTTGGCTAAGTAAAAATCAAAATTCCATTTCCTTATCTACTGCTAAGGAAGAATATATTGCTGCTGCAAACAATTGCACTCAAGTATTATGGATGAAAAATATATTGAGAGATATCAGAATTGAGTATAATGAGTCTATTGCTATATTTTGTGACAATTCAAATGCCATAAACATTTCCAAGAATCTGGTGTTACACTCAAAGATAAAACATATATCTATCAAGTATCACTTTTTGAGAGACAAAGTGAGTGATAAAGTAATCAGATTGGAATATGTACCCACTAAGCAAGAAATTGCAGATATCTTTACTAAATTTTTGCCTAAGGATACTTTTGAGTATCTCAGAGGCAAGTCAGGGGTGATTTCCCCTCCTAATCTGAACTAAGATGCAAGTCTTTGTATCAATCCGTGCACCTACAGTCAAATCTTGTTTCAGATTGATGTTGTGGTGGTTGCTACTCAAGGGGAGTATTCAGATGATTCAGATGATATGTGGTTCATAGCTTGTGTACCTTTGCCATTGATGTCAAAGGGGGAGAAGAGTAATGTGAAAAACCTTTGTAGAAGAAAGGGGGAGAAGTGCAATAAGTACTAAGAGGGAGAAGATGGAAGAGCAATGTAAGGAGGATAAGAACAGTTTGTGAAGAGTTAGTTATGTTGATGGTATTTTTCATATCATGTGTTTCCATCAATTCCAAAGGGGGAGATTGTTGGATGTTGTGTTTGTGTTGCTGATATGTGGTTGTCATTGATGTCAACACTATTAGAATTGATGATTCTAAAGGTTGTATATGTCGAGGATATTGAGAAAATTAGAATAAAAATGTTGCAGGAAGTCTATGAAGCTGTGAAGATTAGAATGGTGGAAATATGTGTACGTTGATAATCAGAGGTCGTGTTTTAAAGGGTTTCTTGTTGAGCCTGTCTAGTATGTTGTCTATAAGTTTTAGTGGTACGCATCAAGATTGAAGTGAGTTATGAATTTCTGAGTTCCTATAGTTATTTTGTTACTGTAGTAGGTGTTTCTGGAATAAGAGAATACAATTCTGGTAAATTGAGTTGTTGTGTATGCTACTGTGATGTTCAATGATGTTTCTAGATCGTGCTCTATCATTATGGTACATCTTCATTGATCAGTGTGTTTGTGATCAAATATTTTCCTTTGTGTATTCGAGGTTTTCATGTTCTTGGCTGACATGATGGTTGTAGTGTGTTGTGGATCCTTATGGATTAATCTTTTATTGTTTGGCATGTTCGAGGATGTTGATTTAGGTCTTCATTTTGTTGTGACTGACCTAAGTTGGTGTGCATTGAGATTTGTTCATGAATTGGGTCGACAATTGTAATTTATTCTTTATTTGTGGTCGATAGAGTTGTTGATGAAAAATCATGTAGCGGATATATAAGGGCTATTGTTTCCTCATTTTTAAAGAGAAGTAAGTGTGAGTGTGTGGTGAATATATGCGAAATGTGTGAATAAAGATCAAATCATTTGATTTCAGAGAAGAGTGTGAAGAAGTGTTTATGTGCCTAACCAAAACTGTCATCAAGCTTTTGTAGAAGCTAATTTCTCAGTTCAACCTCATCAAATGGATTTAATCTGATTGTTTAATGTAAGGTAGTGAGCCTTCCCTTTGAGCAGTGAGCTCTAGGCAGTGTGCCTAAATGCATGTGCATTCCTTATTCATTTTTCATTATACTTCTAACAGGGTATAATATTGTGGACTAACATCCACCATGGTTTTTCCCCTAATAGGGTTTCCATGTATAAAAATCTTGGTGTTAATGTGTTTCTGATGTGTTGTTGATTTATGCTTTCACTATTAATTATCAGATCTAAGATTAAAGGTTGATTAAGGTTGAATAATTTTAAATTTTGTAACAACTGATTCACAACCCCTCTTAGTTTTCTATCCTTGTTTTTCCAGCACTCTCTACTTCTCTCTATCTCACCTCTCTTTCCCTCCCTCCCTCCTTCCCTCTCTAATTTTCTCTATCTCCTCCCTCTCTGTCTCTCTCTTCCTTCCTCCCACCCAACTTCCCTCTCTACTTCTTTCTATATAACCTATCCCTTTATACCTCTTTCTCTCTCCCTCCTTTCCTCTCTCAATCTTTCCACCTTCCTCCTTCCATCTCTACTTTTATCTCTCTCTCTCTCTCTCTCTCTCTCTCTCTCTCTCTCTCTCTCTCCCCCCCTCTCTCTCTCTTCCTTCCTCCCACCCACCTTCCCTCTCTAATTCCTTCTATCTAACCTATCCTCTATACCTCTTTTTCTCTCTCTCCCTCCCTCCTTCCCTCTCTTAATCTCCCCACCTTCCTCCTTCACTCTTTACTTCTCTCTATCAAATATCTCACTTCTCTCTTCCTCCATCTCTCTCTCCCTCTTTATCCCCCCTCTTTCTTTCTCACTCCTCTCTCTAATTCTCTTTATCTCGTCATTCTCTATCTCTCTCTCCATCCCTCTTTTATTCTCTCTATCTCACCATTCTCTCTCTCTCTCCACTTTTCTCTCTCTCACCTCTCTTTCCCTTCCTCCCTCCTTCCCTCTCTAATTCTCTCTATCTCCCCTCACTGTAAGGTGTGCGCCCTTGGTCTCCTTGTGTTGTGCAGTGTAGTGCTTGGGTTCGTGACATGGCTTAACTTCCTCTTGTGGATTCCTTAACTATGGTGATCTTGTATCGAGTATCAATAGGTCAATCTTTTAGTGAAATGATAATCATCTATGCAAAAATTGGTATCAGAGATTGGGTCATAGGTTTGAACCCCTCGCTTGTGTTGGGGGGGTTGCAAGGTGTGCGCCCTTGGTCTCCTTATGTTGTGCAGTGTAGCACTCAAGTCCATGACATCACTTAACCACCTCTTGTGGATTCATTAACTCTGGTAGTTGTATCAGTCATTAATAGGTTAATCTTTTGGTGCAATGGCAACCATCTGTGTAACGCCTCCCTCTCTCTTCCTTCCTCCCACCCGCCTTCCCTCTCTACTTATTTCTATCTAACATATCCCTATATACCTCTTTCTCTCTCCCTCCCTCCTTCCATCTCTCAATATCTTCACCTTCCTCTTTCCCTCTCTACTCCTCTTTATCATCTCTCTCACACATCTCCCTTTCTACATCTCTCTCTCCTTCCCTCTCTAATCTCTCTATCTCACCTCTCCCTCCCTCTGTCCTCTCTCTCTCTCACCTCCCTACATACCTATCCTTCCCTCCCCCTTTCTCTCTATCTACTCTCTCTCACCTCTCTCCCTCCCTTCCTATCTCTCCCACCCTCTCTCCTTCCCTCTCTACTTCTCTCTATCTCCCCCCTCCCTCTCTACCTACCTATATCTCTTTTTTTCTCTCTCTCACCTCTCTCTCCCTCCCTTCCTATCCCCCTCTCCCTCTCTCCTTCCCTCTCTCCTTCTCTCTATCTCCCCCTCCCTCTCTACCTACCTCTATCTCTTTGTTTCTCTCTCCATCCCCACCTTTCCCTCCATCTCTCCTTCCCTCTCTTATTCTCTCTACCTACCTATCCCTCTATACCTCTTTCTCTCTCCCTCCTTCCCTCTTTTGACAATCTCCCCACCTTCCTCTTTAGGACCAAGAAATATTCATTACAATAAGGTATTTAAAATAGTCTCAAATATACATCGTACTTGTTTTGTAGTTATTGTAATGTTACCCACTAGAAAATGTTCAATCCAACACTATTCTTAGAGTTTTTACAACTATTTAACCATCCAACCTTGAAACCTTCACACAAGATAATATATAGATGATCACATGAAAATGCCAATTATATATCCAACCAACATGTGGAATACCAAGAGATATACATCTAATCTAACTAGAACATGGCATTAGCATACTACACATATCACCAAGTATGATGCCTAGATACATGGATAACTACCATACATATGTAGCCACTACCTCATCTATGAATCAATAGTTATATACTTAACAATATTATTATGTGCATGTTTCTAATTTAGCCACCACTATCAATGCCTCACTTGTAGTAGCAACACAAACATAACTTCACTTATGATTTCTTGTAGTACCCTTCCCCATATTTCAAAATATTCTCCTAATCTCAAATTGTGTTGCATGAACTCCAACTCTACTGCAAGTGCTCTTGCATCACTATTCATGCTTTTAGAAAACACCATTATTATATTTGGATGTGATTTCTTCTTTCAAATGAATTAATTACTGTCACAAAACCACCACATAAACCATGTATGTTGAATTGCATCACTTACCACATCATTATTGCATATAAAAAACTATGTTTTTTAGACCATATCCTTCATAATTTCAATGCATATTACTACATTGAATTATGTAGTGAAACTCTTCCTACAAGGACTCTCTACCAATGAATATCACCCAAGTCCCAACAAGATTATGTTGCAAATTAGTTTCCACATATTTTATTACACCTACATACAATGGGGATCAATGCTCTTCAATGAGGGATTATTGATCAAGAAGGATTTGGGTCAATTAATTATACCACAAAACTTGAGTCTTACATGATGGTCTTTCTGATTTCATCAATAGGATTTTCATCCTATTCAACACCTATGTTCCTTGAACTACAAGTCATAGGTCCATATCAATGTTACCACATAGCTTGAATTGTCATAAACAATTATGAGTATTTTTGACAACTATAATGGGGAATATGAACCATCATGTTTTAATGATGCTTCATGTTCCTCCCTGTTGTATAAACATATACATAGTAATTCTTTTTCAGGATAGATATTCGATTAAACAATAAGGAGATAGGCCATACTTTTGTTTATGTATATTATGTACACAACTAAGCATAATATAATATTGTTGTTATATTTCTAATTGTTTATTATATGTTCTATTACTCAGCTATTGTTTATATATTCTTGAATCTCTATCATAACTTGAAACTTCTAATCATATAGCATAATTAAATCTATTTAATTTGGTTATCTATTGGGCTTTACACCTAGGCCCTAGATCAATTGATTGACATATTATTTATCCCTACTAAATTAAAATTGGGAAACTCTCCTATATTTGGGTCTATATGGAAAGCATCAAAATTTATCAGGAATTTTATCAAGGGGACTAAGGGCCTATCTAATTATGAGAATATTGTTTATGAAGGAAAATCTATTTGGTGGAACCTATTTCATAAAGATAACCCTTCGCCCTTAATTATTGAATTCTCTACTATGGAGAGGGAATCTAAGGAAATCATTCATTTTGAGAATATTGTGAACAACTTGATGGTTTTATCCTATAAGAGTGGATTCAAAAATAATTTCACTATGGTTCATAATTCCTTGGTTAACATCTCCTTTAGCTTGAAGGTTTATGATGATTTAGATGAGTGGGAAAGGATTCATTAGTTGGGAATTGTAAATTCACTATAGCCACAAAAAAATACAAATTCATTAGTTACTTATACTGGAGATTTGATGGGTAAGCTTAATACCATATGATCAAATTATATTAGTTTTTGGGAACTAAAAGGTTTAAAAGATTAATTTTTCCTTATGTTTGGAACCTACAAATTCATTCTTTAGATGGTTTTTATAATTATTTTTTAAAACTGATGTCAACAAGTGTCTATATTGTGGTACATAATGAATATATCAATCATGTGTTTGGTATGTCTCTATATGCATGTAGTTGGGAATTCTTCCTTCCTATTTGGGTTAGTCTAAACAAAAAGGATAAGATTGACTAGTTTGATATTCACTTTGGTTATGTATATGTATTGCTCTATGAAATTATCCAAGTTTTAAGCTATATTACAGTTAATTTTATCTACTAAAGTATTACAGTTCCTTCACAATGCAAGGAATAATTATTGTTTTAAATGTCAAAAACTCTTCACTGAATTTTCAAGAGAACTCGCCATTTACTTGGTGTGCTTGTAGGTCTTTGGTAAAGTTAAAAATAGCCAAGATGAAGTCAAAACCATTATAATGGATTTGATAGTGTTCATCAACAAGTTTGGGGACAAGTTGATAAAATAAAATTTGTGTAACATAATAACATTGATCCCATAACACATGATGCTACCCAAGTTCCCCATGTCAAGTCTAAAATAATAAAGGAACATGATGATGAATGAAATATCCTAGTTCTTGACAATAGGAAAAAGGAAAAGAGGTTATTGTGGCTCAAGAAAATACTTTTGTTGAATTTGTTAGTTCCCCAATTCTAGCAAAAGGTGATATTCAAGGTGAAAGATTTATGTTCTAGGTTTCAATGCCACTTGGTGTTATGGTGTGGAAGTCCCTATCGATTATAATTTTGATAATAATAGTTGGCAAAACAAGCTTCGCCCCTATTGATTTGGTCAATATTATAAGTTATTCTTCTAGTAGGGAGTCAAACTCTCTTGTGTCATACAAATATGGATAGACATGCTATGTGGTCTTCCCTAGATTGTGATAGCCTTTTTTCTTAGGCGGTGTCTTTGATTTTATATATTATACTCCAAAAAAAGTCATTTGGGATTTTATACACACTACGTATATGAGATTAATAAGTATTTGTGATTATTTTTTGGGTAATTCCCCATTTTTATCATATTGGGGCTTGTTATTATGTTTCCCATGGGGTTGTTGGGTTCTCTATCTATTTTACAACTTTATGTTTTTTAGGTGACTTGATATTGCTATTTTTTATTGAGTCATATTTATAACCTTTTCCTAATATGTACACACAAAAAATAAGGTGTGATTAAAAAGGCTAAAATGTAAGAAAAATCCATAAGGAAGCAAAATTAAAAACAAAAAATATAAATTTTAGTTATATATGCCATGGTGATGTTCATGAATCATTGAAATAACTTTGGAGGGTTCAACTTTACCTCAAAAGACTCACCATCATCCAAACATTAATTATCAAATTTTCTACATTGATCCATTCTTGTTCTTTCTCTTTTCTTATTTTTTTTATTACATATGTCTCTTCTTTGTACTCCTTCATGCAAGTCACAAACACGAGATTCACTAGTGTCATGTATTAAGTATTTTTCTTATGTATTTTCCTTATTTATTTTGTGGTTGTGGAGGAAAGGTAGGAATTTGATGCAATACAATCTATTTTTTAGGTTTCCAAGTAGTCTTTTGGGGAACAAAACTCAAGTATTTGTATTGCTTTTTATTTTGTCTATTTTGTGAATTTTTTTTGTATCATTATTTTCCAATATTCCTATACATTGTTGTAATCATAATTTTTTTGAGAACATTGTGAACAAGGATGGTCGTATCCCATCAAAGTAGATAAAAGCTATGTATAATTTACCTATCACTCGTTAAAATAATTTCATTATGGTTCATAATTTCTCGGGCAACATCTCCTTTATCTTGAAGGTTTATGATGAGTTAGATAAGTAGAAAAGGATTCATTAGTTTAAGATAACTCTCTAACCTTGGGTATGATATCAGGTCCCTCTCATAAGGTGCATCATCTAGTGTCTTCAAAAATGTGTATAATGGGATGAGGCTAGCAATATATATTACATTGGAATGAGCCCTTTCAATTTTGAGAACATTTTATTTTATTTGCAAGTTTGACAAATCGATGTAGAATATAGGATATTGCTTTATATTGCTCAATCTAAGGTCTCTCATGTAAAATACAAAATATATTGGAAGATAGTATCACATGATATAAATTAATAGTTCTTTAGGTTCAATTCTCAACTATAAAGTGATGCATCCAAATGTATTGAAAATTATGTTAGTCATCTTCAATGAAATCTCAAAATGTGCATATTATTTATGTTTAATATGTCAATTGAATAAAAAATCTTCAATACAAATATTATATTGGCATTTTGGATCAATAAGAAACTTAGTATGTGATGCACATCTCAAAGTACCCAATATATATAATGGACCATAAATTTTTTTTACAAGATCTCATCATCTAAAAGTGTAGACAATGGATAAGTAGGAAGAGATGAAAATATGGCATTATTTTTTTAATAGCTATCACAAAAGCATGTGTATATGATGCATATTTAGTTTCAATATCATTTGCATGTGTATTATTATGTACCTCAACATTATCTAAAATATATGGAAATTGAATTGTATTGATTTCTAATTAGCTATTTTTAGGTACAACCAAAGGATCTCCATTGTCATTGGCAACTTCAAGTTTGATCAAATTGTTATCTCTTAAATTATTTACCTTATTTTTTAGGCCCGTGAATGATTGAGTAAAATAACCCTTAAGTACATGGAAGTTACAATATGTCGGGTCATTAAATATCTAAGTGGTTTGTTTGGATCTAGTGGATGAATCAAAGGGAGTGTAATCAAGTTAGAACTTTGCAAGATTTGAAAAACATTATCCATCAACTCTTGAATCTTAGTGAAAATCCTAGTGAATTTGGTCTATATAAAGGAAAGGTAGAAGTAGTAGCAATTCGGTTAATATTTTTCCAAGTTGTATCATTACCCTTCAAAAAATGATTTTTTCTTTTGAAACTTGGAATGGTAAGATGATTGAAAGGATGACCCATATTTTAATATATTATATGTTTTTTTTTTTGCCTCAATATTCTTTGTGTGCATATATCTCCAAGTGTGGAGAAGAAGGGCACTAAGTGTTTGAGTGTTCCCAAATCCAAGTATAGTGAGTAGAAGGTACATGAGAGCTACATTTGGGGATGAAGAACATCAATGATCATGTTAAGTATAAAATGAACTAAACATGGTGATTTATTAGTCATAAGGAGGGTCTTGCTAAAGTTCTTAGATGATGATGAGTTGCAAATTATGTTTTGGTGTACTTAGCTCTAGGATTGATGAAGAAGAATAAAATTGTCTTCACTAGAATTTAACTCTCAAGATTAAAAGAAAATCTTCTCTAAATTTACTTAACTTCAAATTTAGCACAAGATCTAGGATTTTGTGTAGATTGAGTCTATGCTTGTCCTCTATTGCACAATTATGATCTTGCAATTCGTGCACTTTTGTTTGCCAATTTTATTGATATTTTATTTGCTAAAAATATTGGTTGTGTTTGATAATAAATTTAGAGGGATGTTAGATCACTAAGATACAAGTTCTCTTACATCAACCCCTAAAAAGGACTATCTTTACAATCATGCTAATTATTGATAGGCAACAAGTGATCATGTAAATGTCCTAGATGATGATATCAAAGTAAATATTATTCTTTTGATGCACTAATTGAAGTATCCTTTTAATGGTTGCTCTTGAAAGCTCCAATGATCTAGGATGAGAGAGGATATCAAATGATGATAAAATGAATGCAATTGAATGTCTTTAAATATTGATACACAACAATAAATCACATCAAAATGCATTTAGTTAGCTCACAATAACTAGTGAAATGGGTAGTAATCAATCAAATTTTAATTTTAGAAATTTAAAGTCAAATATATAAATATGAGATCAATCCTACACTTGCAAGAATAACCTAAGATAATAGAACGATAAAATCTATGCAAAGAATAACTACCTGAATTTTAAAATACAATAAATAAAATGCATAAAAAAATATACAGAAATGAATAAGATGCCATTAAATATAAATAGAAAAAAGTGAATGAAAAAAAAAATTACATAACATGTCATTCATTTATATGTAATTGTATTGGTACAAATACAAAACTAAATAGGAATGGACTTGTGGTCTCCAAATTTCACCATTACACCTAGACAATTTAGGTGAGGTGTGTTCATTTCGTTACAAGCGGATTGATTTGTCGAATTGTTTTTAAAGCTTGTATCTTAGCTTTATAGCATGAACATAATTCGACTTCTTCTTTCATATAATATTGGTCTCCCTATATTAGTGAAGAACATATATTATGGTGTCAACTTTTACTGTATATGATCGGGGATCAGAATACAGGGCAGCCATCAACAGTGATGCCCTTAGCAGTAGGGCAGGTGGCTAAAGGGCAGTGCTCGCCATCGGTGCCCCACCAGGCCACGCTTTTATTCTCCAGCCCCAGTGTAAAGTACAACAATACTGCCATGAACGCCACCCCTGCATCCAACGCCCCTGATAGCACATAGTTGTAGCGCTGCCACCATGCCTTTCTGTAACGAAAGATAAAGAAATTGAAGGTGGTTCCCACAATGATCCATGATGTATAATTCACACTAGTCGCTGGAGGCATCATAGCTGTCGATCCCAACAACACTGGCATGTTGATGAGAGGAATCCATGTCACATTTGGGAAGGCTTTATGCAACACCCAAACAATTATGGGAGCAATTGATCCCCCTAAAAAGAACCAGTTCAATTGGGGATAAACTCCGAGCGTGCCAAATATTCTTCTGGGACCCACTAGACCCCATATGACCGAAGCATCAAAAAATACACGATCACCTGGGCATGTCCACGGGCTGTCCGAAGGGAGAAGAGCCTCTTGGCATATGTTCTCTATGGACTCCAACAACCACCATGCAACTGCCAGGTTCACCGTTCCAGCCACTATTGTGCCAATAAACTGCATTTTAACAGACAACCTTTATTAGGATGCCATCACTTCGAAAACCCATGCCCTGCAACTACTTGTTTGCCACTTGTCAGAAGAGACTAAAATATTAACTCTATTCAATGGTAATGGGGAATACTTCACTTATCCTATCCATGAGTAAAAACACGTCACTCTATTTAATGATGAGTTTTGACTCCATTACAGATAGGTCAAGAAAATCGGCTCCCGTAGCATAGGAATGTAGAATGCCATAGCTCATCATATGATGGATCCACCGCATTGAGGATGCCATTCGAATCAGGGTAGGAGTAAAAACTAAATGATAAGGACATGGTTATTTTATATATTAAAATATTGTTAGAAGACGTGTGGGGACGTAATGCAATTCTTGTTCTTATAATGAGATTCCTTGTTGACTATGAAATTCCAAGCTGTAAAGGAGAGGATATTACAGAAGATACCTGCACAAGAAACATGGAGCGAGGTGGGATTTTCATATAATGCCCCAGCTTGAAGTCTGACAAGAATGCAACCGCCTGACTCATACTCATGTACCCATACACCTTAAAGCAAACATTCGCTATGGGCTTTCCAGGAAGAATGTATCCCATTATGTACTCCGTAATGATGTTCAACCCCGGTGTCTGTAAAGTAACTTGAATCAGGATCTTCAATGCATCGACAGAATATACAACAAATTAACAACCATAACCTTACTTCCTAAATATATTTCAATTTTACCTGATTAGTGGTGGCTGTTATAACACTGATAGGTAAAGTAAAAAGGGATGCTAAAGCACAAGCCAGGATTAAACCCCACCATGGAAGCTGCACCTGTTCCTTGTAAAACACACACAGTGCAAAGGAAACAACCAAAGTACCAGTCAGGAGTGCGTAGAACCACCACTGTGGGATGTCTGCATACTTGCGCATCAATTTAGTATGGATATCAGGTGGACTGCTTCTAGATGCTGTGGCCCGTTGCCATATTTCCCTGAACAGAGTACATCAAAACAAACAAACATTGCTGTGTCAAAAATCGAAAGCAAAATATTGGGTACCCTTAAAGACAACCATAAGACCTTTTTACCAAAAACCTGCCTTCCATAAAAAAGAGAAACGTGGGTGATTGTGGAAGCTATGGTTGCAAAACCAAATCCATAGGTCAAAGCGAAAAACAGGCTCAAATGTATCTGCCCACTTTGCTCGTAGGCTGCGTGATCCAGCTCAAATCGGTTGTTCACAATAGCTGTAATATTGTAGTTCTGGCCTTGAGCATTAAATAAGTGGGAGCTAAAAATAGGGAAGTTCTTGGCGTTGTATGTATTAGTCCCCCAATAAGCCAGAGGCACAGCAAAGTATACCACCAGCAAATAGCCAACCGACACATTTACAATAGCAAAGAATGGAGAAATCAAAGGACTGAAGAGGAATGCTGCTATTGCGCTCCAATCCAAAGAAAAGGCACCAAGTCCCAGCCCTCTCATTCCAGATCCAATCTGCTGTGCTGTCACTGAACGAGGCCAAACCCAACATACCCATGATACGCTCGACAAGGTCGAAAATAGATAACCAGGAAATACGTAATAACAAAAGCTGCAGGTCATTGCAATAAAGAAGAACTTCCCACGAGACATGCCCTTTCCATCGTGCTTCTCATGCAGTGCCCTGCCAACACAAAATCGAGTGATATGTAATCCCTTCTCCGCCAACAAGAAAAGGAAGTAAAGAATTCATATCCATAAATGACTTAACAGATCGATCGAGGCAATCTAAGACTACAGCCCACTGAGAATGGACAAGCATCTCCAAAAACCTATGGAAAAAAACAGAGTAAAAATTCTTCGCCCTCCAGAGAACAGGGTAAAATAGTTTAACTTTATGAGAAACTTTAGTCACACCACCATTACAAACATTGTCCACCAAGATAGAATCTTATAAAGAAAAACAAAGATTATTAGCAGAATAGCCTCAAATAATAAGATCCGGTAATTAACAGGAAGAGCTTATGTAACTGGTAAGCGAATCTGATGAGATTATGAGAATATCTAGATCTTAATAGAAATCACCCCCCAATTCGATAATAATTAATAACCTCATCAAGAAGTATGCAACAAACATTAACCTTCAACTAAACAGAGCATGGCGGATTATACCTGAAGAGAGAGACCTGAACCAGAGTAGAAGGCCACCACATATGTGCGGGCTCTACAACATACTTCCTGAGAAGCCCAGCCCATCCATATCCCAAAACCTGCATTGCACCAAGGACTATCAAAAAACCATATGGCAAAATACACCAAAGAACTCAGAAATTTGAAGTAAAATTACCTGTGTAGTGATGATGATGACCCAACTAGCCACAATCGAGATGTCTCTGCGGTAAAAGGCCTTGATGATATTGACAATCCCCACAGCGTAGGCAGATCCATTGCCAAACGCATAGCCTGCGTTTGCAAAGATCGTAATGAGAACATGCTCTTTCATATTGAAAGGGCCCGGATTCAACGAAAAGTGACCCAACAGAGGCACTCTGTATTTTGTAGTAGGCAGAACCGAAGCCATGAATCGTCCAATGGGAAGAGCTGCTACCTGGACTGATATCTGTGTAACGACCAGAGGCTCCTTCCGGTACCCGAAGAATTGATTCAGAAAGGACAGTGTTATGCACGACAGCAGCCCCAAAAACCACATCCGAAATGTCCATACTGGAATTGATGGATCATCGTGTGTGCTCACAGTGTAAGCCACTTCCTCCACTGGCGAATTCTCCTCTTCTTCTTTCTCGCCTTTCTCCACCTCCCCATTTCTTTCAATTTCCATCATCTTTCTTTTCTTTTTCTTTCTCCCTGCAGATGAGAAAGCTTGCTAATTGTCGCTCATTTCTTACGTATTGGGGCGCAGTTCATCTATAAATGAAGTTTGAAAATAGACCATGGCCACGGCATATGATTTCAGAGTCAAATGACAACTATTAAAAAAATCAAAAAACACAGACCAACTTCTCTAAACCCGTTTCAGATCTGATAACATACGAGCGCCGCAATTTATTTTAAGAGTAAAGTAAAAATTTGTAATGTCCACACGAGTTGGAATAGAGATAAATGCCGTGCAAGTTGGATTGGGAGACTCTGTTCAGTATCATTGGGAATATATATGGGGTAGGTAGATAAGCTTTTTAGTGGATGGGATAATTGTTCGTTCTAGCAATTCCTTCGCGTCTTTTTAGAGAGGGCTTTGTAAAAGCATTGACTGACGTAAAGTCGCTTCGCCAATAAGAGTGGGAGGTGGATTGGCTATTTTTTGTTTAGCTGTCCTTTACAAGCTGGTGTCACTTTGTGGTAAGCGGGAGTCACAATGGTCTAAATTTGATGGCCGTATGGCTATATTTACACATATTTATTGTAAAACAATTAAAATTATAGGAAGACTCTATCACGTGAAGGGGAGATTTTTTCAAAGGCAATTAAGAATAGACAATCATACCCCCCAAAAAAATTAATAGTAGGATTGACTCTCAAATTGACGTCTTAAGAACCATTGAAAGGAAGCATGGCTCTGAAATATGCTCTCTTACATGGATTTATGAGAGGAGATTTGTGAAATCTCTCCATTTAAAATCGTCCATATTGGTGTAATCATCCTTCCATTTTTTATTTTTTGGTTTTTTTGCTATGATAAAATTTAAAGTTAAAAATAGCAGGCAAGTCATTATAATGTTATTGTTGTTAGTGTTAGACATGTTATTTTGTTACATGTATGGAGATTTTTAATATGCATAAGTGTTACTATGATACATTCTATTGTCTTGCTTCCTTGATTTAGGGTCCAAATTCAACAAATCAAGTTCTAGGTGAATCAACTGATAAGTAAAAAGCGCCTTCATGTTGCTCAAGCCTTAAGGTCTTAGTTCTTTTGTTGGTGGTCTACTTCGTTTGTTGTTGTTTTATTGTTGAACTGGTTTGCCATTGTTGTTGTAACTATTGCAACCATGTAAGTTTTTTGGTGGTTTGTTGTTCTTTGTATTCTTGCAGCTTTGCAATTAATGTCATTGCTTTTGTAACTATTGCAACCATGTTTGTTTGTTGTTGTTTTATTGATGTTGTTTATTGTTGGATTGGTTTTTCGCTGCTATTGTAACTATTGCAGCCATGTAAGTTTGTTGGTGGTTTGTTGTTCTTTGTATTCTTCCAGCTTTGTAATCAATGTCGTTGTTGTTGTAACTATTGCTACCATGTACCTACTCTTGTTCTATATCTATGTTATAGCTGAGTTTGTCTGTATTTGTTCATATTGTCTTGGTGATCTTGTCTTGTTTGCAGTTTTTAATTGCATTTTATCTTTTGTAACTTGCATTTTCAATAAAAAAAAGTTAAATTTATTTATTTGGTGAAGTCATCTCACTTTGGGGAAACAAATTAAAATAAGTAATATTATTTTTGAAAGGGGCCAACCCCTCTTGGAAGAGGCCCCTTCCTTCTAAACAATCACCTCCCTTGAAAGGATTACCTCTCTTGGGCAAGGAGGGTATAAAAGGAGATGAGTGGACAAGGAGAAGAGCATGGATTTGAATGTAATATCTTTCTAGTTTCAAGGAGATTTTTGAAGAGGAAAATGTGTGTAAAAGAGATTGCATGCATATTTTTTAAGGGGAATCAAATAATCATCATCCATTGAAGGATCAATATTCAAGAAGGAGAAGTTTTTGTTCATTTAAAAGTTTTTGTTTTGGTGTCTCTTGCTAAGTTGGTGCTTAGTAGTGAGGATTGGTGTCTCTAGTAGGTTGGTGCCTACAATTTTTTTGTAAGAAGTATTTTATTTATTGTGGCTAGATTTGGTTAGTAGATTCAAACAATCCTTTTGCAGGACTCGTTTCTTGATAGAGTCTTGTTGAGTTGCATTTGTGTTATCCTTCCTTTCTCATGCATTATATTCATATAGTATTGTTTTTCACATTTATATTCTAGGTGACTTGTCACACTCCATTTACTTGGCTTTGTTGCATTTCACCATGTTGCACTTTGTTATCGTAATCCTATTGCTTGAATTTACACAATGTTGTTTTATCATATATTATTCTATTGAAGTTTATTAGATAATTCTTTCATACTTTGCTTTGCCACATTATATTTCATGTCACCTAACATATTGTTGTATATCAAGCTTGTTTGCATATTGTGGTCACATTCATGTGCAAGTTTGAACTTGCAAATATTAATTTTGTCAAAACTATTAAATCAAGGTGTGTCGGCTATGGCGTGTCCTAAAAAATGACTTATTAAAATAAATCATAAATCCAAAAATCCAGAATGATCTTCATTGATGAAAATCCTAAAACTCCTACACTATTAAAATCAATCACCCTTTTAAAATTATCTACCTAAATAAATAATCCAAATAGACAGGTTGTTGATTGTATGGGATGTTGATATTAGGGTTCCTTATGATCTTGAATGTTTCCTAGGTGAGCTAGGTGTTGTTGCAACTATGTTCACAATTCCTCCTCCATTATCAGCTCCAATGAGTTGCTTATTGAACTATCAAACAAGTAAGCCCCTCTAACATATTTTTGTGCTAGCATAATCATGACATTTTTAGTCTCATATTTTGTTTGCTTGTGGGGTTTTCAAAAGTTTTTGATTAAGGAAAAAATAGGTTTTGAAGGGGTCCTAAAACCCTTTAACAACAAAGAAGAGACAAATATAGAAAGAAATAGTTCAGATCAAAGAACAAAAGCTGCCAACAAAGAAGATAAAAAAGAACTAGCCCATAAGCAACACATTAAAAAACCAGCAAAAGTCCAGCCACTAGGCTAGATTCCTCAAGATGTCTACCACCTCTTGCTGCAGATTGTTCATATTTAACGTTGCTTTCTTTATCTCCTGAATATTGACAGGGATCTTGTCAACCTTCCTCTTTCGGTTCGCTAGATAGTTCTTTTGCTCAGCCCAACACCCTCCGTCTGGGTTTTTTTTTTCTCAGTGTCTAGATCCACAACAGTCCTTACTTGATAAACATTCTCCAAATTTTCAACCATCATATTCATTGTGTTCGCAATGGATTTTAAAATCTTGTGGCTCATTTCCATCACCATCTGGATAGACTCTTTTATGTTCTTAAGCTTGTCCTCCGGTTTTTAGAAGTTAAAAAACAAAAAAATCTATTCTTTTATCTTTTAGGCGCTCAGCTATAATTTTCTTTTGTTTGGGAGAAATGCAAAACCACAAAAGATTTATAGTTATGCATGAAGGGAATGACTATGCATACTTTTACTACATTGATAGAAATGAAAGTAATAGTTGAACGTCACTAAAATTTACCAGTACGGAAGTACAAAATCATGGGTATTAGTGTACAAAGTATCTATCTAAAAACCACTCTAAACATTAATGATCTATTTCAGTTGTCGATTCATTTATTAAAATAAGTTGATCACCAAGCTACCCACACCACCTTCACCTCGTACAATAAACATGCTTTTCCCCTTCTAAAAATCAATGGTGTCAAATGCCTACATCCAATCAATAACTAATGCTTGTTGTCCTCATCTAAGCATGAGTGGGAGAAACTGTGAGTGGAGAAATATGGCATTTAGTGTAGAAATATAACATTTAGTGGAGAGATAAAGGATGAAATGTATCATCTGGTGTTACCACCACTACCATCACTGATGAAACTTTTCAGCTTCTTCTTGCTCGTAACCCCATGACAGCCAACAAGGATGTCAAAAAATTTGAAAAAGGGTTTTTTTTTACAGACAAACATTCTTCCCTCTACAACTAAATACACCTCTTGACGTAATAAATCCTTCTAATGTTTTGTGAGGATTAACAATCTTATGAAATGATATTTATTTTAAATCATGTTAATATGATTGTATTTACAAATAGAAAATAAATTATTTTAATATAATTGTGAAAGTTGAAATTTTTGGATTTAAAATGCACCTTCTAATTCAAAATATAAAGTGCATATTTTAAGTTTGCTTAAATTTTTGAAGTTGCAAATTTAATTTTAAAAAAATGATCTTTACTTTGTCCTTTTTTAAGGTAATTGTAAGTTGTCTTTCGAGCCCAAGTTTGAAAGGAAAGGGTAAATAGTTAAATGATTTCCAAAATACAATGACAATTGCAATGTGCAAATGGTTTTTAGTTCTTGGAATGTCACATTGTAAAAAAATCTTGAATCCTCGAATCCCATATACAAGCTGCAAATGACAAGTTGTTTCTTGAAACCTAAAATATATAATATATAAAGGCATATTGCAGGTCATTTTCCCACCTTGAACCCTAGGAACGAAGGTGAAGTAGTGATAATGGTAGTTCAATGCCAATGTATAAAATGGATTCAGTGGAAGGTGATATAAAATTTGAGAAATATACATAACTATATAGGTTCTCCCCTTTCACCATATCTTTTTACTCTTATGGTTGAAGGGCTTGGAACGTTCTTTATGTAGATGAACATTGGGAGTATTTAAGGTTGGCAAGTGACAACATATATTGATTCTCATTCTCATCTTCAATTTGAAGATGATACTATATTAAAGGGTATTTCTTATATTTTTTACACAACCAATTTCAGGAAATCTTTGGATATATATTTGATTGCTTGAAGGTCAAAAAATTAGTGAGGATAAGTCAAATATTTATTTTCCAGTACCCCTTTAGACAAATATTTAACAAATAATTATTTTTATTTTGTGGTTTAGGACATGGTAGCTTCCTTTTGAATAACTTGGAACTATGTTATCGATTGGTCTTCTTAATCACCTCCACTAGCAACAAATTCTTGACAAGTTCAAAATGAAGGGTTAACCATTGTGCTTTCAAGTGGTTATCTTTTGCTAGTTGTCTTACCCTCCTTAAATCAATGCCACAAGCTCTTCCTATCTATAGATTTCTAGTGCTTTCTACTCCTAGTTTATTTTTAAAGGATCTGATTCTCTATCTTGAAAAAGAATTTGGACAAGGAATTTGGATTCTCATAAGTAGAATCTTGTTAGTTGAGACTAAGTTTGTAGGCCTAAGAAAAATGGAGGTTTTGATCTTAGGAATTTTGAGTTTAATAATCAAGCCTTGGTTGCTAAACTTTTCTGGAGATGGTGTCAACAAAAAAATCAGTCTTGGGCTCCAAGAATGAGTTTGGTTGAAAACTGATCTATGATTTGGAATATTATAAAAAAAGGGAGCACCTATTGTTAAACAAGGATTTTTTTATTTTCAATTCAAGATGCAATTCTCTTTCTATGTATATTATTGGGATATTTATCCTCCAATTCTCACTTTCTTTCCCCATTTTCTAACCCTGAGTATACCTTCTTTCAAAGTTGGCTAGTCTAAAGTTTAAATTCCAAACTTTCTCAGATGATGGGGAAAACTCACATTTATACTATTAGAAATAATTGAGCTATTGGATAGTAGGGGGTGATTTGCATGATTGGGCCACTCTTTGTTCTATTTTGGTAGATTGACCTTGTTGTTCTTTGGAGGAGGTTGATGTCCTTGCCAGAGGATCTTGTCCAAAGGGAGTTTATTTGTTGTCTCATGGATACAGGCCCTTAGAACAAGAAAGAAATGGGTATGATATTTTTCCCTAGTGGCAAAAGATATGGAATAATTACTATTGGTTGAAACGTAACTTCATTATTTGGCTTCTTAGTCAAAATAAATGTCTCACTTGAGACAACATAAGAAAAAGAGGTTTCCAAGGTCCTTCCAAATGTGCTCTTTGTGTGGTAGCAATAAATGTTTATCTCATCTTTTTAGTAGTGTTCACTTTTTGAAGGTCATTGGTGGTAGTGATGGAAAAATTGGAATCAACCCTTTTTTCATGCTACTTTTCTACTTGAACTTTGGGCTAGCTTGGGGCGACCTCTTGCTTCAACCTCTATTTTGCTAGTTTCTTGGGATGTATGTCATGTTTTCATTCTTTGACAAATTTTCTAAAAAGAAAATGTTAGATCTTCTAAGGGTTTTGGAGTCTTACTGGTTAGATTTGGCAAAAAGTTTTAGACTCAGTTAAAGAAACTTTATTGGCTAAGTGCTCTATAGATGTAGTATTATGTCCTTCTAACAATTTGATTTTAACAAAGTTAGATTTGGGACATTTGAATATTTCTACTAACCTTAGTTCTAGGATTAAATCTTTGAATAAGGTGAACAAAGTTGGTAAATTGTCTTCTCTACCATTGAGAGTTTTTAATATTAATACTAATGGTTATTCATGAGGCAACCCAAGTGCTGCAAGGATTGGTGGAGTTGGAAGAGATGATGCTTGGTCAATTCATTTATTTTTCTCTTTAGCTATGGGGATCAATACTAACAATCAAATGAAGGCTTAGGGTATCTTAGTGGTAGTAGAGAAGCTTGCGAACTAGGTTGAAAAAACGTTATTTATGAGATGGATGCCATAATTTTGGTTTCCTTAATGAATAATGGGAATGTTTCAAAGTTTTCTTGGAGGTTGGCTTATATGCGGAATAATTTCATCCGTCAAGAAATTTTGATTTCATCTATTTTATTCATGTTCCTAGAGAGGAATGTTTTTGTTGTTTGTTTGACTAAATTGGTGTTTGATGTTGAACATAATTGGAATGTTATAGATTGGAAATCTCTATCTTTAGCTCAATCTGTACAATTTCTAATGCTTTTTCAAAATGATTTGATTTGATGATGTAATTTTGTGTTTAGATTGTTTGAGCTTTGATTTTGTGATTTCTTTTCATTATTACAAGTGGTGGGTCTATAATAAACCTCTTTGAATTTCTTTTCTATAAACTTTAATGACAGCTGTTACTGTCCAAAAATCTTTATATAATTTTTTAGATTCCAAAATTAATATAATTATTTACAAAAAAAACAAAAACTAGAGAGGTGATCTCATTGCATATGACTCCAATTAAATCCATTACATTTGCTACTAAGTGTGCTTTGGTTGACTTGTACCTTGACTCGTATGCATGTGAGCTATTCGAGAGAGTGATTTCACTGAACGTCACAAAAAAAGATCTTTAAGATATTATTGTTGACAATGCTTTGGTACACATGAATGTGAACCTCACATGGACAAAGCGCACCGACTGTTTGACAAAATGCCTCGAGAAATTGAAATATCACCTAGTTGGAATGGTAAACGCCATGCACAGGATACGAACAAAATGGACATTTGAAAAGGCTTGAATCAGGGGCAGTTATGGATGCCCTCTGAGACTTATATTATGAAACTACAAGATGAGGTGAGTGGACTGTTTGATAGTCCAGAGTCAGCGTTGTGTGTTTTAAGAGCTATTTAAGAGCGCGAATTGTTTGACAAAATGCCCTGAAGGGTTGTGGTCTCATGACGCCATGACTACTGGAGATACACATGGTGAATATACTAAAAATACCATGTTTGATATAAAGAGTGAATTTACAATTATTGCACAGGATACGAAAAATAAGATAAAATCAATAGGTACACACTTTTTGGTAAGGCAACAATTCAGAAATCTTTCCAAATGTTAACAAAGGCCTCGTTTGGTTAAAGATATTGTGGTGTAAAAGGGGAAATAGATATGTAATCGGACAAGAGAAGGAACGCGGAATGTTTGACAAAATGCCAAGAGGTAATTAATAGGAAACCAAATGGTTTATCCAAGGAAAGTTCGATCTGTAAAGGAATAGCTGATTCTTACAAACAATGGACAAAGAATTCCTTAATTTAGAAAATAAACCAGTCACCAATTTTGGCGATTCCCCAGATATGATATGCAGGTCTAGAAAAGCTATTGCTTTTTCAAGGGATTATGAACCAAATTGAAGTATTGAAGGACAATGTATTGAAGTGTAACCGGACGATTCATCACTTTAACGCCTAAATACAATGATTCCACTGCTATTTCCCCTCTTTGGAAAGATTTCATCAAAAGGGGGAGACTTTAAGATGGTAATGATATTCAATCCTTATGCTAATTGGCAGACTAACAGGGGCTTGATCAAAGTAAAGGAGTCTGGTTTGATAATGATATATCTGAATTTAATGAGAAAATTATTTAAGGATTTTTTCCCTTTGGAAAATGAAAGGAATTCAATGGACTTGGCCTAAAGCCAGGGCTCTACTGTGTTGCTACCCACGCATACACCAATGATCCTAAAGGCACTGTATTCTTTGTGTAAAGTGGCCACTCACAAAGAGGTTGTACAATTAATCAAAATCGTTTCTATTCTCTGGTGCATCATGTGGACAATTAATGTAATAATTTTTCATTTAAGTTAGTACATCCAACATAGCAAACCTACAAGAATTATATGAGGTGAAAAAAGGTCATTGTATAGGTTCTAGAAGGAATTTCCTTGGGCCATAGTGTTAGGATGAAATTAATCACTTTTGAATTTTTTTTTACATTAAAAGGAATTTGATACTTGTGTCTTTACTTGTGATTGTAGGATTAGTTCAAGGAAGTTTTAAAGAAGATGCTGCAATTTGGGAGTAGAATTAGGTATTTTGTTCAAAGTGTTGGGGAATTATATTGTAAGTAGAAAACATAGATTAATAAGGTAAAGAGGGAATTATAAATTCAAAGATGGAAATTATTTTGAGGATGAGGATTTTATTTCACACAAAGGAGTATAACTTTAAATTGTAAATATGATATTGTTTTGAATGTGCAAATGTGCAAATGTGCAAATGCGTAAATATTTATTTTCAAAATAAGTTGGAGGGAAAATATTTGGACGAAAAGCGTTGAATGTGAAGGGATGAGCATGACTCTTCACATTTTTCCATTTTGCGATGGATTTGGAGGGAAAACTAGTTGTAGTTTTATCTAAGTTTCCTATATATACTTGTGTAATTGTTTAGTTATACTCAAGGAAACTTGTTGGGGTTTGGAATTGTTGAACACAAATGAAAACTATCTATTTCTTCCTATTTGTTCGATATGATTTTATAACTATTTAAAAACAACACATAATTATTTAAAATACAACTTATATCAAACAAAAATGGACCAATAGTTGAACACTAATACTTTTTGAAAATCCTTCACATTTAATGGAAAAATACATAGTATTTATTGTACTCACCTTTTATATTTGTGATAGGACAAACTATTAATATAAAATACTCCAATGCTTGTGCATTGCTACCCCAATAGTCGTACACATAAGAACAATATTTTTTCACTATGATAACAATACTTGTTTAAATGAGTGTCTTATTTTATTAAATGAGCATTTTATTTTTTAAATGACACATTTATAGTGGATAGTTGTAATATTTTATTTGAGACAAAAAAATACTTATTTCACTTCTTTATGAATGTATTTATGTTTTTTTAATATAACATTGAGAGGTTCTCATGTGTTCAAGTATGGGTCCACTTTTGATCAACATTTGGTTATTTTTTTATTTACATTTGGACTATTTATTTACATTATATAATATAAAATGTGGTAAAATTGGATAATATAATCACAATTGAGTGCACGACTATTGGACCCCACACGACTATCGGCCCCTCTCCCCTATAGGGTGGATGATTAACTCAATGATCTTGGCTTTTGACAACAATTTTTTGTAAGTTTTTATCTTTTTTTCTAACCTCAATTTTTAAAATTTAATTGTTATAAAATTGATTATTTTGATGCACAAACAACTCAAAATCTCTCAATTAAATTATGATTTTATAAGATTAATTATTGTTGCAACTTCTTTTTGATAAATTAATCAGTTGAGATTTAAATATGATTTAAATGAATGTCTAGAATTTGATTTGATTGACAAATTATAGTTTGAACTTAATTGCAATGAACAAACTAAATTAGATAATGTTAGATTCACACAAATTTACAATAGAATATTTTTTAAAGAAATTAATGTTCAAATTAGAAGATGAATCAATTGTAAACTAAAGTCAAAAAATAATTTTAAATCAAAGTGAAAAATGAACTAACTAAAATAATATTGTTTACATGATCAATTAATGGTGAAGCTAATTAATTAACCACTTATTTTCTTAAGAATCTCACAATTACTTCATGGAGCCCCTTGCGAATGGACTAGCGAAAACACTTTTTGATTGAGAGTTATAACAAACCTCTAATTTATTTCATGAAAACTTTTAAGGTTGATCACTTTTCAAGTAGAAAAATCTTTTATCATTCCACCTTGCATGCTTCAAGATGTATAAATGTGTTAGCATGTCAAAATACACATTAATAAAATGACACTAGAATGAGAGCCATATAAATTTGTATGATAGTTCAATATGTCCTTTCCAAATAATGAATATCATATATATAAACTAATGGAGTCAAATCAGACCCCTTACCACATAGCCCAATGAAAACCAAAACTTAGAAAACAACAAATGTTTACTTAAATTGATTTAATTTAGAAATTACAATATCCACAACCACACCAATTTATCAAACAATTCATTCAATTGTCTGTTGCAAAAATAATCTGCTCCATTCAATCAATTCACTCTTCAATAACATCGTCTTTAGACACTCTCTGTGCTTGATGGTCTCTATCTCTTTGCCACGCCAATATATTTTCTTCGCAACTCCACTTTCTTGGCCAATAGCGAACCCCCATAGCATCAATTTTTTTTCTTAGCTTAATAGGAATTTGAACCGCTAAAACTGAGTAGTCATCGTCCTTTGATCTGCATCGACCACGTGCCATCATATTAAACAGCTGGAAATATTTTCACGGCTTTTCAACGCTTAAAAATCCATAAGGAACTCTATCAAAATATAATAATAATTGAATCATTGTTCAAGTTCCATGTGTCTATTTTTATACTCAACCATTTTAACCCAATAGGAACTAGGTGGGCTGTGTTACTATAACCCAATACGAACTAGGCGGTCTGTGTTACTAGACCTCAGACACACTCATGAATTCTATCCTTCATCTTCTAGACTTTTTCGATGGTTCTACCTTTTCTGTTAGGAAAATGAAGGTGTCTTAATAACGTGGATTTTTTAAATGTTGTTAATTTTTTCACGTTGTCTTATGAGTTACAATTTGCAATTTCTTTTTTTGACGAGAAGTCAAGTTGGAAAGTTGATTTTACAAGTGGAGTTGTGTATGAAGGCATTTTCTATTTTTCATGTTGAGTTTGCATGGAATGTGAATTTTTGAGGTGCGGTTATTTTGGCAAATGCAAGTTTGGTGACAATTGGAAACTTATTATTATGCATGTGCAATGGTTTTGGTGCTTTCCATGTTGTATCTTTAGCCTTTGGCAATCGATTTAGAAATGTATTATTTATGTATTGTAAGCTCTATAAATATGATATTTTGCTTGAGGAGTTATGAGAGAAGAGATTGAATTCAAAGGGATTATGTTGTTAGATTTTCTCCAGATGGAACAAGATGTAAATCTCCATGTAAAGGCTTAGAGCCTGTAATTGTATTGTAACTATGTATTTGGTTGTTGAATAATACAATGGATCTATGTTTTTGGAGTGTGGGGATTTTTCCTTAGAAAGGGTTTTCCCCACATAAATCTTTGTGTTCATGTCTTTTGTTTTATCTTTTATGTTTAACGATTCTATTTATTGAATTTGTTTAATGCTTGTTGTTGAAACTGGTTGATCTTACATGATCTAAAATTGCATGAGCTTTCCTCTAAGGATTAATGGTGGGATATAAACTATGTTTGGTTCCACTTTATGGCATAGTAGTACGTGTTTTTGAGGTTCTTTAAAGGAACATAGTTTATCAAAGACACCTGCTAAGATCTCAGATATTTATTCTAGGATGAATCAATTTTCCTTCATTACTTTTGGTGAATCAAAGATTTTGCTAACCATAATTTTTATTGAAATAGGAATAAGTTAAGTGTCTCGATGAAAAGTGACTTGTATGATCCTTGGAAGTCTTCAACCTTAACTGTTTTACCACTTTGGTGATTTGACAATTCAGAAAATTCCATGACTTTTAAACCTTTCCATGAACCATTCCTCTTCGACGATCCAATGAATTTCAAAACCAACAAACCTATCAATTGAAGTCCACTGTTAAGCCTTTGTTTCGAAAATTAGTGGCTCAAGAAAATCACAAACTAATTTTTTTTTCAACAATTCGTATAGTTCACAAAATCATGATTGCCGAAATAAAAGAATAAATTCCCAAAATCTTCAGTGACTTGGTGAACCTAAGAGTTCACAAACCATCTGTTTTAGTGAACCTATTGGTTTGCAAACCTTGTAAACCTCCAAAATTACATAACTTAACCAAAGTTCTCCATTTTTTCTTAAATTGAAACCATAGATACCCATTTGGGTCTTCTTTAAGATGGAATCCTTACTTGACCAAATTTATCTTGAAAATTCCTTTAGAAGTGGATTTGTGAAAATTAACCAAAAACCAACTGAAACACACACCTAAAACAAAATTGAAATTGAAAGCTAACTTAATTTTTTTTTGGTTGATTCAAGATTGCCTATGGACCCAAATACTCATGCATTAGACACATCGAGTAAGAAATATGTGAGCATATCTCACAAATGGATTTGAGTAGTAGGCCTACTCTTCATTTCCAAATGAATTATACTCTTTCTTCTACACTTGTGGACTTTTTTCCACCATGTACCAACCTCCTCCTCCAAAGTATTCCCTTCATTATCTTTCCTCTTATGGGGTTCATCCCATCACAAACCCTCCATTTCATCCTAATGCTTCTAAATCCTCTTCTTCTCTTATGGGATTTGACCCACTATAAATTGACCACCTCCACCAAATTCCACTCTCATCTTCCTCTTTCATGAGAATTAACTTTCCATAATCTGTCCTCCTCCACCTTGAATCTATTTCTTCCTTTCCTCCTTTTGTGGGATTAAACCCACTATTGTCCATCCACTTCCACCAAAAATCCTCTATCCACTTCTTCCTCACCACTATATTTGTAAACTTATTGTCATTAAAAAAATTATGAAAATCAAAAGTTTCCATTTGCTCCTCTTCACACTTTTCTTTCTGCACGCCCCCACACTCATCTGTGCTCTTTTTCACCATAAATTATAATATCTTCGTGTTGTTCTCTATTGCAATTCCCCTTTCCTTATTTGCCATCATTAACTATTCTTTTCTAGCATTTTCTCTTACACTCAACTATATCATTTTATTCGATATGTTTATGTCCTACAAATGACTAAATCCTACTACAACACTATCCTTTGCCCCAACGCATCTACCTTCATTACAATTTCTCTCATCCAACATTTCTTTCATCCTTTCCACATGTGACTCAACATCAATTGCATCTTTATAAAATTTTAAAAAATAATACCTTAATTGTGTAACCTCACTTTCCTCTTTTGTTGTTGTTGCAACTCCTTATTTTGGAAATATAGTTTCTTTATCCTCCACTATTATGCCTTGAAGAAGACATATTTCAACTACCTCTTCATCTTTTCTTTCTTTACCCTTTGACATGAGGATCTTTCCTTTTACTTCTCTATCTTCATTCAAAGAATTGTGAACATATTTTTCGGGAGTCATCTTCTCCCATGTATAGCTTATATGTCATCTTCTCAACTTCATAAATCACTACCCCTTTATTTAACAAAATTTATATTCTTCACAATTCCTCTCTCAACAAAAGATCATGCCCACGTCCTCAACTCCCTCATCAAATATAGGACTCTCCTTGCCCATTTTCTTAACTCTTTCATAATCTACCTTTTCTTTATCTTTTTCTTCTTTTTCATTTCCTACAAACAAAACATTATTGGATAAGATAAAATATTCATCACCATCACTCCTCTTTTCTCCCTCTCTTAGCTCAACCTATGGTGTATTATCACATCCTTTACACTATTTATAATTAATCAATAGATGGTCCACAATGACCATTCTCTCTTCCCTTTTCTCTTCTTTTCTAGATTCTCATTTATTTTCTTCTCCTTTTCTTTGTTAGCTACACTTGTGCGGGCTTCTCCAACATATTTATCCTTTAGTGCCCCTTTTGTCCAAGGGATGTAATATTTATTTAATCTATTTCTCTTTTCATTATCTTCTTTCAAGAGGATTTTATTCTTCTCAAATCTCTCAGTTCCATAGGAGATTCCTAATTTCTCTCTCTCACTTTAAGATAGCAATTTATCCTTTCTTCATGCTCTTTAGAATTCACTTCCTTTCTTGCCACCATGCTTCCTATACATAATATCTCTTCAAATTTTCTTTTATCTATTTCAACCTCCCTATACTAGTTAATCTCCAATACATCTAATCTAGCATAGATTTTTTTATATTCTTCAATAACCAATTTCTTACACCTCTTTTCTATTTGTTCTTCTTACAGGTCTCTTCATGATCCTTCTCATTCTTCTTCTCAAAGACATATTTTCTCACTTCTAGAAATTTTCTAGAGACTCACATATCACTGTTGTTATAGGGATCTACTTGCAATAAAATCTTCACACGACATACCTTCAACTACACACGCCTCCTTTTCTACTCTCTGTAGTTACATGAATCTCCCAATAGGGTATGTGCAGGATCATGATGGGCCAAAAAGTGGCAATGAGAAAAAAATCACGTTTTGGATCAACTCAAAAACGCAGAAATGCTGAGCTGACTTTTCTAGGTTCGGGTGTTAGTACATTTACCCGAACCAAAAAACAAACCTAGTTTCCACAAATCGGATATCCGATTTCTAGAAACATTATATAAAAAACGGTCGACTCTTACAACTTCATTTCTCACAATTTGCACGTGGGTGCACAAGGAAAAACCAAAATCCGATATCCACTTCGATCAGATATCCGATTTCAAAGGTAAGTATTTGGTTTTTTCAATCTTGTAATCGATTTTTCAAGTAGATTCTCTTAAGTTTAAGTAGGTTTTATTATTTTTTTTTCAAAAATAGGGTTTTCTATTAATTTTTTTAAAAAACTAGAGTTTATGTATTGATTTTTTTATTAAAAATTAATGTTTTGAAATGGATCTTGATTAAAAATTAGTGTTGTTGATGTATTTTTATCAAAAAATAGAGTTTGTTATTGATTTTTGTGAAAAAATATGGGTTTTTTTGGATTTTTATTAAAAACTAGGGTTTTTTTACAATAATTTCATTTATATTGTGTAATTTCAATTAGTTTAATTAGTTTTTAACTTTAATCAGGTATTATGTCTGCAAATGAAAATCCACAAATGCCAAACGCTCCACCACCTTCATAGCCAAATGCTCCACCACCTCTGCAACCACTAATTGAAGACTTAATTGGTGAAAAATTGGGGCAATTGAGGGGCATTTGTGAAATTTATAAGACAATGCCTCGATTGAGAGATATGACAAACACATTGAAGGAAATAATTAAAAATATAGAAACCCTCTCCACCCAACATAATTCCTTTTATTCGTGGCGAGAAGACATGAGGGAATATTATCGATGTGGATTGTCTTACGATGATGTGAAAGATCTCCAAATAACCAAAGCCCAAATAGCCTCTTTATTCATTGACCCCCGCACTGGTTTGCTAGTGAATGTTAATAAAACAAAACTTTCCATAAAATGGTGCATGCATAGGGACATTGTAGCTAACTTTTGGGATCGTTGGTGTATGGTTTTTGATAAACCACAGAACAATAAATCTAATATACCATTTTACTTTATTAAAAAATTATATGTTGAGTTTGTGTTAGGGCATCGTGTCAATTACTTTGACATTAAACCCTTCCAGGGCGTCGGTGGAGGTATGCCCCAGGATAGATCAAGGGTAGTTAGAATAGTCCCGCGCCCAAATGTTCCCCTTTCTCCCCTTCCTCTGCCACCTCCAATATATCATCCAGAGATTATCCAGGATGCATCCACACAGACTATTTAGACTATTCACTCTTTGAGTGGTCATTTGGTTTCGCATGCTTCTACAGTAGCTCAGCCACATTTTGGTGATGTTGGCAAAGGCTCGAGTGCTGCTGCATCCTCCTCCTCAGGTCCACATATTTGTGTGCCATATACTTGCACTATGTGCCGCCAGATATGCTTGGGTCTTCTTGTACAGCCCGCTGAGCATCCCTTGGACCCTTCTGATTATGACCTCCATGATGTGGACATTATAGATTAGTCGCAGGGGAGTGGAGCGCACCCTACAGAGTCCTCTCCTGCTAGAGAGGGAGATGCTGGAATAGTGACACAGGTAAGATTTAAGTTGTAATTTCATAACTTGCATTTGTTTTTAAATGAATATTAATAAGAGATAGTATCAAGTACTAATATTTATTTACATGGTCTATTTAACAATTGATGTTTGAGGAGGAGCTCACACGGGTGACTGATAGCACCCTTAGGGCCATTTCATTTGGCTTGGACACACAAACACAGTATATATTTTCACACTCACTCGTTTACATTTTATATTGTATACTTGCTTGTCATTTGAATTGTCATTAATGAAATTATATAATAACTTATATGTTTATCTTGTTTTCCTCCTATAGGAAATACCTAGTGCAAGTGAGGTGCAGCCTCGTCCAGACTATGGAGGTGCAAATCTAGATAAGGGGAAGGTAATTGAACTCAAATTGGATTGAATTAATATTTTTAAGATCTTATATTGATTATACATACATTGACATAGATTGGTAGTTTCATATGTACTTGTCAATTTTATGTACATGCAATTACGAGCTATACAGATATGTTGACAAGGGACACACCGCATAAATGAGTAGGTATTGGAACACCTCAAGGAGTAGGTATTGAAACACCTCAAGGAGGAGGTGTCGAAACACCTGAAGGAGATAAAGAAAAAGATCAACCTAAAGAGGTATGTGCTTATTTTATTTTGTGTTTGGTAAATAAATTCCTATTACCAATAATCGTATGCTAAATTGGATCAATTTTATGTTTTTTTCACATATATAGATGGACATTTCAAAAGTTGATTTGGTATATTCTAGGACTCCCGACCCTTTGAAGAGACGTATATTTCAGGTAATCAAGATTTCAATTTTAGAGTTCAATTAAAATTCAATGTATATTGATTTTGATGTTAATTATTCGATTTTAAATTATATAGTATAACTAATCTCAATTGTCGTTTGAATTTTTCTTGTGCCAATGAGTGCTTCAAAGAGGCTCCATTTTGATGATCCACCAGTATTTTAGGATGAGATAGACATTTTGGCATGTAAATTTTGAATACATATTGAGATGGCATATGCCACATTTTGTAAAACTTTGTTTGAGTTGGTGTTGATGCCATTTTTGCATATGGACATACACTTGATTATTGGATAATTTGATATATAGAAGCTGACAATCGAAATTTAATTTGCTCCTCATGTGCATGATTAAACTCTTTGAAAATTTTATCTTGAGCAATGGTTAAATATCAATGTACAATAGCTTAAAACTGAATGGTTATATTATGTAGTTTATATTTATATCGCTGATTACATTGCATTACACATCTTTCAAACTCAAATCATTACTTCACATTGCATAACTAACAACTAGATGTTCATAGATGAAAATTTTTCAATTACAATATAGTTCTTACAAAGTCAACCTAAGCAGTTATGCAATTACTTCACATTGCATAACTAAAAACTATGAGCAGTTGTCAATTGCATTTGTTTGTCATTGAATTCTATGAGACCACATTTCTTTGAAGCTTTTTTTCAAATAGTCCACTGCCTTGTCTATGCTACCACATTTTTCATACATGATAGTGATCACATTAAGTTGTAATAAATTAAATGATAGCCTATGTCTATTTAATTTATACTCATTTTATTTAAATGGATGGGGCCGACCTTCCTTGATATTATTTTGTAATTTATTATTTTCAAGAGAGGCCGACCTCTTTGAAGAGTCACCTTATTTTGTATAAATACGAGGTGATGTTTATTCATTTCCTCAATCAAGTTCATTCAGCATAATTTGCAATCCAAGCAAAAGTTTGCACTTGAGCAGCAACACTTCATCTTGCAGCAGCAGGCCGATTTCAAGGAGAAGCATATTCGATTGTATCTTTGCATCTAGGAGAGGTGCTATTATTCATTATATCAAATTCAGCCATGAGCTAGGCCTGAGTTGTAAGCAAATTTTTTGTTGTGTTTATTGTCTTATGTGTTGCATTTTTTGAGTGCTTTCAGTTGTATTATCTAATCTCTAAGTTGAAGACAGTGAGAGAAATGGTCATATTGTTGATAACAAAGATTTGACCATGTTGGCTCTTAATGGTCTTCCTTCATCTTGGGAGTCTTACATTCAAGGAATCAGTGTGAGATCGAAACTTCCCAAGTTTGATCGGTTGAGGGCTGACTGTATTCAAGAGGAGTCAAGGTTGGTTGCGAGAGGTATTGGATGAAGCACTACAAATGAAGACATTCATGTTCTTTCCGCTCAATCCTCGAAGAAGGAAGGAAAAGGAGGAAAGAAAAGATGCTTCAAGAGGAATGAAGATAAAGGGTCAGATGGTGCTCCTGCATTCAAGAAGAAGTGGGACCTCTATCATGTTCACTGGGATATAATTTGTTCAAAGTCAGTCAACTTGGATTTAACATTGGTAGCTCTGCAAACCTATTCAGAATAAAGTGATCTGAAGAGGACATCCCTAAATCTCTATAGAGGTGTAAAGTTGCAAAGTGGTGCAACTTTCATTCTTGAACTCGTACGACCCAACAAAATGTTCCAACATGTCCGGATGGGTACATTTATGTTAGGTATGGTTCTCTTTTGCACCCAAATACGCCGAATCGCTCCGAGTTGCATTGGAGTGGCGTTTTCCCTTAAGAGTCCAAAGTGCTAAAAGGCAGCAATCTTTGATGGACTATTTCTCGGAAACCGTGATGCTTACAGACTCTTCATCTGAGGATATGTGATCATGTTGAGACCATCTACAATAACCTCTCTCGGTTTTTGCTATCTCGAAGGCGTTTTCCCGTGGTGATGAGTTTTCAGTTGAGGGAAAAATTACCAGATGCAAGTAGTGTAGAGTTGCAAAGTGGTGCAACTTTCATTCTCAAACTCGTACGACCCAAAGGACTGTTCCAACACATCTGGATGGGTATGTTTACGCTAGGTATGGTTCTCTTTTGTACCCAAATATGCTGAATCGCTTCAAGCTGCATTGGAGTGCGTTTTCCCGTAAGAGTCCAAAGTGCTAAAAGACAATAATCTTTGATGGACTATTTCTTGGAAACCGTGATGCTTAAAAACTCTTCGTCTGAGGATATGGGATTGTGTTGAGACCATCTACAATAACCTCTCTCAGTTTTTGCTATCTCAAAGGCGTTTTCCCGTGGTGATGAGTTTTCAGTTGAGGGAAAAGTTGCCAGATGCAAGTAGTGTAAAGTTGTAAAGAGGTGCAACTTTCATTCTCGAACTCGTATGACCCAACGGACTATTCCAACACGTCTGGATGGGTATGTTTACGCTAGGTATGGTTCTCTTTTACACCCAAATATGCGGAATCGCTTCGAGCTGCATTGGAGCGACGTTTTCCCTTAAGAGTCCAAAGTGCTAAAAGACAACAATCTTTGATGGACTATTTCTTGGAAACCATGATGCTTACAGACTCTTCATCTGAGGATATGAGATCGTGTTGAGACCATCTACAATAACCTCTCTTGGTTTTTGCTATCTCGAAGGCGTTTTACCATGGTGATGAGTTTTCAGTTGAGGGAAAAGTTGCCAGATGCAAGTAGTGTAAAGTTGCAAAGTGGTGCAAATTTCATTCTCGAACTCGTACGACCAAATAGACTGTTCGAACACGTCCAGATGGGTACTTTTACATTAGGTATGGTTCTCTTTTGCACCCAAATACGTGAATCGCTCCGAGCTGCATTGGAGCGACATTTTCCCTTAAGAGTCCAGAGTGCTAAAAGACAACAATCTTTGATGAACTATTTTTCAGAAACCATGATGCTTACAGACTCTTCATCTGAGGATATGGGATTGTGTTGAGACCATCTACAATAACCTCTCTTGGTTTTTTCTATCTCGAAGGCGTTTTCCCATGGTGATGAGTTTTCAATTGAGGGAAAAGTTGCCAGATGCAAGTAGTGTAAAGTTGTAAAGTGGTGCAACTTTCATTCTTGAACTCGTACCACCCAACGAACTATTCCAATACATCTGGATGGGTACGTTTACGCTAGGTATGGTTCTCTTTTGCACCCAAATACGTCGAATCGCTCCGAGTTGCATTGGAGCGACGTTTTGCCTTAAGAGTCCAAAGTGCTAAAAGATAGCAATCTTTGACAGACTATTTCTCAAAAAACGTGATGCTTACAGACTCTTCGTTTGAGGATATGGGATCATGTTAAGACCATCTACAATAACCTCTCTCGGTTTTTGCTATCTCGAAGGCGTTTTCTCGTGGTGATGAGTTTTCAGTTGAGGGAAAAGTTGCCAGATGCAAGTAGTGTAAAGTTGCAAAGTGGTGCAACTTTCATTCTCAAACTCGTACGACCCAACAGACTATTCCAACACGTCTGAATGGGTATGTTTACGCTAGGTATGGTTCTATTTTGCACCCAAATACGTTGAATCGCTCAGACCTGCATTGGAGTGGCGTTTTCCCTTAAGAGTCCAAAGTGTTAAAAGGCAACAATCTTTGACGGACTATTTCTCAGAAACCGTGATTCTTACAGACTCTTCGTCTAAGGATATGGGATCATGTTGAGACCATCTACAATAACCTCTCTCGGTTTTTTCTATCTCGAAGGCGTTTTTCCATGGTGATGAGTTTTTAGTTGAGGGAAAAGTTGCCAAATGCAAGCAGTGTAAAGTTGCAAAGTGGTGCAACTTTCATTCTTGAACTCGTACGACCAAACAAACTATTACAACACATCTGGATGGGTACATTTACGCTAGGTATGGTTCTCTTTTGCACCCAAATATGTCGAATCGCTCCGAGCTGCATTGGACCGACGTTTTCCCTTAAGAGTCCAAAGTGCTAAAAGGTAACAATCTTTGACAGACTATTTCTCTTAAGAGTCCAAAGTGCTAATGTCAATGAAATGTGGGGCCATAAATATTTAAGGTTGGATCAAGATTCTGCAAGTCTTAGCTCTTGCATCAGAAAACTCTTACCCAATCAACTTGAATCAATTACATGGGAAATGAAATTCACAATGAAATTTTTACTTTTTTGTTTTTTGAAAAAGTGGCAAGCCACTGTAATTTGTTATACATAAATAGGAGATATTACAAAACCTGGTTCAAATGAGCATACCGACAAGAAAGAACCAGGAAGAAAACCTTTGGTTGTAGCTCAATTAAGTACAAAAATCTTTTTACATTTTAAACATACCCTTTATACAATGCCAGACATTTGAACCATATTTCAAGAAACATCACTGGATATAGATTATGCCTATACACAGTTATGACCTTTTTACATTGTTTCACATTTCAAAATTCATTTTTTATAAAATTTGCCTATTTGAGGCATTCAAGGCACAGTCTTCCACAATAGTAGTATGTTGGTGTTTTGGAGTGACAAGCACCTATACAAACCATCAAGGTAGTAGTTAAACTACATACGATAAAAAATATGCTTAGAATAACCAATCGATACTATTATAATCTGTCACATACCTCTCTGAAAGGATCAGAGTTGCCTATTGTTGCAACAGGTCCATGATTAATCGTGCCAGGAATATCACAAAATTTTTCAAATGATAAATCTATATTGTAATAACAAAAAATATGCTTAGACTAACAAATCTATATTAATCTAAACAACCTGAATGATGATGAATTGGTAATGCAAACTATACAAGATGCTTTGAATAACCAATCTATATTATTGTAATATGTCGCATACCTCTTGAAAGGATTAGAGTTGGCTATTGTTGCAGTAGGTCCATGATCAATCGTGCCAAGAATATCGCAAAATTTGTCAAATGATATATCTATATTTTCACAACAAAAAAGAGGCTTAAGCATTGTACTTTCCATTCTTGAATATTCTATTCAAGTGTGCCTGAAGGGTCATCTCTTTGCTTAAGAGTATCCAATATTACTTCATGATCAACATTACTAAGTGTCCATAGTTGTTTTGTCTTTGGTTTGGCACGATTCTTCAACAACTTAACATTTGTTGCTATAACAAGGTGTGAATACATGAGAATGGTTTTGTGTTTCTCGTAGTCTTATCGCTAAAATATTGGTTGAAAATTATTCTAACCCACAACTGAATAGTTCGTGTTGACCTCTTCCCTTCAAAATTGTTTATAATGTTATCATCAATTTCAACTAACCATTTAGGGGTCCTTGAAGATCTTGAATTTGGAATACGTCTTTCTTCCACACAAGGTTCTTCATTTCTCGTGTAATCTGGTGAAACATTATTTACACTTGCTTCAATATTATGTTCAACATCTTCATTTCCAACATTTTCACCTTGAACATTTTCAATATCAATTTGAACAATTTCATTCCCAATTTCAATATCATCAACATCTTCAATTCCAACATTTTCATTATCAATTTCAATATTTTCATTATCAATTTCAATATTTTCATTCTCAATTTCAATATCATGTTCAACATCTTCAATTCCAACATTTTCATTATCAATTTCAATATTTTCATTCCCAATTTCAATATCATGTTCAACATCTTCAATTCCAACATTTTCACCTTGAAAATTTTCAATATCAATTTGAACATTTTTATTCCCAATTTCAATATCATGTTCTACATTTTCACCTTGAACATATTCTATTTTCTCTTCACTTGAAAGACCATAGGGCTCAGGTTCACCGATATTTAACATACCTTGTCTTTTCTTCCTATGACCTTCTCTATCTCTTTGTCTATATCCTTCAATTTGTTTTTTTTTTAGCTTTCTCTTACGTTTTTGCTTTTGACAACTGCTGCTCCCCATTATACCAAATAAAAGATGCTAAAAAATCATTATGTATGACAAATTTGAGTACAAGATGCTCCAAAAAGTTTATCTTTGTCTCTTCTTGTTTGAAACCGTGTGTTTGTCACCTGCAAAGTGTTGCAAACATAATGTAGGGTCTGTTGGAATGCACAGAAACGGCCCACATGGGGTTTTCTATGGCCCACAAATCCGATATCCGATATAATCGGAAATCCAATTTGTAAAACATGTTCTGCAATGGTAAGATTTCACCTCTGCACAATGAAGTTTCACAAATCGGATATCCGATTCAAATCAGATATCCGATTTGTAGACACATAGACCTAAGGGTTAATGGTAGGGAGTGGGAGAGTGATAGGGAGAGGGAGAGAGGGAGAGGGAGAGGGAGTGGGAGAGATGGAGAGGGAGAGAGGGAGAGTGGGAGAGTGAGAGGGAGAGGG
>CM021102.1:460229339-460321637 GCA_007115665.2 Sequoiadendron giganteum
ATAGAGAGAGAGAAAGAGAGAGAGGGATTGGGAGAGAGATAGAGGGTAGAGGGTTTTAAGGGTTAAGGGTAGATGGGAGAGAGGGTAGGAGAGAGAGAGAGAGAGAGAGAGAGAGAGAGAGAGAGAGAGAGAGAGAGAGAGAGAGAGACGAGAGAGAGATAGAGGTGGAGAGAGCGAGAGGGAAAGAGATAATATTTAAATATTTTATAAATTTGTAATATATATATTTAAATATTTATAGATTAACTAAAATATTTATAGATTAACTAAAATATTGAAATAATATTTAAATATTATACATTTAATAATATATTATATATTAAATACATAATTCGGTAAGAGATTATCATAAATTTTATATTAAATATATTACATTATAAACTTTATTGGATATTATATATATTAAATTATAAACTTAATTGTATTTTTAAATCATATATTAAAGATTGTATAAATTGTTTTAAAACTGATCTAGAAGATATCATATATCGAATTCAAATCGGATATCGGATTTGAATTGGATATCCGATTTGAATCAGATATCCGATATTCTGACACATAATTTAATGCCTAGGGATTAGGCTCGGGATTTGGTTCAGACCTGCCAATCCTAAAAAGTTAACACGTAAAACGTGTTTAACAACTTACCTTGCTTTTCCAGACTTCGCCCATGTGGTTGACGGCTTTTATTTTACCTAAAATTGATGAAATGAAAAGGGTTTGTAAAGGAGCTTCTCAGATTTCTACCAATATAAATTATATTTTACTTAGAATCTAATAAATAATTATTATTTATTTTTTATTAGAATTACGACTAAAGTCCCGATTGATAGTCTGATAGAAAAACATCTATAGCTTTCAAACGGTATCACATTTTTTGAATCCAGAATATGAGTCACATTCTATGCTTCACATGCTATAGGATTAAAAAAAAAATTGAATTCCATTAAGTTTTGACCAAGTTAAGGTGGTCAAATATACGATTTTTTATATTTTTAAAAGTTGTAATAAAAAATTCATAATTAATTATTTATTTGAAAAAAAATTATAAAAAAATATGCATCACATCCGTACATGAGTTCTCTACTTATATCTAAAATATTATAAAAAAATATTATGATTTTATTATGGTTAGGGTGGTCAGACAGACACCTACTTCTTATTTTTTTCCTAAAATTTTAGTACTACTGCATTGAAATTTCAAATTTTCACCAAATAGATATTTTTTTTACAAAAGTTAACCTAGTAGTTTAGAAACTACATTCAATTTTCCATAGATTCTATTCTTACATATTTTTGAAATAATACAAATAACTTATTCAAATTTTTATGTCAAGTTGCCCAACTCTGATTTTCTGAATTTTCATTGCCACTTAAGGCCCTGTTTTTTCCATGATAATCCTGCACATGCCCAATACCTATAAGAAAATTTCTCTAGAACTCAAGCTCTCTATAGCTACATGCCTCTTCTCCCTTGCAACAAAATTTTCTCTAGAGCTCTAATCCTCTATAGTTACAAAATCCTCTTCTACAAAAAACCTCTAGGGTTTTCTAAGACACTTTCTAGCCTCTTAGGCTAAAATTTTAGCTTTTTATCAATCTCTTCACCTTTATCTCCAATAAATTCAAAATTTCTCTACTGTTACAAAAATCTTCTTCTTCATCGTACTTCTCTCTTCTATCAGTGAACCTTTTCTCGTGTTTCAACTTCTTTCTAGGAAACTAATCTTCTCCAACATAAAAACTTCACACTTCCATAAATTATTCCACCAACAAAGACTCTATAAGATGTAACCATCACAAGAATCCCTCTACCCAATTTGGAAATCGTACACCTTCTTCCTAGCTTTATCTCTATTGGAAGAAAATAAAAATAATTTTATACCTATTCTATGATATCCACAATTGTTTTATAATTTTACCTTTAATTTTCTCCTCTTTCTCTATGAGCAATCCTTTCTCTAATATTTCATATAATCTTATTTTCCTTTTCTTAAGGTATTATTTCCTTTTCACATACTCTCCAATATTAATCTTGTTCGCTATTATTTTCTATGATTTTGTGTTCCTTATCTTTATTTCTTTCTCCCCCACTCTTTACACCTTCCAACAATCAACTTTCTTTGATATCATTTGATGCAGTCAAGTTAGGGTCCCTTACCAAGTAGCCCAACCACAACCAAAATACACAATGGAAACCAAAAATTAGAAAACAACACATGATCACTTAGATTGATTTAATTCATAAATTATAATATCCATAATCACAATAAGTTATCAAACATAAGTAGGAGGTATTTTCCACAGTGTTTCAAATTATGATATTTCTACATGGTTGAATCCTAATAGCAATATCAAAAGTTATCAAATAGTCCATTCAATTTTTTATTTCAAAATTATTGTTACAAAACTCATTTTCTCCATTCAATCTATTCACTCTTCAACAACATTGTCATTAGGCACTCTCCGTGCTTGAAAATCTCTAGCTCTCTCTCTCTCTCTATTTTAAACTCCTACAATCATGGTGGCTATCTTTCACCTTCTCAAAATACCCTTCTATCATACCTTTACTTGGCTAAAATATTTTCTTTTACACTCCACTTTCTCAAAAAATGGCAAACCCCCCACAACATAATTTTTTTCTTTTTATACTCCCTTCATAGGAAGTTGAATGATTAAAATTGAATAGTTATTGCCCTTTGATTTGCATTCAAAACAAGTCATCATATTAAACACTTAGAAATATTGTGATATTCCTATCAGAATTCAATTGTGTAGTTTTACAAGTCAAACTCATTGACCCATGTTTTCATAACTTGTTGATGCTTAAACACCCATAACAAACTCTATCATGATCCAAATAGTCATAAAATCATTGTTCAAGTGCCACATGTTCATTTTAGTATTGGGGTATTTTAACCCAATATGAACTAGGTGGTTTGTGTTATTAAGTCTCAAATAGATAAATTCTATCCTTCATCCCCTAGTATTGTTTGGTGGTTCCACCTCTTGATGAATCGAAGATTTCACTAACCATAATTTATTTTGAAATTGGAAGAAGCTAAGTGTTTCAGTGAAAAGTGACTTTAGCGAACCTTCGAACTTTTCAACCTTAACCCTTTCACCGATTCAATGATTTGACAATTCAAAAAATTCCACACCTTTTAAGAATTTCCATGAACCATTCCTCTTTAACAATTTAGAGACTTTCTAAGCCAACAAACCTTCCAATTGAAGTCCACTGTTAAACCTTTTTGATATTTTGGTGAAAACTCTTGAAATTTCTAACTTTGTTTCAACAAATAATGGTTTGAAAAAATCACAAACTAACAAACCTTTTGGCAATTCGTATAGTTTGCAAATTGATGATCATACTAGAATAAAAGAAACTTAATCAATTTTAAAAATCTTCTATGAATTGGTATTTTGGTGAACATAAGAGTTTGCAAACCATCTATTTCATTGAACTTGTTGGTTCACAAACCTTGCAAACCTTTGATATTGCATAACTTAACCAAATTTACTCCAATTTTTTCTAGCTTGAAATCATAGAGACCCATTTGGATCATCTATAAGATTAGATCCTTACTTGGCCAAATTTATCCTAAAAATTATTTTAGAAGGACTTGAAAACCTAACCAAAAACCAATTGTTGTAGACACTCAAGGGTCAGTTCGGGTCAAACAGGGCCCTTAAGTGGCAATGAAAATATAGAAAACAAACTTAAGCAACTTCACATAAGAATTTCAATAGGTTATTAACATAATTTGGAAAATATGTAGGAATATAACCTGTATCAAATTAAATGTAGTTTATAGGCTATTAGGATTTTAAAAAAAAAAGTAATTTTAACTGGTGAAAATTTGAAATTTCAATGCATTAGTTCTTTAAATTTTGAAAAAAAAGAAAGTACATTTGTCTAGCTACCCTAAGTATGAGAAAAAATAATATTTTTTTTCAAATCTTTCAATATAAGCAGAGGAAACATGCTCGGATGTGACACATATTTTTTTGTAATTTTTTTGTGAGTAAATAACTAGTTTGCTTTTTTTAGTAGGAATTTATAAAAATATTAAAAACCATTTGTCCGACCACCTTAACTTGGTAAAAAATTTATGATTTTTTTTAAGCTATAGCTTGTGAAGCATAGAGTGTGACACATCTTTCAAATTCAAAAAATGTGTAGCCATTTAAAAGTTATAGATGTTTTTCAATCAACCTGTCAATCAAGACTTTACACATAATGCATGTAGAAAATCAATAATAATTAAATCTATTAAATTCAAAATAAAGAATATATTATATTGGTCTAGAATGTTGGCAATTTACTAAATAAACCCTTTCATTTCATCAAATTCAGATTAAAAATTTGTGATATTTTTGTTAGAGTAAAGGTTTTAACTTAATTGTGTTAATTAAGTTACCTTTATTCCTCTCTTAAGATTTCACTTTAGTTTGCATTTAGTGACTTTTAATAATTATATTAATTATTAAATGTTTTCCTATTAGGGTTTCTTTTAGGGTTTGCATGATCTCCTTCTTAAGGATTGATCCATTGTATTTTTCATAATTCATTTTTGTTCTGATAAGATAATTTCTCCATTTTTCAGAGTTTCAAACCTTTGTTTGTTTTCTCCATCCATTCTCTTCCTTGTGACAGGTATCCATTTGCATGCAGGTGTTCTTGGAGTTTGAAGTTGGTTTTGACAACTTCTACAATTTCTACCAAGATTCAACCATGTAGTTTTATGATTCAAAGTCATTGAACCATGTTTCATGAGTAGTGGTTCACAAGAACCCGTCTCTCATGATAATGAATGGTTAAAAGAAGTCATCAGCATAAAGGGTGAAGTTTGAAAAACCACTGCAACCCTTCTAAACACACTGGGGCAGTTGAATTTTTAGGTTTGAAACCCCCAAGAAAAATACCAAAGCAATCTTGAGGCAATAACTGAGGAGAAAATGAAGTTCAATAAATTCTTAGGCAAGGAAGACCGCAAGTTTCAGAGGCGTAATTTTGGAAATGAAATTTTTCAAAATTTTCTTCCCATTCTGCTCTCTCTAATGGTTTTCATGGGCCGAGTAGGTTATCTCAGGTTTGTTCTTCGAATTCCAATGGTGCTTATTTCAATAGATCTCCTGACATTCCTTCTGGATCTAGGTTTTCCTCAGGAATTTTTTTTTCTCCATTTTTAATGATTTTAAGGGTTCCCCTGGTTTTGTTTTGCATAATGAGAAGTGGATCCCTAATAATCTTGTTGGCAAGTCTTCATTCCAATGTAATCCACCTATAAAGAAGTCTCTATTCAAGGGTAAGGAAACTGCTTTTGACATTTGTGAATCTCCTTCAGTTTCTTCATCCTCTTCTCGCTCGTGGGCTGACATTACTGCCAGTTGACCAAATGGTCACAAGGGTTTTTCTCCTCCTTGCTCTTTTCTTTCGAGGGCTCCCTTCATTCCAAATCTGGATTCAGCTCCAACCTCTTCTCCAAAAAAATTCCTTTGGTTTGCCCTAAATTTCTAGCTTCGCTAAGCCCTCTTACTTTTCCTAATACCATCGCTATCCCTATATCTGGTGATTTGCCTAAGAAGCCTGCTTTAAATTCTAATGGTTTTGGTTCTATTGAGTCCGGTTAGAGACAATCCAATGTGCAGGAGAAGGGTTTAGATTTTGGTGAAAAAGGTAAGAAATGGCTTCCAAAGGTAACAAAAAAATTGCCTATTGATCAAGTTAATGTTACGCTTCCTCATTCTATGCTCCAGCCATAGATTGCAGAATTAAAGGACGTCACTCTTATTGGTAATTTTTGGAATTTCATTCCAGATCTTGAATTTTTAAAATCATGGGTCTTCTAAACTTGGGAAGGATCTAATCAAGTCTTCTTCTTAGATAAAGGTGATGGTTTTTTTGTTGTAATTTTTTCTGATAAAGATTCTAGGAATGCTATATTTTGGAAAAAATCTTGGATGTGTGAGGGCAATGGTCTTTTTATGACTCTTTGGACTTTGATTTTTTTCCCTAACTAGGCGAGAGTAAAATTTGTTCCTTTTTGGGTTCAGCTTTAGGGTTTACCTTTGGAATATAGAGAGTCGTGTATTATTGAGATTCTAGGCAATAAATTAGGCATATTTTAAAACCAAGTTATGGATTTTTTCTCTAATCCTTCTTTACCAGTTAGGATTTGTGTTCTCATGGATGTTTCAAGACCTATTCCAATAGCTGTAAATATTAAATCAATCTATGGTATTTGGAAACAAAAGGTGGTTCTTGAGGATCCTAAGCAATTTTTCTTTTTATGCCATTTTCCACTTCATCCCTTCAAAAAGTGTAAGAAGCCTGATTTTTTGAAAAAGGATGCTAATTTTATTTCTCATAAAACATTTGAAGAATATTTGTTAGTTGAATCAACCGTTGCCTTATCCTCTGGTATGAATGGTAAGAGTTCATTTGATATATCTCTTTTATTCAAGATCTTTGATCTCTGTGTAAAATGGTACCTAGGTACATTTGGCTCAAAAAGCTATTTTGATTTAGGCTTCAATGGTGAATATTCAGATATTAATTTTCAAAGGGATTGTCACAATGTTTCCCTTAAAGAGGAAGATGAGGTTGTTAAATCAACTTTTGCTGCCAAGGGGTTATATTTTAATGGTTTTTTTCCTTCTAAGGGTAAAAATATTTCTTTTTTTGGGCATGGCATCGGTAATAGAGTTGCAAATCTTTATTTTGTTAAGCCTATTGTTGTCTCTCTTGTTCAAGGTTGGGAACAAATTCTGCTGTCTCCAATGAATATTTTTCTAAATTCTCTCAAGCTTTCCCCTCCTCATCTTAATTTTGTTAGTTTTCATCAAGCGAATCAATGTGCTTCTATGTTAACTTTGGGTGTGACAAATAATTGTGATGAGACGTTAAATTTATTTGAAGTTCAAAATCAATCCGATAATCTGCAATCTCATTCATAACTAGTTGATTTAAATTATAATTATGATGGCTTGCCTTCAGAGGAAGAGCTTGTAAAATTTGTTGATTAGACTTTAGTCTCAGTAGGTGATCAATTGATAAATGATATTGCTTCCGAGGTTTTTGGGGAAGGGGGGTCTTCAGATGATTTGTGTTCAATTTACCAGTCTTTGTTAACTTTACCCTCAAGTAAAAAGTCACCTACTAAAAGGGGTAGCAATTCTTTAGCTACAAAATTGCAAGAAGAAATATCAGTGGGATTACAATCGACACTAGATGTCAAATTAGGATTTTCCATTAAACAAAAGAGACCAAGGAGAGCATGTTGCTCTCCCAAGTTACAATGAGGTTAATATCTTGGAATGTTAGAGGACTAAATGCTTTTGACAAAAGGTCCCAAGTAAAGCATCAATTGGATGCTTCAGGGGTAGATATTGTTATTTTGAAAGAAACCAAAACTTATGAAGAATCTTTTCAATTAATAAATTAAAAATGGCATAATTGGGAAGCGTCTCATTCTCCTTCTCATGGTGCTTCTAGGGGTTTGATTACTTTTTGGAATGCTAAAATAGTTAGCATTTCCAATATTTCTTTTGATCAAAATTGGAAATTAATGTAGATTATTCATTTTGATTTGTCTTTTTGGTTAAATGTTTATGGTCCTACAAGTACTTCTGCTAAAAAGGTGTTATGGGATACTCTCAAGCTAAAAATAGATGTGTTAGGCCAAGAAAAATTTGTTCTAGCTGGAGATTTTAATGCCATTACAAGTTTATTGGAGAAAAAGGGGGAATATGTCCTCCCAAATCAATCATGGATGATTTTGCTTCTTTTATTCAAGATAATGCTTTGGTGGAATTAATTCCACAAAATGGTAGTTTTACTTGGACAAACAGGAGGAAATGTTTTCTCCAAATTGCTAAAAGATTGGATAGGTTTTTAACCTCTCCAAATTGGATCCTTAGTGATTTTGTCTTATCTTTTGAAATACTGCCTTTAGTAGCCTCTGATCATTTTTCTATTTCACTTGATGTCATGAAAAAGAAATCAAAATCAAAATTCCAATCTTCTTTCAATTTTGAGGCAATGTGGCTTAGGCATCCTGAACTTATTAGTCTAATAAAACAATGGTGGTTGAGTGCCCCATTTGTTCCCAGTTCAAAGATGTTTCAGTTGAGTAAGAAATTGAATCATATTGAGAAGCACTTAAAAATATGGAATTGTCTAGTCTTCAAGAATGTTTTTATGCAGAAAGATTTGGTGTACAAAAGGTTAGTAGAGATTAATGAAAATATCATTGTTAAAGGTCTTGACAATTCTTTATTTGAAGAGAAAAGAAAATTACAAGATGAATGGAGAGAATTATTATTAAGAGTATAGGTTTATTGGAGGCAAAAGTCTAGGGAACTATGGTGATAAGAACACCAAATTTTTCCACATTTCAGCTCAAATTAAAAAAGCAAAAACTTCAATCTTCTCAATTCAAGATAGTGTGACAGGTGCTTTGCTTTTAAAAGAGGAAGAAGTCTAGAATGAAGCAATAAAGTTTTTATCTACACTGTTAACATCCAACGCTAATAACAGTGTAAATTTAGCAATGGAAAAAGAGGAGCTTCTACAACACATTCCTACTTTGGTGTCTCATGAAGATAAAATTTGGTTATAAACTCCTTTCTTTCTCAAAGAATTAAAAGAATTTGTGTTCTCAATGTCACATGATAAAGCCCTAGGACTAGATGGATTCACTGCCATTTTTTTTCAAAAATGTTGGGACTTCATTGGTTTTGACATTTTAAATGCTCCAAAGGAATCAAGAAAATTAGGGGGTATGTTGAGAAGATTTAATGTCAGTAATATTTCTATCATTCCCAAAATCCAATCACCAAAGTCTTTCTCAAATTTTAGGCCTATTTCTCTTTGCAACACAATTTATAAAATTTTCACTAAGGCTATCTATCTTCATTTACATCCCCTTATTTCTTCAATTATTTCTGAGGAACAAGGTGGATTCGTTCCTGGTAGAGAAACTTTAGAAGGAGCAATTGTTGCTCATGAAAATTTGCATTCTATAGCTGCAAATAAATTATCTTCAATGATAATTAAACTTGACATGCAAAAAGCATATGATAGGTTAGATTGGGGTTTTTTAAATCATGTTCTTCTAAAATTTGGTTTTTCTTCCAAATGGTGTAAGTGGGTAAGGGAATTTTTATTAGGTGCTAAGTTTTAAGTGTTATTAAATGGGTCAGCTGTGGGATTTTTTGGTTCTTCTCAAAGGGTTCGTCAAGGAGATCCTCTATCTCCTTTTTTATTTATCATTTTAGCTGAAGATTTGAGTAGATCTTTTTTTGTAGCTCATGTTCAAGGTAAAATTCAGGGGGTTTTGATTCCTAATACTAATCTATCAGTTACTCATTCTCTTTTTGTGGATGATACTTTGCTCTTTGGAAAATCAATTTTTTTTGAAGCTTTACATATAAAATCTTTATTGGATAAATATACTATAGTTTCAAGTCAAAAAGTAAATGAAGGAAAGTCAAAAATTTACTTGTTCAACACAAAGCCTGCAACTGAGAAGAGTATAGTAAAGTTATTTGGCTTTAAACAAGATCAATTTACAAGTAAGTATCTAGGAATTCCCTTTTTTTCAGGTCAAAACAAGGTTTCTTATTGGCATAAAATTATTTAGAGTATTCAAGACAAATTACTTTCATGGAAAGGGAGATGACTATCACTTGCAAGAAAAATCTTGTTGGTTAAAACTGTGTTATCAACTATTCCTAATTAATTTATGTCTATTTTGAAAGCTCCAAAGTCTATCATTTTTCAAATTCAAAAAATTATCAAGAAATTTCTATGGTCTGGGAATGTAGATAGCAAAAAGAAAATTCCTTTGATTTCACTAGAAACAATGTGTGTAGAAAAGTTAAAAGGTGGAGCAGGTCTTCACAATTTACTAGAAAGGAACTTGGCGTTAGGTGCTAAAATGGTTTGGCGTATGTATGCAAATCCTTCTCTAAAATGGTGTCTTTTAATGCAAAGCAAGTACTTGGATAATCAAATCTCATCAAGAATATTCACTGTTTCTAATCCTCCTTCGGATTCGGCAATGTGGAATTTCCTTCTTTGCTGTAGAAATATCATCTTACCTCATTTAACTTGGGAGATAAATGATGGTAATGCAGCCCTTTTTTGGAAAGATTCATGGAATGGTTATCAAAATTTATTTAAAAGTGGCAATTTTGGTAATACTGTAACTTTATTGACACAAAAATAGGGTCCAAGAGTTAAAGACTATGTACAACATGTTGATTCTTCAACTGGTAAATTCAAGTGGATAGAAATCTCAAATGAATCAATAGATGAGAATCATAAAGTTCAAATTTAATCAATTCTTACTGAAAGATCAATTTATTTATCATCTACTCCTAATAGGCTAATTTGGTCAAAAGTTAAAAATGGTTGTTACTCTATTAAAGAGGGGTATAAATCTCTTTCTCAAGATTTTTCACAAGTACCAGTCCAAAGAGATTATAATTTTTGTTGGAATTCAAAAGTTTTTCCTAAAGCAAGGTGCTTCTCTTGGCTTTCCATTCAAAATAAATTCTAACAAGTGACAAATTAGCAAAGTTAAAAATTTCTGCTCCTTTTAAATGTGTGCTCTATGATCAGGAGGTAGAAGATATAAATCATCTTTTTCTTTTGTGTCCAATTGCACAAGCTTGCTGGTTGTTTGTTATGAAAAAATGAATTGGCTGTCAGCTTTGCCAAATACTATCTGGAAGTTATTTTCTAGTTGGCCTCAACTATATTCTTCATCCTTTTTTGCTAGCATCTGGGCTGTTATTCCCTCTTCAGTTTTGTGGGCTATCTAGTGGGCAAGAAACAAATGCATCTTTAGGAAGGAAAACATCTTTAGGAAGGAAAAACTGGATATTGATCATATGTTGGTATTATTGGAAAATTCTATTTCTAAAACTGTTAATGCATTTGTGTCTAAAACCAAACATATTGGCTCAATTTTTTCAGTTTGGGATTCTAAAATGTTGCTAGCATGGTCTCCTCTAGCTCTGCCTTTCAAAGGTAATTTTCATCAGACTTGTAAAAAAGTAAACATATATGATATTATTTGGTTATCTCCCCCTTTGGGGTTTTTTAAGTTAAATTTTGATGGAGCCTCTAGAGGGAATCCAGGCATTTCTGGTGTTGGGATGATTATTAGGGATCATAATGGGTTAGTTTTATGTGCTAAATATTTAAAATTGATGTATAGTTATAATAATGTTGCTAAAGCACAAGCTCTGTTACAAGGATTAGAATTAGTTCTCAGCGTTCAAATTCAAAAGGTTTAGATTGAAGGTGATTCACTCATTTTAGTCAATGCTTGTCAGGATCAAAAAATTCAAAACTGGAAGTTGGAATATATTGTCAAACAAATTTAGGCTATGCTTGACAAAATAGGTAACTTTCAAATCTTGCATACATACAGAGAGGGTAATATGGTTGCATACTTTTTAGCCAATTTAGGTTGTGACCAAACAGAAAAGGAAGTAACTCATATCGTTAAAATTGGTAAAATACATCTTGCTTTGGAAGATTTAATTGCAAAAGAGGAAAAACTGTGATGGTTTATCATAGTTAAAACTAAAAGTTTTCATTAAGATATGCCAAATTTTGGAAATGCATATGTAATTGTCAAGTACAGATGTGCATGTTCAAAATTACATTCTCAATTATTTGTTAGATATCTTACATATAAGTTATCTAGAAAAATAAAGCATATCAAAAGAGCATAAGAATGTAATCATACGACATATTTGTATTTTGCAATTACATGTGTGGTTTGGCATTCCACATTTTCTATGGAAATAAATGGGATATTAAAATTTTTCAAGTGTTGCCTAAAGCAATAAGTTTGGAAAGCTTTTGGGCTATGATGTTAATGATGTGGCAAGTGGTCATGTCAAAAGCAAATAAAGTATCTTATATTAATCTTCACACAAGTTTAAGGGCACAAAATGTTTGGGAAATCATGCCAAAAATATTTGGAATCAGATAACGTCATGTTATCTTTTCAAGATGATGTAAGCTTGGATTTTGTTATAGGGTGGTGTAATCTTTTTTACTAATATGTTAATCTATTAAGTACTATCAAGTACTCAATTTTTCTCTTTTAGCATCTTGTAATTTTTTGTGGCACATACAGATTAATCTCCTCGACATCTGATAAACAACAAATGCTAATACTATATGAATAGGTGGCTTGCTAGAAATATTATATAGTAAACTGTCACAATGGTGAGTATGCTTAGCATCTTTTGTAATAAAAAGGTTTTAAGTGCCAAAAACTAGGCAGACTAAAGCATGTGTTAATAGTCGCTTTCAAAGGACTATGCAAAGTAAGAAATGCCAATTTCTTGGTATCAAAGAAGCTTTCGCCTATATATCTGGGCTACAATATTTGTTTGTTTTCATTAGTGTTAATATTTTTTTCTTTGTGAAGTTGTTTGAAGTTGGAAATGGATTATCGCCCAAAGAATTTCAGAATGTGGTTTCTAGTGCACAGATGGGAAGCACCGATTTCTGGTAAGATAGAAGAACAACATTTGCAAACAGTGTTTAGGTTTCACTACCCATGTGATTTCAGATGTCTTAAATGTGTTATTGGAACTGAATTTCTTTAGCCGAAAGCTAAAAGGTTGATTTTTCCTTCAAATATTCTCTCAATTTTTATTTCTAATCTAATGGAAATTCTTCAATGTCTAGATTCAGTGACTATCATTGCAGAAAAAATGGGGAATGATATTTTTTTGGAAAATGATGCTCTTCTTGTCAGTGCTCAGAAGTATGTCTTCTCTATGGGAGAAGGATATGTGGGTGGTATTTTCCCTCCACATTTCTTGCCATACAAATTTTTTTTTGTAAATGTTTATGATGCTCTTAAGCAGTCTTTAGAGTTCTCTGATCCCAGTCAGTTAAATAGAGCCTTAACAAGATACATTTATCATTTGGGAAGGGAAATATAAGAGGTTTTCAAAGAAAAATATCACTATACTTCTTTTCTGCTTCATCATAGTTGTTATCATGTAGCTCCTTTTTTATAGCATCACCCAAACACTCTTCACACAAGCTCACAAGACATAGCACAAAATCTGCTTCACAACATGTCTCAACCACAAAATCAAGGGGTAAGTTTAAGCAGGAGGGTTGACATGGTTGTTGTTCTAGATATGAATATTGCTTTAAATTCTCAAAATGTGGAAGAAGGAAATGAAGAACAAGGTGACAATTTGATGGAAATCATGTATATGGAAGAGTAAAATCATCGAATAATTTTTTGAAAATGTTGGTTTTTTGGTTATTTTACGAAAATTTGGTCCCAAGTTTTTGACAAGCTGTTGGTGAATTTCAGAGATTGATGCAAACAAATACATATGATGTAAACTCATTTTTGTTGATTGAAGCTTGTATGTAATGCCTTTTGACAAAAATGGCTTTTTGTAGATACCAATTATATAAGTTTGGGAAGTAAAAGTTAGAGGTTAATGTAACGTTGTAAGCATTGTAAAAATGATCAATTTAATTGGTCATATAGGTTAGTTTTTCCTTTTTACCAAATTTTAAGAGCTATAACTGGAGGTTTTCTTCTTGGCTCTTTCCTACTAGTATGCTCATTGAACCAGGATATGTACAAAATATTTACTTATAATATATTAATAAATAGTGGCTTGCCACTTTTGTTTAAAAAATAATAATTGAGGTGAAAATGTCAAAAAAAATAGATATCTGATAGAAACAAATATCCATTTTTTAAAGTTAAGAAACAAATATCTATTTCTTTAACATAAGAAATAAATATCTATTTCTTTAAGTTAAGAAACAAATATTCGTTTATTTTACTTTAAAATGATTTTTTTTTGGTTCACTATAGATTAAAATTTAACATTATTGATTTTTTCAGTAGCTAATATTTGTTAATAAGCTAATAGTTGAAATTGGGGATTCAAAATTTGGCTAATAGTACAAGCTGCAAGGAAACCCAAATGACCACATTTTTATAAAAAAATATTTTAGTCATGGTTGAATCACCTAAATATTTATTTTATTAAAAATTTAAACCAAAAAATTGCCACAATATTTGATACCTAATTAGATTAGATTCGCCTAAATTTTATGTTATTGTAGAAAATAAAAGTAATTTGCCAATAATATTATATAATTATTAGTTACTTAAGGACCATATCACCAATTTTTAATCACCACCATTGATTTTATTTATAATCTAGTTGTTGGGGTTGTATTCCATGGGTTAAAATGTACCCATAGAGCTCCTATAACACCCCGCCAAGTAACCCTAAAGGAAGTTGCAATTAACGTCTTAAGCGAACCAATTTTTTTAATTATTAAATTGTATATAATATACATGTTCACTTAATAATTAATAATGACCTCTAAAGCTACAAGATTGGGATTATTTAAAAGCCAAACATACATCACATAACATCCATAGAATTTAATTACATAATGAATCAAGTACTCATTCATTCCATACATAGTAAAGTTACATCATAACATAAAGAGATATAACAAAAATCCATTTACATTAACTTAATCAAAAGGTTACAACTCTCATTCCTCGAATGAGGCAATATTACAAAAGTGTTACAATACAAATACCCAACTCGAATGAAAATGAGGGGTAATAATAACATGAGCCAAACTAAAATAAATACAATGCTTGAAATGAATTCTGGAACCTGCGAGCTCTCCAACTGGATATGTCGCCATCAAGCGCTGAAGATCAAAGGGGGACCCAACGGTGTATGGTGCATGTTCCACCCAATCAAGTGGTACCTGAAGGCCCACCCCCCATGCTAGGAGATAGTAACAACATACCATGGAAAAAATATACAACCACTAGTCACAAGTTGACTCATACTGACTCATACTGACACAACCAATCAAATGAACTATACAACCACAAGTACAACTCTAACATGATCACATTGCTTCCAGATACAAAACAGATCGAGTATGTTAAGAAAACCATACACATAAAACCAAATATCAATAGTTGTCCTAGACAGAGTGTCATCACACAACTCAACATGAGATCTCCTCTAGGAATTTTCATAGGCTCCAATAATCTTGGTGACCTCAACCGAATCCTGGCCCCCATACTCACTCATGCAGAATCAAATACCTCTCGTAAGGACAAGATAGATGACCTTGCCATTCCAGGCCTTCCCACTCATCCCAAGTCTAAATGAGCACTTATGTCTATGAGTGAGGCTAAATTATCTTGATTAGTGTGAAATAATACCTAATCTTCTAAGTATATTGTTTAAGTTATCACTTGATTAAACAACCTCCGAAGGTTACCCAGTTTACCTCTTTGGGCTCTGGCACCTAACCGAATCCACTCTTCTACTTGACAACACACATACAAAACCAATTACCAAGGGTGCCAAAGTGCATACAAACTAAATAAAACAACCACTCCAACTCTAGGAGGCAACATATAATGAAACTCACTCCAAACACTTGGAGGCAACAATTCACATAATCCACTCCTTCCAAAGGAGACACAAATAATCCCCGTTCATGGAAACCGGGTAAAACACTGACAACACACCATGCACTACCCAAGGAATTCAAAATAGGTTGACATAACAAATCGACAACCCCCATCCTCTAGGATCCTTTGGAAGACTTGCATATTTGAGACACACTTATCCCATTTCCCCAAAAAAGAACACAGAGGAAATAATCATAGAAGCAATTGCAAGGAAATAACTAATTTTGGATATACTAAATCCATTTCCTCTTTTAATTCATTTCAGAGGAAAGAAAATAATTGCCTTAACCAAATAATTGAATAAAATAATTAATTGCCTTATTAAATTCAGAGAAGGAAAACACCAATTTTATCAAAAGAAAAAACCTTGATTACTTTTAAAAGCAACATAAATCAACTACAAGTAATCCTTTCAATTTCCCAACTAAGACATATAATTTCTTCCATTTATATATAATATATCTCTTTCTCTATCAATTTAAAACATGCATACAAATCATTTCCTTTTAAATCTCCATTAATAATAAATTGCATGCAACAAATTAAAATAAAATAGAATAATAATTATACACTTAAATATATATGTTCATGCTATATATACATTAAATATATATTAATATATTTAACTATATATATATAAATAAATATACATTAAATATATCTACAATTATTTTACAAAATACCAAATTGTTTGTATCAAAATAAAATAAAACTTTATTAATAATTTTCCAATATATATATATATATATATAAATATTATATATATATATATATATAAATATTATATATATATATATATATATATATATATATATATATATATATATATATATATATATATATATATATATATTATATATATATATTAAATATAATATATACATATATAATATTTAATATTAAATAAAAAGCAACCAACAAAATTCGAGTAAACTTGGAGCGGACAAAATCGTAAGTTTGCGTTTTATTTATTGCAAGGAACATACAAGCCCCAATGTATTTGGGGGGGTGGTTGAATAAACCCAACCGACCCTCTCCCCAACTGCATTGGGCGACGACAAGAGAGGGGGTTCTGGAGGGGGTCTCCCTCCACACAACCGCTCCCATTTGGGGGCGGTTGTGGGGAGGTAGATCCTCCCCATGCTTGCTCACCGATTTACCGTAGTTTTATTTTCTAAAAATAGCGAATAAAAATTCACATCAATAGTCATTAAACAATTTCGATTTTGTACGGCGATTATAAATTTCACAGCCAAAGTAAATATTCAATTCATAATAATAAATATATATATATATATTATATATATATATGTATATTTAAAATGAAATTTCAACTTAATAGTTTAATTGGAGAGGTTTTTTTTCAAAACATTCATCTATAGGTGAAATTATAAAATTTCCAGAAGATACCCAAATTTACAGAGGATTTTACATTAAATATTCTAAATTGCTTTCTCAAATTCAAACATAGATAAAAGAAAAGACAACCTATAGGAATCTTCTAATTTCTTTCAGAAGCTTTCAATAAATTGCTACATTTCCTCTGGGCTTCTTCATGGCAAAATTTCCAAACACAGAGGTTTCACAATTTTCTTTTTCTACAGAGGTTTAATTTTCTCTAAATCTAAATTTGTTTTCCTCTAGATTTATTTCATAGTAGAGATCTAATAATTCCTCAAATAACACAACTCTTATTCTTTGGTTTTCACTGTAACTAAAATTTCCTAAGTTTCTTCACGACAATCACAAAAGCTTTAAATTTCCTCTTTTCTAAAACAAAGTAAACTTTCAACTATAGATCTAACACAACAATTTTCTACAACAATACAATTCCAATTAAAATTTTAAACAAAACAATAATACAAGAATGGAACCTGTTTCAAAGAAGCTTCTGAAGAATTGAAGTTTTGATGCCAAGCCTCTTCCAAAGCTTTCACAGCTTCTTCCCATCAAACACAATTTTTCCAGAACAAAGTATGTATGCAATTTCACAACAACTATTCCAAAACAATTCTCTTAAATTTCCTACAGTAAAAACCTCTACAATCTTCTGTGTTTTTTTAATTTTTCATTCCTCTCCAAAAATATCTTCTCACAAAAATATTCTCACCCTTCCGTGAAGAAGCTTTCCTCTTCTTTAACCAAATCCCAAATTCTCTCCATGAATTAATTTTTTAACAACTTCTTAATTAATTAACCCACACATGTTGGCAATTAACAAATATCTAAAACAATCACATTTAATTTCACAATATAATTTAATATTCAAATTTTATTTCAAATTATATTTAATTCCTTTTAACAACTTTCTAAATAAACAATTTAATTAATCAATTTTAATTACTTAATAAATAAATTTAACCCCATGGATTTAAATTTAATTTACTAAATAAATTAAATTAAATTAATTAATTTAAATAAATAGCTTCTATCAAAATGTCTAAAATTGATTAAATAAAAACCAACATTATTTAATGCATAATTTTAAACATTTATTTCCATAATCAAGAACCCTTCAAAATTTAATAATATTTAAACAAGGCAAACGATGACACAACAACTACGATTGACGACACACTGTGGCAAGGGTGTAGACCTGACACATGTTACCTAGCTACTATCTCCCGTTCAACTTAACCATTGGGTCGACATGCTCAAACCTATGAAACCAGGTGGAGTCGATGTCATGTACCTGCAAATCTGTAAATGAGATAAAAAAAGATCATATATATAAGCAGCATAAAATACACACTGTGAAGAGGAAATCACAGAATCGCAGGGCGCTCGCAAGCGAGTGATGTGATCCCGTCCCCTTCACCAATACATTCATCATAAACTAACAGTTCCATAATACTCAAATATCTCATATGCAATAAACATGTTGTAATAACCATCAAATTATTTCACTAATTAAAACATGTCAAATAAAGCATCACATAAAGTCAATGTCGCTCTATAAATAGTGATCAAATCACACACATGATAAAGTATAACAAAGTATCTGAATATCCCAAAAGAAACTAAAAGCAAAACAGAGGGGTATTACAACTCCAATACCAATCAAAGCCAAAAATGTATTTGGGTTGTTTGAAGATTTATAATCTAATGGTTGGGTTTAAATTCTATGGGTCAAAATATACCCATAGAACTCCAATACCTATGGGGCCCAAAATTGTATTTGGTTCATTGAAGATTTATATTCTAATGACTAAGGTTAAATTTTGTGGGCCAATATGTATCCATAGATCTCTAATGTTCAAGGGGCTTGAAATTGCATTTGGGCCCCATGGCTATTGGAGCTCTACGATTACATTTTGGCCCACAAAATAGAAACCAAACTGTTAGATTAGAAATAAAATCAATTATAGTGAAAAATAATTTAGGGCCGATATAAAATATTAATTTTTTTATTTAGAATATTAAGGAATTGAGGAATTATAGACACAAACACTACACCTTAAACTAGTCAATCAATACCACCCTTCGGTCCTTACATTTTCATAGGAGTTTAATTTTTAGAAAAAAGAAGGATTCACCATGGTAATTAATGCATTTGTCTATTTTTCATCAAGATTTTCCAATATTTTTTATAAATTCCTAGAGATTTAAAAAAATTGCTAATAAAATTAATATTTTTTCAAAAAAAGGAAACGTTCACCAATAGAAAGAAAAATTCACCAAGATTTCATATCATTTTCAGGGAGGGTTTCTTAAAGTTATCACTATTTAACATGTCATAATATTAATATTAATATATTTAAAATATTAATATATATAATATAATATATGATAAATTAATATATACTAGGATATATTAATATTAAAATAATATAAATTATATTTAATCTAAATATTATATATTATATTATATAATACTATATATAATAATATAATATATTATAAAAAAATATTTGATGAATTGCTATGGACACAACTAATCTCCCAACAAAACACACCTATCTACATACAAAAACACATGAAACCATACATAGAAACATACATAATATGATCAGACAGTGTAGTGCAAGGACTACTAAATAGGGGATAAAAGTGATGAAACTGGCAAATGAGAGAAAATGTTAGGGAAATGGTAGGGAGGAGTTAATGGTGCCATCAGGTTGGTTTTCCTACCTCTTGCCAATCAATAAAATTGGGCCCTATGGCTTGCATGAGAAGTTGTCATTTTCAAAGCGTTTTCTTGGTGTGGGAATTAGAGGGAGACTGACATGTGCATTTTTTTTTTGGATAAAGAAGGGGGAAAACACTCTATGATTTCAATATGCACATCAAAAGTTGAAGGTTGGAGTGCATGTGGTGGAGTTGGAGGAGAAAATTGACCAAATTGAGGTGCATTTTCAATCTACACGTTGAAAGCTGAAGTTTAGAGTGCACGTGGAGGAGTTGGAGGAGAAAACTGACCAAATCAAGGTGAGGGGTGCTAACCAATTGGGATGTAGAGGGTTTTACAACACTATGTGGGTTGCTTGTTTCTTAACACCTAGGGTTTTCCAACATGAATTTTTAAAAAATAGAATAAATTTCTTGAAAACCCTTTGTAATTTAGACAGTGTGAATGTATTGAAAGGCCCCTTCAAAATTTATAAGGACTTTTAATTTGAGTAAAAAATGCATTTAAATTTCGCATGATTGATTCAAAAAAAGTACACAAAATAATTGTAATTTTGAAAACACGATGTGGGTTTTCAGTTACTTGAATCTCCTTGTTTAAATGTAAAAGGTTGTCTCACAGTGGGTTGCTTGCTTCTTAACATGTAGGGTTTTGAAATATGGAATTTTACAAAACAATATGAATGTCTTGAAAACATTTTGCTATTTAGAAAACATGAATGTAGTGTGCTTCTTAACACCTAGGGTTTTGCAACATGGAATTTTACAAAACAATATGAATGTCTTGAAAACCTTTTGTTGTTTAAACAACATGAACGTAGTTTGCTTCTTAACACCTAGGGTTTTGCAACATGGAATGTATGTCTTGAATTTTTTTTGTAATTTAGACTATGTGGATGTATTGAAAGACCCCCTCAAGATTTATAAGGACTTTTAATTTGAGTAAAAAATGCATTTTAATTTTGCATGATTGAAAATAAAGTGCACAAAATAACTGTAATTTGGAAAAAAAAATGTGGGTTTTTAGTTATTTGAATGTCCTTGTTTAAATGTAAAGGGTTGTCCCAAGGTGGGTTGCTTGCTTCTTAACACCTAGGGTTTTGCAACATGGAATTTTATAAAACAATATATGAATGTCTTGACTTTTGATGTTTAGACAACTTGAATGTAGTTTGCTTCTTAACACTTAGGGTTTTGCAACATAGAATTTTATAAAACAATATTTATGTCTTGAAAACCTTTTGCTGTTTGGAAAACATGAATGTAGTTTGCTTCTTAACACCAAGGATTTTGCAACATGGAATTTTACAAAACAATATGAATGTATTGAAAATATTTTTCCATTTACACAACACGAATGTAGTTTGCTTCTTAACACCTAGAGTTTTTCAACATGAAATTTTACAAAATAGTATGAATGTCTTGAAAATCACACCTCCCATTGTTGTGTTTATTTTTTTAACTTCGTTTCTTTTAGATTGCAACTATCTGTCAACAACATTAATTAAACTCTTATTTTGATGATAAAATTTTCTTTTAATCTTTTAATTCCTTTTCTAAATGGTTAATTATAGTTTTTCTATTGTTTTACTTCAGTTTCAATAGTTCAAACTATTGCTTTTGCATTTGTATGTTGACCATCCACACATTTCTCCTCATCCCCACTACTATTACTTGTTATCACCCCCCTAGTATTCCTTTTCATGAGCTTCTACCTTCTTTTTCATATCTTTTACTTTAAGCTTTGGAGCAACTGCTCCCTCATCAGCCCTTAGGACAACACCATCCATTTCTTGGATAGAGTTTTGAATGTCTTTAGTACTTTTATGTAGCTTTTTAGCCACTCTTTGCTCAAATTTGAGAGTGTCTATTTGATTAGAGAATTCATATATATTTTTTTATAAGTTATTTACAAAACTTGTCTACCTTTTCACATAGGGCTTTCATGTCTCCAACCAACTGATTCTCTTTTTTTACACTAAGATTTGATTTTTCCTTTTCATTATCATCTATTTCAAATTGTATTTGTTCCATGGAATTCTTAAGTTGAAGAATCTTTGACTTATAGCATCATCTATCACTTTCTTTTCTTGCACAAATTCATATGCAATACACAAGTTCTTTACTTTATCCACTTATGTATTGGAATTTTCCCATTGCACATATTTCACAATGCTCCTTTGTCAAGTTGTCAAGTGCAAGAATAATCTCGTCAGTTGATACATTATATATCTTATTAAATTTGGTCTGCTTCTTTTCAAGTGTTTTTGGAGCAGATTCCTTTTTCATTACATACTTTCTACTACCTATTGCTGGAGCTCTGCATTTCCATATGCCCATTATGGATACTACAAACACACCTTCCTCAACTTCTCAACAACACAGAGTCTCTTCAATCGATACACTATCTGTCTCATTCACTTTGGTCTGCATCTTTTCAAGTATTTCTACAACAAATTCCTTTGTGATTTCATACATTCTAGTACCTGTTGCCTCCAATTTTGTACTATCATTTTCCCATTGCACATACTTCACATGCTCCTTCCTCAAATTATCAAGAGCAAGAAGAATCTCTTTAGTCAATATATTATTTATCTCATACACTTTGGTCTGCTTCTTTTTAAGTGTTTTTATAGATGTTTCCTTATTCATTTCATACATTCTAGTACATGTTGCCTCCTAAAGCATTGAGAACATCTCAAGTTCGTTAACACCCAGTATTTTCCAAACTTGAATTATAAATAGAGAAAATTATTGCTATGAAAACCTTACAATACAAATGTAAGAAAAGGCACCTTGAAAATTTACCAAAACTGTTACTTATAATATGAGTTGTGTTTGGATTTCCTCATCTCATTAAAATATAGGCAGGTAGGAAAACATAGTGGGTTGTGAGTTAGTTTGTTGTGCTTGTTCAAAGTTGAAGGGTAGATAATTTTGGGAGGAGTTACAACTGGGGGATACATAAAACTAACCATATTTAGTTGAGGGGTGACCAACCAATTGGGTTCTTATATATAAAGGGTTTTACAACACTATGTGGGTTGTAGGTTTGTTAACACCCCGTGTTTTCCAACCTTTGATTATACAAACAATATGATTGTAATGAAAACATTTTATCTTTTAAACAATACGAATGCAATGAAAGGAACCCCTTCAAAATATATAAAAGGTCTTAGATAGACTATAAATTGCATTTCAACTTCCTCAAATCAATAAATCATAGGTAGGCTGGAAAACACTATGGGTTGTGATTTATATAATTATGATTGTTCTAAGCTCAAGGGTGGAGAATTTAAGGAGGAGTTGTAGTTGGGGGATACATAAAATTAACCAGATTTAGCTGAGAGGTGAACAACCAATTGGGTTCTTATATATAGAGGGTTACAACACTGTGTTTGTTGTAGGTTTGTTAACGACATACGCTTTTCAACCTTTGATTATACAGACAATATGATTGTCATGAAAATATTTTTTTGTTTACACAATAAAAATGTAATGAAAGGAAACCCTTCAAAACATATAACAAGTCTCAAGTAGACTAAAAATTGTGTTTCAACTTCCTCAAATCAATAAACTATAGGCAGGGTGGAAAAAACTATGGGTTGTGTTTTATATAATTATGCTTATTCTAAGATCAAGGGTGGAGAGTTCATGGAGGATTTGCAGTTGGGGGATACCTAAAACTAACCAAATTTAGCTGAGGGGTGACCAACTAATTGGGTTATTATATATAGAGGGTTTTAAAACACTATGTGGGTTGCAGGTTTCTTAACACCCTATGTTTTCCAACCTCCAATTATAGAGACAATATGATTGGAATGATTTTTTTTTTTTTTTTACACAATATGAATGTAATGAAAGGTGTCAGGCTTCAAAATATATAACAAGTCTTAGATAGACTAAAAATTGTGTTTCAACTTCCTTAAATTAATAAACTATAGGTAGGTTGGAAAACATTATGGGTTGTGATATAAATAATTTTGATTTTTTTAAGATCAAGAGTGGAGAGTTCAGGGAGGATTTGTAGTAGGGGGATACATAAAAATAATTAGATTTAGCTAAGGGTTGACCAACCAATTGGGTTCTTATATAGAGAGGGTTTTACAACACTATTTGGGTTGCAGGTTTCTTAATGCCCTGTGTTTTCCAACCTCTGATTATACAAACAATATGATTGTAATGAAAACCTTTTTTTTTTTTACATAATAAAAATGTAATGAAAGGAACCTCTTCAAAATATATAACAAGTCTCAAGTAGACTAAAAATTGCGTTTCAACTTCCTCAAATCAATAAACTATAGATAGGTTGGAAAACACTATGGGTTGTGTTTTATATAATTCTGCTTGTTCCAAGCTCAAGGGTGGAGAGTTCAGGGTGGTGAGTTAGTTTTATGATAAAAAATGTTTGACTTCACTAATTGAAATCCAGTTATAGCATCATCTTTCACTTTCATTGCTTAGAAAAATTCATACACAATACAAAATATTTCAAGTTTTTTCAATTTTGCATTGCCATTTTCCCATTGCACATACTACACATGCTCCTTCCTAAAATTATCAAGAATGGGAAGAATCTCTTCAGTTAAAACAATATCTATCTCATTAAGTTTGATCTCCTTTTCAAGTGTTTTTAGAACAGATTCCTTTTTGATTTCATAAACTGTAGAACCTATTGCCTCTATATTTGCATTGTCTCTTTGCCTTTGCACATACTACACATGATTCTTCATCAATTTATCAAGAGCAGGAAGAATATCCTAAGTCAACACAATATCTATCTCATTCACTATGGTTTTCAATGCAAGTGAGTTTTAAAATTTATTGAAATTGTGGTTTATAGTTAAAATTTCTTTTCAAATTCTTCATATTTTTCACAAATAAATGCACAAAAAATATCGTGTTTTAGCTTGGACATTCATTCACTCCTTTACTGATTCATTATTTTATCAGCAAATACAAAGAACACATTTTTTTTCTTTTGACATTGTTGGCAGCCATAGAAGTAATTACATATTATTATTCACATTACACTTATAGGCTACATACAAAGTTGCAAGTTGGACTTCTCATCGTGTTGTTCAGCCTGGAATTTTTTAGTTTATAAATTGTCATATACATTTTTTCTAGTCATGTTAAGTCACCCCAATTGGAAGGCTCGATATCACAACATGCCTACTCAGGTAAAAGAGGTTTATACACCCCATATACTATGAGGTCTTAGTTTTTTTTCATGTGAGGTTGTGATTTTACTTGTAGTCTTTATGTCTGCTTGGAGTTTCAACTAGACACTATGTTTTCTAACTTGCATTGGCTGACACCATGGTTGATAGGAAAATTTACACATTTATGCCTTTCTTGATTCACTCCATTACTAATTCATTATTTTTTCAACAGATGCAAAAAACATCTTATTCTTTTGGCATTGCTGGTAGCAATGGATGCACATTTTTTACATACAAGGTTATCATAAAAGGTTTTGGTTTCCATCTAACCTTTCATCTCCATTAACACATACAAACACACCAAAACCAATGTATCTTCCCAAAATAATACATATTTTGTTGCAATTGTAGAAGTAATTACATACCGTTATGCATGTTACACTCGTACGCCACATACAAAGTTATAGGTTGAACCACTCATCATGTTGTTCAACTTGCATATTTTTATTTCATGAATTGTAAGATGTGCTTTTGTTACTCTTGTTGATTCACCCCAAATGGAAGGATCAATATCACAACATGACTTCTCAAGTAAAAGGGGTTTGTACACCCCATATACTCTGAACTCTTAGTTACATTTTCATGCAGGTTTGCGAATTTACTTATGGTCTTTATGTCCACTTGGAGGTTCAACTACACACTATGTTTTCCAACCTACATTAGATTACATCATGCTTGATAGGAAATTTTACACCTTTATGCTTTTCCTCATTCTCTCCATTATTGATTTGTTATTTTGTCAACAAATGCAAAAAACGTGTTATCATTTTGGCGTTGCTGGTAGCAATAGATGCACATTTTTTTACATAAAGGATTATCATTAAAGGATTTGGTTGCCCTCTAATATTTAGTCTCCATTAACACATACACATGCACCACAACCAACGTATCTTCTCAAAATAATACATCTATTATTGCAACTATAGAAATAATTACATACTGTTATGCACATTACACTCATACGCCACATACAAAGTTGTAGGTTGAACCACACATACACTTTTTTATTTAATGAATTGCTAGATTTAATTTTGCTACTCAAGTTAAGTCACCCCAAATGGAAGGTGGAATATCACATGCATCCTCAGGTAAAAGAGGTTTGTACACCCCGTTATACTCTAAATTCTTAGTTATATTTTCATGTAGTGTTGCAAATTTACTTGTGGTCTTTATGTACACATCAAGGTTCAACTACAAACCATGTTTTCCAACTTGGATTGGCTTACATCATGGTTAATAGGAAATTTTAGATCTTTCTGCCTTTCCTCATTCTCTCCATTATTGATTCATTATTTTGTCAATAGATGCAACAAACGTGTTATAATTTTGGCATTGCTAGCAACAATGGATGCACATTTTTTTTATATACAAGGTTGTCATAAAAATTTATGGTTTCCCTCTAACCTTTTGTCTCCATTAACAGATACACATGCACCACAACTAACGTTTCTTCCCAAAATAATGCATCTATTGTTGCAACTATAGAATTAATTACATACTGTTATGCACGTTACAATCGTACACCAAATACAAATTTTCAGGTTGAGCCACTCATCATGTTGTTGCTCAAATAGCACAATTTTACTTGAAAACACAATATTCCTTTTTAGGTAAAACGAGTTTGTGTGGCACACTAAAATGGACTCATCCTTGAATGTCCACATACACTTGCAATTGTTCCATCGCTATCTATGTCCACTTGTACATTGAACTATACACTCTGATTGCCAACCCATGTTTGTTTTATATTTTATGTGTAGCTTGATTCAATCTATCACCTTTTGTTTCCTCAACTGAAGTCAACAACCTCCTATTTGTTTCACGTTGGTGGCAACAATGCAAACACAATTTATTTATGTTCAATGAATAATTTATTTCTTTTGCTTGACACAATCCACTCTAATTTTAAATGTTCATCCAATTCCTACCTTACCTAGAATGGGGATAGGTTTGAAATGGAAGAAGGAAGATGATCTGGAGGTGCAAGATGTACGAGATGGAGGCTCTCCTTTTTCCTCTTGCAATTTACAGTGGAATCCTATTGACATTGAAGAGTATGGAGTTGTTGACCTTGTCACAACAATTCCTCATAGTAGACTTGATGATTTCATTCATGGTGAAATGTTTGTTGAAGGTTTTGAAACTTCATTTGTGTGCGGGAAACAAAGCTAGTACACCATCACGGATCACGTCAATGACAAAAAATATGGAAAAACAATTATCTGGCATAGGTTTGTACCTTTCAACATTCATGTGTATGGTGTAATGATATTTTACTCTCTCTTTCTTGAAGACGATGAGATGAAGCTTTCTTTACAACTACTAGTGTGGATACGGTTTTGAAGACCACAAGAACCGACCTCAACCATGGAAAAGTAAACAAACATTTGTAAAAAAAGCGAGGTAATCAATGCCACTTCATTGCAAAGGTTATGTATGACATACCCAATGTTTTCTATCTTCTCTACAAAGAAATGTTTCATGTTGACGTGAATGGTGAATTTTTCCATGACATTGATGGCACAAGCGGAGAATTACATTCCATGTTCGCCCCTAATCTATCCATATAATGCAAAAGCTATATTGAAATAATTTTACTCATGGATGTCAGTGTTAATGCAATAATGGATAGAAACATTAGTGATCCTATTTTATGTGGCATGATGAGTAAGAGAGATGAATTCCTTACAAGAAAGGATGTAATGAATTCTTGGTGAAAGGTGCATTCTATTCATGCACAGAAACATAGATACAATTTGACAAGTATCATAATATGGAATGGACATGATGCTGACAACTTCTTCTACTTTCAATGGCCCCATAAGAATGATACACCTTTTTTTATCGAGGTTCAGACTCCATGGATGCTAGATACAATGGTTTTCCACTCACACAATTTAGTCATCTCCATAGATTCCATGTTTGCCACTAAAAAATATGGGGCGAGGCATTAGAAACATTGAAAAATAGTTCTTCATATTTTCAATGATTTTACAAGCTATAAACTTCAAAATGCTCATGTTGACTTGTTATGTCTATAGTACAAATTGTATACTTTTCTCATTTTTGACAAGCAACAAAGTGGTGTGCCTGTTGCATGGGTAGTCTCCTCCAGAAACAAGATTGAGGACATTTCTACCTAGCTAGGTGTATTGTATGCCCATGGAAGAAGAGCCAAACCCGACTAGAGAATCAATGCATTTTTAAGCGATGATGCCACTGCAAAAATTCAAGCCATATAGTAAGTGCATGTTTTTGTTCATTTGTGTAACTTTCTCATTTGTTATTCATAAATTCAATGCCACTTTGTCATGCAGATGCGACCTAAACAATATCATTTGTATTGTCTATTAGGTTTGTCTTTCGAAGTCTTGTGCTTCTATGCATTTGGCATGTTCGAAGGGCTTGGCTGAAGAATGTACATAAGTACTAACTAAGGAAAGGGAAATGGACATCTTCCAAAAACTTGGCACAACCATTATGGCAATAAGGGATGACAAAGATAACATCGTGCTCAACTGTTAAACTCTTTCTTTGAGGAGTTCAACGACCAGCCCTAGTTTTTACAATACTTCAAGAAAACTTGGTGCGAAGGAGATAGTCGAATTGGTGAGTTGACAATTTTTTTCGCCTTTTTCGATTCACACCATTCACATTATTTGATGTTATCTCCAATACATTGTGGTTTACTTTGACTATTGCCTTTTTTTTGTAGCCATGTGGGAAAAAAATTGTAGACTATTCCCACATGCCAACCAGGATTCAAATGCTGCCATTGAGTCATACCATTGCACACTGAAAACTTGATACTTATGTGATTTCCATTTAAATGCACAAGGCGAATTGACTATTTTTATTACACACTTGTGTATACAAAGGAGCTATTCTTTAGGAAAAAGAAAAAGTTGAAGCATTATGGTTTTTTGACGAACTATAAGTTTTGAAATATTAATTCTAGTTTGGAGCGGGTGAAGGCAATTCTGGATGATGATTATGTTCTAGATGAAAAACATCCTCAATGGCACTGGGTGAAAAGTCAAAGTACATTCGACCAATACCTCGTTCGGAAATTTGGTGAGAACCTTTTTGTTTGTGAGTGCCCTTGGAGTTTGTAGGGGAACACTTGCAAACATTTCCTTAAGGTTTTCAAATTGATTAAAAGATCATTTTCCGCTAAAGTGGCGGTCCATGGTAAGTGAATTTCAATTTGAAGTGCATTACTTTATGGGAGACAATTGTGTTTTTCATTTTCTACTGCCTAATACAAGTTTCTTGTGTGTTTTCATTTAGACGAAGGAGGTCAAGCAATTGATAGAGGGATAGATTTGAACAAGATATTGTCACAGGGGAGTGTCCAAGAAAATAGTCATAATATTCTCACACCTACACAAGCTCATTTTGACAGTCATGAACATTTGCAAAAAATGTGTATTTAGAATGACACAAATGAAATCTTGAAGAAAGTGATGTGTACATTGCCCCAACATCTAGAAAAAGTACAATCATATGCATAGTGTGTCAAGAGGTTTCTACAATATGTACATCAATCCAATGCATTGTCGTTTGAATTCATTTAGGACCCTGATGCAACTTTAAATAGCACCATTCACATGTGTCCATGGTTTAGTGCAAGCAAGGATCATCCTTGATGTGCAACCCATCGTACAAAGCATGCTTCACAACAATAAGATTAGTGAACTCCTCTGTGTGATTCGTTTCCCTTTTCCATGAACAATAGCTTTAATATGAAAGTCAATATGCAATGTGAGACATCAAACACACCTACTATGGATGGGGTAGAGGATACAAAATCTAATATGGATGACTATTAGAAAAACTGTTTCAATTTCTATATTGTAATAGGAATGGTATTGCAGATTTATTTTTCCATTAACCAAATTCTACCACATCATAAACTTTCTAATTTTTTTTGGTCTTTTTTATTCACTTTAGCATTCCAATCTATAGAAAGGAGTCCTCATCGGTGACTATCTTTCGCGAGTGTAAACCCAATGGAAGGTATGGTTCCAATTTAACAACTATACATAGGTAAGTCCATTTTTTGGTATGACATGTAATAGAATCCTTCCCTATAAAACTTTGGCTATAGTGATAGGTTGATGTTGACCAATGTGCATTCACTCTAGTTCTTCTTGAAGAGTTACTAAGGAGTGAAGAAGCATACATCAGTGAACCTTTATCTGTAGGTAAGCATGTCATCTTTTCAAAAAGTTGTTAACATAAGTTATCTACAATTTTAACATCAGACTTTCATGTCTCCACCCAACTCATTCTATTTTTCTTCACTTCTTTTCAAGTGCTTGTACAACATATTCCTTTTTCATTTCATGCATTCTAGCACTTGTTGCTCCAATTATTCATTGCCATTTCCGCATTGCACATATTGCATGTGCTCCTTCCACAACCTGTGAAGAGCAAGAAGAATCTATTCAGCCAAAACATTAGCTATCTCTTTCACTTTTGTCACTTCTTTTCAAGTGTTTTCATAGCATATTCCTTTTCAATTTCAGACATTCTAGTATAGGCTGCTCCACTTGTGCATTTCCATTTGTCCATTGCACAAAAAAAAATGTTCACATTATTTGTAGTGTTGGGAAACACACCATCCCATGTTAGTTAGTTTGTTATGAAAAGTTTTTGTTTTTTTATGACCAAGAATGTAATGAAGTCCAATTTCAATTATTTGAACAACTCTTTAGTGTAGTTAAAATAGAATTTCACTTTCTTCATCTAATTGGAACAAATACAATACTCACATTGTTTGCAATGTTGGAAAACACATTGTCTCCTCTCAATTATTCCCTCATGATTTTTTTTTGTTTTGTATGCTCCAAAAATGTAATTAAGTCCACCTTCAAATTTTAGAACAATTCTTTGGTGATGTAAATATGGTGTTTCCCTTTTTTCATCTGATTGGAAAAAATAAAATGCTCATATTATTTGCCATGTTGGAAAATACACTGTCCCTTGTCAATTATTTTGTCATTAAAAGTTTTTGTTTTGTACACTCTAAGAATGTAATGAATTCAGAATTGAGAGTGTCTTTCTAATTAGAGAATTTAGTTGTGTCCTTTCAAAAAAAAATCATAGAGGTTATCTATAATTTTGACATCAGAATTTCATGTCTCCACCCAACTCATTTTGTTTTTCTTCACTTCTTTTCAAGTGCTTGTACAAAAGATTCCTTTTTTATTTCATGCATTCTAGTACCCGTTGCTCCAATTGTGCATTTCCATTTTCCCATTGCACATACTACACGTGCTCCTTCCTCAACCTATGAAGAGCGAGAAGAATCTATTCATTCAAAACATTATCTATCTCTTTCACTTTGGTTGCTTCTTTTCAAGTGTTTTTATAGAAAATTCATTTTTAATTTTAGGTATTCTAGTAGATGTTGCTCTACTTGTGCGTTTCCATTTATCCATTGCACATATTACACATGCACATTATTCAATACTCTTATGTAGTTTTACAACCACTTTGTCTATGGCACATGCTGCACACACTCCTTCCTCAATTTTTGAAGAATAGGTAGAATCTCTCAAGTGAATACAGGTAGAATATCTTAAGTCAATACACATACTATGAACATATAGCACATCTATTTGTTTGATCAAAAATTGTATTTCCATTTCTTTGTATGATTAACAAAAAGAATACACAACATATTGGCAAGGTGAAAAACACAATGGGTTATGTGTTATTTGGTTTTGCTTAGTGAAAGGTCAACCTTTGAAGAACAGGTAGAATCTCTTAAGTCAACAAACGTACTATGAACATGTAGCACATCTATTTTTTGAATGAAAATTGCACTTCTATTTCTTCATATGATTAACAAAACAAAAATGCACAACATTTTGGTAGGGTGGAAAACATGGTGGGTTTTGTGTTATTTAATTGTGCTTGTTCTAATTATGCTTTGTATGGTCAAGATGTGAAAGCTAATAATTTATTTGATGCAGGTATACAATATGTCAGGTAATGCAGAAGAATAGGTCTCTATTTGGTTGACCAACTACCACCCGTATCTTCCATGCAATATCCTCGCTCACATAGAGGAACTAAGTCTCTTGTATAGGTTGCGGGAAAAGATGTTAAGAAGAATTGATAGAAAAGGGCCAAATTGCAATGATGTTAGATATCATAATTATGCTCATTTATTTAACTGTGTCTATGGTGTATGGGAAAAAATGAGCATGGACGTTGAATATTAAAATCTACAAATAGAGATTGTAAAATTGTGTGACTGGCTAATTCATTTTTACCAAGAGATTTGAGACCTTTTCCTAGCTGAATACATTTGGAAGGTATCCATTAACCTAATAGTAATCATCCAAAATAAGAACCTTCCCAATGATTTAAGCATAAAATTTATGAGGTTCCTTAAGGGGGAATCTTAAATTTGTAATCACATGGGTTTTATGGAGGAATGGCTGCTCGCTATGTTGAAATTCAACTACACTGTTAGGTTCAAGGTGCACTGTGTTAGAGAGTCATTGAGGCTAATAAAAAAAAAATGGGATACCCACGTTGTATGGTTTGAAGTCTAACTTGACAATTATGGGTGATCCCACAATAGTGGTTTACAATTTTTGGCCAAACTGGGCACTGAAATTATTATTTTTAACTAAATATTCACATTCGGGCACCTATAGCGGCTAAACCGTGAAGAATTTGAAGATGATGCAAACTAGAGTCTCATCACATTTTGTTTGTAGATTCTAAAAATATTTTTTTCAAATTTTTTTGAATAAGATTTCATTTCTTTTTCCATCTCCCATGAAAACTATTTTTTTCATAAAACAACATTTTTAAAAAGTGACGCTCACCGTATACAACATAACTTTTTTTGTATGAAGGATAAAACTCTAATTTTTTTGAATTTAGATTTGTAACTATGATATCTATCACTTTCATTTGGTCTCATATTTTTTCATTGAATATTTTTTCCTTAATAGAGGTTCGAAGTCAAACCAATTGCAACTCAGACATAGGCGGACTATATACAATATAACTTTTTCTGTATATATCGAAATTCAATTTTTTTTTTTTAATGGATCAAAGAAATCAATACACAGCATGAAAATATTTAAAAAATATATATTTTGATAATTTTCTACTTTTCCACATGTGCAAAACAAAGAGCTTGATTTTCGGTGAAAAACCTATGTTTAAGAAATCTAAAAAAACACATACATAATAAAACCAAAACATATTAAAATTATATTTTTGGGATAGCTCATTTTGAGGACTACCATAATCATTTGAAATAAATTTTAAATGAATTCATTTGATCCCCCAAAAGGCAAATCAAAAGTGATTTTTTATCAGCATTTTGATAGGTGTAAAGGAGACTCATTTATAGGTATGGTTTAAAACTAGCGAGGTTCTATCCAAGGGGGTTTGATCTAAGGTGGTTTGATCAAACCCTCTTCAACTGGAATCTTTAAAATTGGACTTTTAAAGGCTTAAATCATTATATTTTCTAAAAATATGTGATTTCAGCAAAAATCAGTTCCTCTCAAAAATTGTAAACCAGCTTTGTGGGATCACCCCAATCAAAGTGCACATAATTCTTCTTGATAGTGACAATGCAAAAGTGATACTTGTTCATAGATGGTTGACATAGTTGAGAATGTTTGTAAAGTTTTCAAACATTGTATATATGACTTATCCAATTTCAATAGCATTTTGATGTCATTAGAAATTGTCTCACACTAATAGCCATGTTATATATTTATAGTGTTTGGAAATTTTATGGATAGTTAATACATAACACACTATGGTTACCATAAGAAATATGATTTTTAGTTTTTTCTAATGATTAGTTATCTATTACATATGGCTTTTTAGTTTTTTGTAGATGGATAAATAACTAAACTTAGTTGTTTCATATGATATTTGTGTTGTATTCTTATGTCCAAGTCATATTCATTATTATTAAGATATCTTGTTTCCTTTGGTATGGTATGAATTTATAACCCCACAAATTATGCACCGCTCTTAGAATAAAATGATCCACCATGCAAGCTAGTAGACAACATATTTAACCCACATATTACAAGTATAACATTCATTTGAATGTATGTCAAGAAATAATATTATATCCAAGAAAAATTTGTAGTAATAACTAAGACTTCTTATGGTACAGTCGTGTCTATATACACACATTTTATACTTTTGCAAACACATAATAAGCTTGATATTATATTGACAAGGCATTGCAAAGTCACCAAATTTCATACAACAAAGCACATGTAATATACTTGATGACTATACCAAGGGCCTGGAACAAGAGAAAGTTGATATAAAAATCTTTAGCTATCTCTAGAAAGTACTTAAGATGTAGATTTATATTCCATTGATAACAGCAAGGGAAAATATGCCATCGATTAGATATCAATATCAATGCTTGAGAGGAAATGGAACAGGAACCTATTTGAGAATAGTTGCCTCAGTATTTACTACCACTTATGAGAATGAAAAACTAGGGTGCAGATCTACGTAGGTATACAATTAGAATCAAAATTACAATAAATGAACACTTTCATGTACATGTTCATTATGAACATCAAAATGAGACAAATGGAGCACACTTGTTTGAGAACAACTCCATAAATAGGGGGTGTCATCCAAGTATTTTGAAAGACTTTGTACTCAAGGACCCATTTTAAATACACTTAAGAAACAAAGCATTCCACTATGGGACTTGAAATTGGTACTTATTGCTAATAGTCAATAGGCATGCCATTATGCCATCTGCCCATGCACATTGCCAACTATCTTCTTTGATTAATTGTATGATAAATACATAAGTTCACTCCTTTATTGGACCTCTCATCTTGACTATAAATAACTTATTTCATGTGCTAGATATACTAGTCCACATTATGTATCTGACTATCATCTCTGAATTTAACGACCCTAGTATATGTGTGAGAATGTATTGTAGGTCCATCAGAGGTTGGAATTATGAATTGTATCATATAATGTTGCCCTGTAGTTGTTTTAGTAACAATGTTTATCATAATTTTTGATGTTGAGTTTTATTCATCATCGGGGAAGATAAAAATTAGTGATGTATACATGATCTCTATTTTCTGTAGACACTTTGTAATGTTCTATATAAAAGGTCAAACTCAAAGGAATGTTAAAAGCTCAAATTTTGGAAAATATTTTTTACATAAAAGCAAATACAAACTACAAGATGAAGGTCAGATGCAAAAAGGGAAATGCAATATTTACGTCACCAAAGAGTTCTAAAATTTAAAGGTGGAATTAATTACATTTTTGGAACATAGGACACAAAAAATTTCATGACGAAGTAACTGACATGGGATAGTGTGTTTTCCAACACTACAAATAATATCGACATTTTATTTGATCCAATCAAATGAAAACAAGAAATGCCATTTTCACTCTACCAAAGAGTTGTTTTAAAATTTGAAGGTGGGCTTCATTAAATTTTTGGAGCGTACAAAACAAAAAAAATTCACAACGAAGTAATTGAGATGGGATAGTGTGTTTTCCAACACTACAAATAATGCGGGCATTTTATTTGTTCCAATCACATGAAAAAAGGAAATTCCATTTTCACTCTACCAAAGAGTTGTTCTAAAATTTGAAAGTGGACTTTATTACATTTTTGGAGTGTACAAAACAAAAAAAATTCATGATGAAATAGCTGACACAAGACAGTGTGTTTTCCAACACTACAAATAATGTGAGCATTTTATTTGTTCCAATCACACGAAAAAGGAAATGCTATTTTCACTCTACCAAAGAGTTGTTCTAAAATTTGAAATTGGACTTCATTACATCTTTGGAGTGTAGGTAACAAAAAAATTTCATGATGAAATAAATGACATGAGACAATGTGTTTTCCAACACTGCAAACAATGTGATCATTTTATTTGTTCCAATCACACGAAAAAAGGAAATTCTATTTTCACTTTACTAAAGAGTTATAAAATTTGAAAGTGGACTTCATTACATTTTTAGAGCATAGGAAACAAAAAAAAATTATGATGAAATAACTGACACGAGATAATGTGTTTTCCAACATTACAAACAAAATGAGAATTTTATTTGTTCCAATTAGATGAAAAAAGGAAATTCTATTTTAAATCTACCAAAGAGTTGTTCTAAAAATTGAAAGTGTACTTCTTACATTCTTGGTTTTAATAAAACAAAAAAAATTCATAACATACTAACTGACATGGGACAACGTGTTTTCCAATATTGCAAATAATATGAGTATTTTATTTGTTCCAATCAGATGAAAAAAGGAAATTCTATTTTCACTTTACCAAAGAGTTGTTCTAAAAATTCAAAGTGGACTTCATTAGATTCTTGGTCATAACAAAACAAAAACTTTTCATAACAAACTAACTGACATGCAACACTATGTTTTCCAACACTGCAAATAATGTGAGCATTTTATTTGTTCTAATCAGATGAAAAAAGGGAAATGCCATATTTACACCACTAAAGAGTTGTTCTAAAATTTTAAGGTGGACTTCATTACATTTTTGGAGTGTACAAAACAAAAAAAATTCATAAGGAAGTAACTGACATGGGACAATGTGTTTTCCAACATTACAAATAATGCGCGTATTTTATTTGTTCCAATAAGATGAAAAAAAGAAATTCTATTTTCACTCTACCAAAGAGTTCTAAAAAATGAAAGTGGAATTCATTAAATTTTTGGAGTATACAAAACAAAAAAAATTCATGATGAAATAATTGACATGAGACAATGTGTTTTCCAATACTACAAATAATGTGAAAATTTAATTTGGTCCAATCAGATGAGGAAAGTGAAATTCCATTTTGATTGTACCAAAGATTTGTTCAAAAATTTGAAAGTAGACTTCATTACATTCTTGGTCATAACAAAACAAAAACTTTTCATAATGAAATAACTGATAAGGGACAATGTGTTTTCCAACACTACAAATAATGTGAGCATTTTATTTGTTCCAATTAAATAAAAAAGGGAAATGAAATTTTTATTGTACCAAAGAGTTGTTCTAAAATTCAAAAGTGTACTTCATTAAATTTTTGGAGTATACAAAATAAAAACTTTTCATAATGAAGTAATTGACATGGGACAGTGTGTTTTCAAACACTTCAAATAATGGGAGCATTTTATTTGTTCCAATCACATGAAAAAAGGAAATGTCATTTTCACTCTACCAAAGAGTTATTCTAAAATTTGAAAGTGGACTTCATTAAATTTTTGGAGTGTACGAAACAAATTTTTTTATAAGGAAGTAATTGACATGGGATAGTGTGTTTTCCAACATGGTAAATAACACGAGAATTTTATTTGTTCCGATCACATGAAAAAATGGAATTGCCATTTTTACTGTATCAAAGAGTTGTTCTAAAATTTAAAAGTAGACTTCATTACATTCTTTCTCATAATGAAACAAAAAAAATTCATAATGAACTAACTGACAGGGGACAATGTGTTTTCCAACACTGCAAATAATGTGAGCATTTTATTTGTTCCAATCAAATGAAAAAGGGAAATGCCATTTTTACTATACCAAAGAGTTGTTCTAAAATTTAAAAGTGGACTTCATTACATTTTTGGAGTGTACAAAACAAAAACTTTTCATAACAAAATAACTGACATGTGACAATGTGTTTTCAAACATTGCAAATAATGCGAGCATTTTATTTGTTCCAATCACATGAAAAAAGGAAATTCCATTTTTACTCTACTAAAGAGTTGTTCTAAAATTTGAAAGTGGACTTCATTACATTTTTGGAGTGCATGAAACAAAAAAAATTCATAAGGAAGTAACTGACATGGGACAGTGCACTTTCCAACACTGTAAATAATGTGAGCATTTTATTTGTTCCAATCACATTCAAAAAAAGGGAAATGCCATTTTTACTATACCAAAGAGTTGTTCTAAAATTTAGAAGTGGAATTCATTACATTATTTCTCATAATGAAAAAAAGTTTTCATAATGAAATAACTGATAGGGGACAGTGTGTTTTCCAACACTGCAAATAATGTGAGCATTTTATTTGTTTCAATCAGATGAAAAAGGGAAATGCCATTTTTAATGTACCAAAGAGTTGTTCTAAACTTTAAAAGTGGAATTCATTACATTCTTTCTTGTAACGAAACAAAAGCTTTTCAAAAGGAAATAACTGATAGGGGATAGTGTGTTTTCCAACACTACAAACCATGTGAGCATTTTATTTGTTCCAATCAGATGAAGAAAGTGAAACGTATTTTTTACTGTACCAAAGAGTTGTTCTAAAATTTGAAAGTGGACTTCACTACATTCGTGGTTGTAACAAAACAAAAATTTTCATAAGGAAATAACTAAAAGGGAAAACTTGTGTTTTTTAAAACTACAAACAATGTGAGTGTTTTATCTCTTCCAATTAGATGGAAAAAGGGAAATGTCATTTTTACTGTACCAAAGAGTTGTTCTAAAATTTGAAAGTGGACTTCATTGCATTCGTGGTCATAATGAAACAAAAATTTTTATTAGTAAATAACTAATAGGGGACAATGTGTTTTACAACATTACAAACAATGTGAGCATTTTATCTCTTCCAATAAGATGGAAAAAGGGAAATGCCATTTTTACTGTACCAAAGAATTGTTCTAAAATTTGACAGTGGAATTTATTACATTCTTGGTCATAATGAAACAAAAAAATTTCATAAGGAAATAACTGACAGGGGATAGTGTGTTTTCTGACACTGCAAATAGTTGCCCACATAGATACATACATATACATACACATAACATTTATTGTTATACTATAAAACAAAGAAAAATAGGTTCACCAAAATGAAGACTATGATGAACCAATTCTTCTATATTTCATTCAATATGTGTGCTATAACGTGCAAATGAGTAAGGGTATGTGCAAGATTATCATGGAAAAAATAGGCCCTTAAGTGGCAATGAAAATTCAGAAAAATTAGAGTTAGGCAACTTCACGTAAAAATTTGAATAAGTTATCTATATTATTTCAAAAATGTGTAAGAATAGTATCTGTAGCAAATTGAATGTAGTTTCTAAACTACTAAGTTTATTTAAAAATAAATAAAAAATCTATTTGGTGAAAATTTGAAATTTCAATGTAGTAGTACTTAAATTTCAGGGAAACAATAAGTAGGTGTTTGTCTGACCACCCTAACCACAATAAAATGAATATAGTTTTTTATAAGATTTTAGATATAAGTAGAAGACTCATGTACTGGTGTGATGCATATTTTTTTGTAATTTATTTCCAAGTAAATAATTAATTATGAATTTTTTATTACAACTTTTAAAAAATATAAAAACTCGTATGTTTGACCACCTTAACTTGGTAAAAACTTCATGAAATTAATTTTATTTTTTTAATCCTATAGTATGAAAATCATAGAATGTGACACATGTTTCAGATTCAAAAAATGTGTTACCGTTTGAAAGCTATAGATGTTTTTCAGTCAACCTATCAATCAAGACTTTAGTCGTAATTCAAATAGAAAATGAATAATAGTTATTTATTAAATTCAAAGTAAAGCATAATTTATATTGGTGGAAAGCTAAGAATATCCTTTAAAAACCCTTTTCGTTTCATCAATTTAGGATTAAAAAAAAGTCGTCAGCCACATGGACAAAGTCTAGAAAAGCAAGGTAAACTGTTAAACATGTTTTTTGTGTTGACTTCTTAGGATTGACATGTCCTAGGAAAATTATGAAGAAAAATTGAAGCTAATCCCTAAGTAGTAGGGTTTATATCAGACAAATCGGATATCAGATCCAAATCGGATATCTAATTTATTTTATATATAATTTTAATATATGATTTTATATAATTTTTATTTTATATAAACAAATGTATTATAGTTTTTAATATATAATTTTAAAAATTCAATTCAAATCGGATATCCGATTTATTTTATATATAATTTTAATATATGATTTTATATAATTTTTATTTTATATAATAAATGTAATATAGTTTTTAATATATAAATTAAAAAATGCAATAAATAGTTTATAGTTTATTTTAATATATCTAGTTGAGATTATACAATATAATTTATAATTTAATATATAATATATAATTTATGATAATCTCTTACAAAATTATGTGCAATATATAATATATTATATTATTATATATAATATTTAAATATTATTTAAATATTTTTATAATGATAATCTCTCTCTCTCTCCCCTCTTCCCCTCTTCCCCTCTCCCTTCCCCCTCCTAATTCTCTCTCACTCACTCTCCCCTTCTTCCCCTCTTCCCCTCTCTCTTCCCCCTCCTAACTCTGTCTCTGTCTCTCTCCCTCTCTCTCTCCCCCCCCTTCTTCCCCTCTCCCTTCCCCTCCTAATTCTCTCTCCCTCTCTCCCCTTCTTCTCCTCCTCTCCCTTCCCTCCTAATTCTCTCTCTCTCTCTCCCTCTTCCCTCTTCTGCTTCCCTCCTTTTCTCTCTCTCTCTCTCTATCTTTCCCTCTCTCTGTCTCTCTCCCCTTCTTCCCCTTCTTCCCCTTCTTCCCCTCTCCCTTCCCCCTCCTAATTCTCTGTCCCCTTCTTCCCCTCTCCTCCTAATGTTCTCTCTCTCTCTCTCTCTCTCTCTCTCTCTCTCTCTCTCTCTCTCTCTCTCTCTCTCTCTCTCTCTCTCTCTCTCTCTCTCTCTCTCTCCCTCTCCCTTCCCCCTCCTCCTCTCTCTCTCTCTCTCTCTCTCCTTCTTCCCCTCTCCCTTCCTCATCCTAATTCTCTATCTCTCTCTCCCCTTACCTCTCTCTTTCCCTCTCTATATATCTATCTCTCTCCCTCTCTCCCTCTCTCTCCCCTTCTTCCCCTCTTCCCCTCTCCTTCCCCATCCTAATTCTCTCTCCCTTTCTCCCCCTTCTCCCCTTCTCCCTCTCCCTTACCCCTCCCTAGTTATCTCTCTCTCTCTCTCCCCTTCTTCCCTTATCCTTCCCCTCCTAGTTCTCTCTCTCTCTCTCTCTCTCTCTATTCCTTCTTGTCTTCCCTCTCCTTCCCCTCCTAATGGTCTCTCTCTCTCTCTCTCTCTCTCTCTCTCTCTCTCTCTCTCTCTCTCTCTCTCTCTCTCTCTCTCTCTCTCTCTCTCTCTCTCTCCTCTCTCCTTCTCTCCCTTCCTTCCCCTCTTCTCCCTCCCTCCTGACTCTCTCTCTCTCTCTCTCCCCCCTCCCTCTCTCTCTCCCTCTCTTCCCCTCTCCTCCCCTCATTTTCTCTCTCTTTCCCCCCTTCTTCCCCTCTTCCCCTCTCCCTTCCCCCTCCTAGTTCTCTCTCCCTCTCTCTCCCCTTCTTCCCCCTCTTCCTTCCCTTCCCCTCCTATTATCTCTCTCTCCTTCTCCCCTCTTTTCCTCTCTCTCTCCTTCCCCTCCTAGTTATCTCTCCCTCTCTCTCCTTCCCCTCCTAGCTCCCTCTCTCTCTCTCTCTCTCTCTCTCTCCCCCTCTCTCCCTCTCTCTCCCCTTCTTCCCCTTTTCCACTCTCACTTTCCTCTCCTAATTCTCTTTCGCTCTCTCTCCCCTTATTCCCCTCTTCCCCTCTCGCTTCCCCCTCCTAATTATCTCTCTCTCTCCTCCCCCTCTTCCCCTCTCCCTTCGCCTTCCTTCTTCTCTCTCTGTCTCTCTATCTCTCTATCTCTGTCTCCCTTTCCTTCCCTCTCTCTCTCTATCTCTTGTCCACCCTCCACCTCATAATTACTATTGGGTCTATGTGTGCCACAAATCGGATATCTGATTCAAATTGGATATTAGATTTGTGGCACCAAAATCTAATACATTTTTAAAAAAATTTCAAATATTTCCCAACCGATTTGTAAAAATTAGGCTTGGGTATTGCTATGGAGCAATGTACTAACACCCAGCCCAAAAAAAAGTCAACTTGAGATTTTTTGCATTTTTTGGCGAGTGCAAAATGCTACTTTTTTCATATTGCCACTTTTTAGCCCATCATGATCTTGCACATGCCCATAACATAAATTAAATCTAACCCAAATACAAGTCAAAAGGAAAATCTGGAAAGGGTCAAATGATGTGTACCTTTCATCGAAAGTGCTTTGTCAAACCTCACTAAGGACTCATTCCTCCTATGGAAAATGGGTCCTGGCTAGGGCTCCAAGAAATAAATTTTTGGGTTTCGTTATTCTTAGTATGCACTCCTAGATTCTACTTGAGCACGACCAAAAATCTGGAAATGAAATCTATAGCTCAGTTTCCATGATTTTGCAAGAAAGGTGATAAATTTGAAAACTTTTCAATTTTCTCCATTTTTCTCTCCAATTGATCTTCAAACAAAAACTTGCAATTAAAAATAAAAGAGAGAAAAATGTTGTCTGTTAGGGAATAGGAGTTTGCCTTGGTCAAACCCCTTTTGGTAATTAAACCTTGAAATAAAATGAAAAATGAAAGAAGGAATGATGAGTGAACAAATGCAATGTCACAACTCACCACACCTTAATTGAAACCTTGGATAACAAATATGTAATCTTAAATGTAGATCTTGATCATGAACTTGATGTGAAACAATGCCTTTGATATGCTTGATTGATCTTCAATGCTACATCAAAACATTAACTCAAACAACATGCATGATGCAATACATCTTTGACATGATGATGGAATCTTGATTGCTGCAATAATCTTCTCTGCCTTGAATTCCTTAGAAATTTCTCTTGAATGCTATCTTGATCATAAGTTTTCTATTAGGACTTGAACACTTAAAAGCTTAGATAAAACTATGTGAAATAACCTTGTATTTATACATATCTTAACATTATTTCTTGGAATTGAGATATCACAAATCGAAATTGAATTATAGATTTCAAATCATTACAATACCGCCAAAAACATATTTCAAAGAGGGGTCCTAGGTCTAAGTGAGAACCCATTCGCCATGTGGTGAATGGATCCTAGGCCACTTACATAGGACACACATTGGACAAGGTGAAATGTTATGTAAAAATAGGGTCCTAGGACCTAGTGAGGACCCATTCGCCATGTGGCAAATGAGTCCTAGGTCACCTACCTAGGACACACACCTAAAATTAAGTGTTGTGTAATGAAATTTATGAATGTTGAGTTTTATCCCTCAGAATTTGTAATTAATTAGGATTGGATTTGAATTAAAAGGGCCAATTAAGGAAAATTAACCTCAATCAATTAATAAATCCCTAGATTAGTGTGAAAGTGTAAAGATACACTTTACAAAACCCTAAATAAGGCACAATTAAGTCCATTTAGTTTAAAAAGATCCTAAAATTAATGTGAATGTGTAAAACACATTACAACACTAAATCAAGGCAACATTAAGCTCATTTTTATATTAATTATTCCTAAATTAAGCGAAAAAGGGATACTTTTTCTATTACTACATTTTTCCCCCACTTTAGTGAGAGTATGGCCCCATGTCAAATTCACACTAAAGTAGACATTCAAGAAACTTATGTATGAAACAATGAAAAAGATACACAATCATACAACATCAAAGACCAAGAAGATCAAGCCTGAACCATCCAACACAATGTGGAACACATCTAAGCTATTAGTTTGCACTCACTCCAAGGTAGCGGAACTTCAGATTGTCCACTAGGTGAGTCTTCCAATAGGGTGGTAAATGAGAGAATCATATTAGGCTCCCATACCATATCAAATCCATCCTCTTGAAAACTTCAATAAGGCACCACAATGTAAGGCAAGGCTCCACAAGCAAGCAAGGTGTGTTATGCTAGGTGGCATTGAATTTAGGGTTTCAAGATCCATAGGGCTTAACAAGCTACATTATTCCAAACACTTATGAACAAGGGGAAGGCTCCACAGGAAAGAAAGGCGTGTTATGATAGGTGATCTTTATTAGGGTTCGAGCTTCACAAGGTTAGCAAGTTGTGTTATGCCAAACAATTATGAGCAATAATGATAGTAAAAGGTTTTTGTTCAAGGGGATCTTGCTTCATTCATGTAAGGTCTTTTTATAGGGATAATTGTGTCTAATGTCTCTAAGAGAGGACAAGTCAAGAGTAAAAGATTCACAACTTAGGGAATGCAGTACGTTGCATCACCACTAAGAGGAAAGTTGTACACTAAGAAATATCACACTCTTGGAGGACATTAAACCCAATGACACCACTAAGAAAAGGACACATCACAAGAGAAAATAAAATCACACCATGAAACATGAAAAATGTCGAGATATTATCGATGTATGCCCTCACTTTAAAGTGGTTGCTAACACCATTGTTGTGAGAAATTGCTTTAAATTAGCCAATGTTTACTCCTAAGACATGAGAGATTCCTCTGGAAAACCCTATGCCAAGTCATATGTTTCCAAAATAAATCTACGTCACACAAAAGGAGGGAGGGGTTGCCCCCAAAAATACATAAGGGATCTATGGATTTAGGGTCAATATGTCTTTTCTACAATGTTATTATAGAGCTTGGAAATATCATCATTCCCCAAATAGTAATAGAAATGGAAGAATGACACAAAGAGAGTGAAAACAAAGAAAAAGGCCTTTCAAGTCAACATGGAAGAGACCTAAATGTATCAATGCCTTGCGTCATCCCCAATAGGAAAACACAAGATAAACAAAGAAAAGATAAAATGTTTAGAACATAGAGAAGAATGCAAATACATATAGAGGAATGCACAAAAAGAGAGAGATACATCAAACGAAATAGTATGGGGGATCACATTATGCACATGCAATCACATAAAGAAAAATGAAACATAAAACAAAGAAAAATACTAGTAAGGCACACACCATTCAACATACAACAAGACATCTACATCCCAATCTCGATCGGTATATACAGAAGGAAGACAACTAGCCAAAGGGATAGCGACAAGTGCTGAACTAGGAGAAGCACCAATTTCAACACTCTTTTTAGGAGAATTGTCATTTAAGTTTGTGAAAGAGGAGAACAATGAATTCAACTCATTATTATCAATTTCATCATCTAGATTAATCACAATAGGAGGTTGAATGATATTGTCTTTGGAAGGTTCTTGTTTACATTGTAGAGAAGGTATAGTGTAATCATGCATTGCTGGAGACAAGTTTGGATTTTGATTTTATGTGTTGTTATTTTATTCTTTAATTTGTAATATACAAGAAATAGCACAATGTCTACTCCTACGATCTCTAGCATTTCAATTTTGTTTCAACCTATTGTCAGTTTGTGATTGTGTAGGAGAGGGATTGTCAACTATAGGTTTCTTTTCTTCCCTTAGGGGAGGAACGAAAGGAACCATAGGAGGTTGTTGAACCAATTTCTCTTTAGCTTTATAAACTTGTTTGACTTTAGGAGGCACAATAGGATTGTTTTTATTGTCTCGTGGTCTCTTATAGGAAATGGTAGGAGGATTTGTCATAGGTTGTTGTTGGATATTTGGAAGGGCTTTTGGTTCAATCATAGTTTCATCAAGGATAGGTGGCTCAATCACAGGTTTAGGCATGCTTCTAAGGGATAATTCTTCTATGTTATTTGCCTTAAAATTTTGATATGCTTTGATAAAGGAGTCATCACAAGGTCTAATAGGTTCAATAGGCTCGTGCCAAAAGAAATCCAATGAAAAGTTCCCATGGTAAGACTTGATTAAAGCCACTATGATGTACAATAAAGATCTCATTACCAAAAGGGAAACTTCAAACATTTATGCACAATTGATGGGATGAAATTTATGGAGTGAAGCCTTGGATAGCCTAACTTCACATAAAATTGGTCTCATGACAGGATGATGGTGAATGAGACATTTAATTTTTTCGGTCCAAATTTTAAAGGGAGATTTAATGAGCCAATCACAAGGCAAGAAAAACCATTATGCATTTTGATCCATACTTTCGGTTTTTCATATGTATCTTGATAAAGTTCATTAACAAATAGGAATTCTTTAGTGATCACATTATCAGCACATACGAGATCAATTAATATCCCATTAGTAGGCTTGTCATTGATTCTTCCAACTATGTAAAGCGAACCATTAGGTGCATGTTTGATTATGTCTTTATGTGAGAAATAAATATCAAGGGGCATTTTGGTTGAGCCCTTACGAGGTTTAGCTTCAATAAAGTTGACCATAATGAAGACTATGATGAACCAATTCTTCTATATTTCATTCAATATGCATGCTATAATGTGCAAATGAGTAATGGAAATTAAATCTAATCCAACTAACAGTGAAAAGACAAATCTGGAAAGGATCAAATGGTGTGTACCTTTCAACAAAAATTCTTTTTCAAACCTCACTAAGGACTCATTCACACTATGGTGAATGGGTCCTGGCTAGGGCTTTGAGAAATCAGTTTTTGAGTTTTTTTCTTCTCAGTTTGCACTCACAGATTCTAGTCAGGAACGGTAAGAAATATAAAAATAAAACCTATAACTCAGTTTCCATGATTTTACAAGAAAGGTGACAAATTTGAAAACTTTGAGACTTTCTCCATTTTTAATCTCCAATTTATCTTCAACCTACAATCACACATCAAAGAGAGAAAGATTTTGTTTGTTAGGGAATAGGGGCTTTCCTTGGTCAAACCCCATTTTGGTAATTAAACCTTGAAATGAAATGAAACATGAAAGAAGGAATGATGAATTAAAAAATGCAATGTCACAACTCACTACACCATAATTAAAACCTTGGATAAACAATCTACAATCTTGCATGAAGTGGCCTCAATGAATGTAGATCTTGATCACTATTGGAAACATGTGCCTCAATCTTCTGACTTGAACCTCCTGAAAGAGAAAAATCAATGAGACGCCTAGAATGTCTTGCCAACCGATAGTTTAGCTTCAAAGGTTCAGAGAATTTCAGATCGGGGAGACTCTTGCTGATGAAAGCCGTTGATATTACCTGAATTGTCAGCGTAATTTTTCTAAATCTGAACAATGCTAGGAGTCTGGCCGAGAAGTTCAGATTGAGGAGACTAATTCCCATAGAAGCCATTGGTATGACCAAAAATTTTGATGTGAGTTTCCAAGCTCATAGCAAAGCACGTTTTCTGGCTGATAATTGGACATCGATGGGACTCTTACCGATCTCGAAGGCATCGTGGTGACATGCAACTTCGGTGCAACTTTTTGAACTTGTTCTGAAGCACACTATCTTGTCGAGAGTTGGACATCGGTGTGACTCCTGTCGATGAGGTTTTGAACTATAGTTGAACTTATTCTCATCGAGAAGACTTACTACCTTAGTGGGATGTTTCAGACTAGCTTTGGTGGTTGTTGTTTTGCCGATAAGGTTGTTTGGAACATCGGGGAGTCTCTTGGTGATGTGCGTGGTCATGATGTTCTCTTAGGAAGTTAAGGAGACTTGTGATGTTGCTATGACATTCTAGTTGGTCACCGATAGTGCTGGTCATACCGATGAACTTGAAGGTGGAATATGGTTGAATGAAGCTGACTAGTTGACCTGTTGAGTTGTTCAATGACCTTTGGAGGACTGTGCTAAGTTGGTGGTGACTCTTCTCTGATTGGTAAGATCGATAGTTGATCTACAGAGGAAACTAAACCAAACTAGTTGAATAGAGATCAAATCGACCATGGTTGTTGGACATATATTGCAATGTGCTATAGCAGTAAATGGGTTATAAACTTTGACAGTGTGTGTTATTCATTATATGTTGCATAAGCATTATAATAGTGAGTCATAGAACTGTAATCAGGATTCAATTTGTACAAGGTTGATCAAGGAAATGTTGTTTCTATGAAATTGACATATGAAAGTGAAGTTTGAATCTTTGTATGTAATTCATTTATTATAATACAAAGAGGTTTTACTTGATGTGGTGTGTTTTTCTCCTATAAGGGTTTTCCCATGTTAAATACTGGTGTCCAATTCTATGTATGCTTTAAATTTCTATTATGTTTCTAGTAATGTGCAATTTTAATGAACTGCAATTATTTTTGAACTTGTAGTATGTACTATTCCTCTTAGAATTAGCATTAGAAAGGTGTTTCCGCACCTTTATTTTCCTTACAAGTGGTATCAAAGCTTGTTCAGTTGTGTTATCCTTGTGGGTTGGGTTAGTTTTTTGTGTCAATTCTGAAGTGGGAGTCTTGTAGAAGCTTGGTAATCTCAATTGCAAATTAAGATGGCAAGCACATTAGGAAAGATTGAAATTGAGAAATTCAATGGTAGAAATTTTGAGTTGTGGAAACTCAAAATGGAAGATCTATTGGCAGATCGTGATCTTTGGCTTGCTGTGTCTGGAATGAAACCTTTAGGAATGAAGCAAGAAGATTAGGATCTTACAGATACAAAATAAAAAGGGTTGATAAGACTCTGTTTAGCAAACTCTGTTCTCCTAAACATTCACAAAGAGAAATTTGAATCTTCTTTGTGGAAGAAGCTTGGAGACATTTATCAGGGCAAGTCCTTGGTGAATACGTTGTTCTTAAGGAAGAAATTGTACTCTTTGAAGATGGAGGAAGGGGCGTCTATGGTTGATCACTTGAATACTTTTAACACACCGATTGCTTAACATCTGTGAGTATGAAAATTGATGATGAAGATCGCTGCATGCTTTTGTTATTTTTTTCCTGAATCTTGGGATCATTTAGTAATGGCTATTGGGAGTACGACAACCACTTTCAAAATGGAGGATTTGGTTGCTTCATTGCTATTAGAAGAGATGAGAAGGAAGTCTTTTGAGATGGAAAAAGAGGCTCTTGTTGTTCGTGGTAGATCAAAAGAAAAAGGCAAGAAGAAGGATAAAAAGTCCAAATCAAAATCAGAAGGGAGATCAAAGTCTCTTGATAAGAAGTCCAAGGTGAAATAATCGAACTATAGGTAGCCTAGCCATGTTCGAAAGGATTGTGAAGAGGAGAAGAAGAAGAATAAGAAATCTTTCGATAATGATTCTTCTCAGAGCGATGCAAATGCCTTTATTGTAGCCTTGGCAACTCAGGCATTAGATGATTTCTGGCTAATTGATTATAGAGCATCTTTCCACATGAAATCTCATAGAGACTAGTTCACAAAGTATGAAAAATACGATGGTGTAAAGGTGTATTTGGAAAGTGATTCATCTCTGGAAATAGTTGGTCATGGAAGAGTCATAATTCAGTTTCCCGATGGAAGAATTAATGGAATTGATTGTGTAATGCATATACTATGTCTAGCTCAGAATTTACTTTTTGTAAGCAAGCTGAATGATGTTTAAGTGCAAGTCTCATTCTCAATAAATGGTTGCAAAATTACTAGAGGCTCGATGGTGTTGGCTAGGGGTGCTCGAATTGGTACTCTATACAAGTTGGATAGACTTGTTGTTCAATGTAACAATGTCTTTGCAAAGTCACAAAAGGCTATTCATGTAAAGGAGACTGAAGTTCCTATAGGGGAAAATTCCTTGGAAATTAAACTTCTTGCAGAGAAAACTATGCTCTGGCATCAAAGGCTTAGACACATTGGTGAAAAAGGTTTAAAATCCTTGAAAACTAAAAACCTGGTTGAGGGGCTTGAAGATTGTAACCTAGAATTTGAATTTTGTGAACATTGTATAAATGTAAAACATCATCATGTTTCATTTTATTCTAGTCCTCACAAATCTTCTAGTGTTCTGGATTATATCCACTCTGATGTTTTTGGTCTAGTAAATGTTCCTTCGTTATTGAAATCAAGATATTATGTTTCCTTTATTGATGATTATTCGAGAAGAGCATTTGTATATTTTTAAAAAGTAAATCAAAAGTGTTCAGTTGGTTTAAAGAGTTCAAGAACTTGGTTGAAAATCAGACTGGTAAGAAAATCAAATGCTTGAGGACAGATAACCATGGTGAATTATATTCTACAGATTTTGAAAGGTATTGTAAAGAATATGGAATTAAAAGGCATGAAACAACACCTTACACTCCACAGCAAAATGGAGTTTCTGAAATGTTGAACAAGACGTTGATGGAGAAGGCAAGAAGTATGTTGAGCAATGCTGGTATAGAGTAGAAGTTCTAGGCTGAAGCTATGGATATAACATGTTACTTATTGAATTAGTCTCCTTCATCAACACTTGTTGATAAAATTCCTTTGGAAGTGTGGTCTGGTCATAAGCCCTCTTTGAGACATGTTCGTGTCTTTGGTTGTGGAGCATATGTTTATGTGCTAAACAAGAAGAGATCTAAATTGGAGAACAAAGCTATTAAGTGTATCTTCATTGGCTATGACATTGGTGTGAAAGGATACAAGATTTGGAATCCTATGATTGAAAAGGTTGTGTATAATGGAAGTGTTATTTTTCATGAGTTGAAACCTTCTTCAATGGATCTGTAGTTAGGGATGAAATAAGTTGAGGAAAATGATGTTGTTCAAATTCCTCTAACACCAGAAAAAGAGGAACAAAAAATTGACAGTGTACCTGAATCTGAGGAGAGTTTGAGCAGCTCTGAGAGTTCTGAAGAAGAACCACAACCTCAGCCTTAGCTTGTGAGGAGGTCTGCATGTAAGAAGAAGCAACCTAAAAGGTATGGATTCTCTATGTTAGATTCTACATGTGCCTATGCTTTAATTACTAGCACTGATGAGCCTAGGACTGTAAAAGAGGCAATTGGAATGCCTGACTCAAACTCTTGGTTGGAAGCCATGAAGGAAGAAATGACATCATTAGAGAAGAATGAAACTTGGAGTTTGGTGCCCTTGCTTGAAGGAAAGAAATCTGTTGGCTGTAAATAGGTATTTAAAAAGAAAATCAGTCTGGATGGTAGTGTTGAAAAATATAAAGCGAGGTTGGTTGCGAAGGGATATTCCTAGGTAGAGGGAATTGATTATGGAGAAATATTTTCTCCTATATCCAAGATGACATCTATCAAATTTATTTTGTCACTTGCAGCAGCATATGACATGGAGATTGAGTAGATGGATGTGAAGAAAACTTTTCTTCATGGTGATCTTGAAGAAGAAATCTATATGTCCCAACTTGAGAATTTTGTGGAAAAAGGTAAAGAAAATCTGGTTTGCAAGTTAAAGAAATCTCTGTATGGTTTGAAATAGTTGCCTAGAATGTGGTACCGGAAATTTGACACATTTGTTTTGTCGTTGGGATTTGTAAGATCGAAATCAGATTATAGTGTGTACTTCAAAACTGAAAATGATCGTATTCTTATTATTGCCCTCTATGTTGATAATATGTTGTTCATAGGGAATAGTAAGTTTATGATTTTGATCTAAAATCTCAGTTTTCTGCAAAGTTTTAAATGAAGGATCTTGGTGCAACAAGGTATATTCTGGGGATGGAAATAGCCAAGGACATAAAAAGCAGAAATCTTTTGCTCAACCAAAGTAAGTATATTAACACTGTTCTAGAGAGATTTGGTATGAATGATTGCAAGCAGCTAGTTGTTCCAGTTTTACAAGGAACAAAGCTATATTTTGAAGATTGTCCAAAATCTCCTACTGAGATGGAGGACATGACTAGAGTGCCTTATGCAAGTGTAGTTGTCATTTTAATGTATGCAATGGTCTGTACAAGGCCAAACATTGCCCAAGCAGTGGGAGTAGTTACCCAGTTTATGGAAAATATAGGAAGGCCAAATTGGGATGTTGTGAAAAGAGTATTTAGATATTTAAAAGTTACATCACAATATTCTTTGTGCTATCATGGAAACTAGGTTAGTTCACAAAGATCACTCAACATTTGTGGTTATGTGGATTTTGATTGGGTAGGGGACATTGACAATCGAAGGTCCACCATTGGATATATTTTCATGTTAAATGGTGGTGCAGTTAGTTAGATGAGCAAGTGATAGGATGTAGTCACTTTATCCACTATTGAAGCAGAGCACATGGCAGAAACTCATGCCTCCAAAGAAGTTGTTTGGCTTAGACATTTGTGTTTTAATGTTGGGTTCAGTGTAGGGAAAATTATAATTTTTTTATGATAGTCAGAGTGCTATTTGTTTGGAAAAAAATCCAAATTTCCATGCCAGGATGAAACATATTGATGTGCAATATCACTTTGTATGAGATATGGTGGAGGATGGAAAGGTCTGTTTAGAAAAAGTGGATACTTTGGAAAATGTTGTAGATGCATTGACGAAAATAGTGAGGACAAACAAGTACAGGTGGCATGCTAATTCAATGGGCCTTAGAGCCCATGAATCTTAGTAGTTCTTGAATGCTCTAGAGGTGTCAAAAGATCTTCCTCAAGTGGGAGTTTTTTGGAAACATGTACCTCAATCTTCTAAGTTGAACCTCTTGAAAGAAAAAAATTGGTGAGATGCCTGAAATGTATTGCCGACTGGCAATTTAGCTTTAAAGGTTCAGATAAGTTCAGATCGGGGAGACTCTTTCTGACGGAAGCCATTAATATGACTTAAACTATTAGCGTAAGTTTTCTAACTCTGAATGATACTAGGAGTTTGGCTGAGAAGTTCAGATCAAGGAGACTCTTGCCAATGGAAGCCGTCAGTATGACCTGAATTGTCGATGTGAGTTTCCTAGCTCATAGCAAAGCACGTTGTCTAGCCAATAATTTAACAGTGGTGGGACTCTTACCGATCTTGGAGGCATTGGGGTGACATGCAACTTTGGTGCAACTTTTTGAACTTGTTCCGAAGCACACTATCTTGCTGAGAGTTGGGCATCAATGTGACTCCTACCGATGAGGTTTCGAACTGCAATTGAGATTATGCTCATCGGGAAGACTTACTACCTCAGTGGGACATTTCAGACTAGCTCTGATGCTTGTTGTTTCACCAATAAGGTTATTTGGAACATTAAGGAGAATCTTGGTGATGCACGTGGTCTTCATGTTCTCTTGGGACATTAGGGAGACCTATGATATCGCTGTGACATTCTGTTGGTCATCGATAGTGTTGGTCATACTGATGAACTTGAAGGTGAACCGTGGTTGAACGAAGCTAACTTGGTTGACTTGTTCAGTTGTTTGATGACCATTGGAGGATTGTGTTGAGTTGTTGGTGACCGTTCTCTTACTGGTAAGATTGATAGTTTCTCTATAGAGAAAACTAAACTGAATCGTTTGAATAGAGATCAAATTGACCATGGTCATTGGACATATATTGCAATGTGTTGTAACAGTAAAGGGGTTTTGAACTTTGACAGTGTGTGTTATTCATTGTATACTGCATAAGCATTGTAATAGTGAGTCATAGAACTATAATCAAGATTTGATTTGTACAAGGTTGATCAGGGAAATGTTGCTACTATGAAATTGACATCTGAAATTAAAGTTTGAATCTCTGTATGTAATTCGTTTACTATAATACAAAGAGACTTTACATAGTGTGGTGGGTTTTTGTCCCATAAGGGTTTTCCCACATTAAATATTGGTGTCCAATTCTATGTATGCTTTAATCGTCTAGTCTGTTTCTAGTAATGTACAATTTTAATGAGCTCTAATTATTTTTGAATCTGTAGTCTACACTATTCCTCTTAGAATTAGCATTAGGAAGGTGTTTCTGCACCTTTTCTTACCTTACAATCACGAAATTGATGTGAAAAATGCCTTTGATATGCTTGATTGATCTTGAATGCTATATCAAAAAATTAGCTCTAACAACATACATGATGTAATACATCTTTGACATGACAATGAAATCTTGATTGCTGTAATAATCTTCTATGAATTTTCCCTTGAATTCCTTAGAAATTTCTCTTGAATTCTCTCTTGATCATAAGTTCTCTATTAGGACTTGAACACTTGAAAGATTGGATGAAACTATGTGAAATAACCTTGTATTTATACATATCTTAACATTAATTCCCAAAATGGGCTGAGTTTGTATTGATGGCTTTGCTGGTGGAGCCTTCGCCTATGTGCTGGATTGCTCTCTTTGGATGCTATGACTATCTTGTGGCAATTTTTTTTGTTGATCGTTTTTTTGGAAGAATTTCTTATGTTTGGATTTTGTTGGTGATGGTGATGCTCTAGTTGTTGGGTATGAATCTGATGGACTACATGAGGGTGCTTGTTGCTATTTTGGATGTGGATGGGAGCCTCTCTTTTTTGGCTTGGTCCCCTTGGGTCTTGAAGTTGACTTTGCTGAAGGGGTGGTTTTTTTCTTTGTGGGTTCTTGGTTCTCTTCAGTTTATGGGAGGCTATGCTGCTACTGCCTTCATGTTGTTGTTGTTGTTGGGTGACCTTTAGGGAGTGCCTCTCCTAAATTTGGGTCTCTCAAGGGTGGAGCTGTTATATTTTATTTTTCTAATGACCTAGAAGCTTTGGTTTTTATTCTGGTGATTGAAGTGCATCTGTCTTTCATGGCTCAATATCTTGCCATGCCTAAGGTGGTTGTGACAACCCTTCCCTTTGAAGTTTTCTCTCTGTATCTACAGGTGGTGTCTTCTATGGATGTGAAGACTACTCCCATTGAGGAAGATCCATTTTCTATTGAGGTGAAGGTTGCTTATGTAGATTTGGTGGGAAGTTTACTCTTTTTCTTGTTCCTATCGAGGTGGAGCTTGTGGGGCTAGAAGAGTGAAGGCTTTGGAGGTTTGGGTTCTCATTTATTCCTCTCCTATAGAGGGGATATCCCTCCTATTAAGGTGGAGTCAGGGATGGCTTTCTTGGTGGGGTCTGTTGCATGTTGGATGACGTGTTTCAATTTTCTATTGTTAACTCCCCTATTGAGGTGGGGATTTTGGAGATGCTGGTGTTTTTATTTAGGGGTTTGATGGTGTTCTACACCATCAAGATGGTTTTCTCTCTTGGATCAATGGTTTTCTCCTTGAGCGGTTGTTTTGTTGATGCTTGGATGATGCAGGCACTATCTCTATTTACTTAAGGGTTCCTATTGTATTGGGAACTCTGTTCCTTGTCTTCTTCTCTCTTGCAGTGAGTGTAGTCTTGTTCATTTTTAGCTGATGTTGTTGTTGGGTTGCTGTTGGTATGCATTTTATCTTGAAGGAAACATGATTTTCTTTGATAGCGTTATGGGTCCCTTCAAAACCATTTTGTAATGGGTTCTAGGCCCCATGAAAACATCTTTTTACCCCTAATCAAAAACATTAATTCCCAAAATTCAAATATCACAAGCTGACTTTGAATTATAGATTGAAATCATTAAAATACCACCAAAAAAATATTCAAAGAGGAGTCCTAGGTCTAAGTGAGGACTTGGCGAATGGGTCCTAGGCCACTTACCTAGGACACTCATCAGACAAGGTGAAATGTTATGTAAAAATAGGGTCCTAGGACCTATTGAGGACCCATTCGCCACAAGGTGATTGGGTCCTAGGTCATCTACCTAGGACACAAACCTAAAATTAAGTGTTGTGTAATGGAATTTAGGAATGTCAGGTTTTATCCCTCAAAATTTGGAATTAATTAGGCTTGGATTTGAAATAAAGGGGCCAATTAAGGCAAATTATCCTCAATCAATTAATAAAGCCCTAGATTAGTGTGAAAGTGTAAAGATACACTTTACAACACCCTAAATAAGGAACAATTAAGTCCATTTAGTTTAAAAGGATCCTAAACTTAATGTGAATGTGTAAAACACATTACAACACTAAATCAAGGCAACATTAAGCTCATTTTAATATTAATTATTCCCAAATTAAGCAAAAAAGGGATAGTTTTTTTGTTACTACATACTCTATTGAATACCATGTATGTAATTAGTGTATTGAATACCATTGACTATTATATTCAAATTTGTTGAGGTCAAATAATTTACATGTTAACTTATCTCTTTCATTTATAAGCAAGCTACCATAAACAATACCACTTTACATGGCATTGCCTACCATTATTTCACATTGTTGATAATGTAATTATACAGGGTCATGAAAATTAGGATATGAAATGTATAACAACATAGTGTTCAAACATATTAATATAATATATGTCTACACCATAATTGTTCAATAATCAAATAATGAAACCCACAATGCACAGTGAGTATTGTGAGCATGTCTCATCATATCCTACGCTACCTATTCTTTGCAATTGAGGCCATGCCTCTATAATATATGGCATATTTATTTGGGTTATTGTGTATTTCAGGAGGGGCGATTCCAATTCCACAAACCTTCATAGATGATGAACATGAAACAACATATTTCTGGAGAGGCTATGCTTTATCCTTTGCAATTTGAATACGTTCAACTTATAAGAAATACTTTGAAAAATTAACGTATGGATGGAAAAAAATATATGGTAGTATGATATATGCAACAAGAAATCATTTATATGTACCTCTGGAAGAGAAGGATTCAAGTTAAAGAACTTCCATATCGCGAAGCCACCCACATAGTCTTTGATAGTCTCTCTGAAAGAACTAGGATAAGGCAATCTACAATCACCAGCAATGGCCTTAATAATGTGGACTCTCGCACAATCTTGTGGGACCTGAATGTTGTGGAAAATAGCACCTCTACCAAAAGAACTTATAATTCCTTTCACAACCTATTTATGCCACCACCAAAGGTCAACGTGATCATTGATATTAAAAGTGATGCCCTTGAACTCTATCATTTATTCATCAACAATATTTGGCTGTAATGGAAATGTCATTGACATGAATCATACTTCAAGACATATCAAAGGATTCATAAAGAAATTGGAAAAAAAGCATGGAAGTGTGTTGTGTCTATTACTAATATAAATGGCATGTCATTGGTCTCCCTATCCCCATGTCCATCTTTATTGCTATATCCCCCTTGTAGGCTAGCACTCTCCTCGTCCCCATGTCCATCTTTATTACCCTATCCTACTTGTAGGTTGATACTCTCCTTGTCCCCATGTCCATCTCTATTACCGTCTCCCATTTCCATTGCAACCACATTGCCAATAAGGTCAATACCAACACTTCCTTTTTCATCCTTTCCTTGTAATAGCAAGAATTGAAAAGTCACATAAAATTCAAATGCATGTAACCAATTAATAAAAATAATTAAAAAAAAACATTAAATAGAATATTTTGAAATCATCATTTCTTCTAGTTTCTCCATGTCAAGGTACCTTGAAAATTTTGACCATGTACACTCCTTCTCAATATTAGATGATGGGTTGGGAGGAACAATATCATCTTGTGCTTTCATGGGCATTGCTTCATCTTCAAAATCAACAGTACTCTACTAGAGACGAACACTTTTTGTTCATTTTTTCCTTATAATAGAAGGAATTGAAATGTCACATCAAATTTAGATGCATGCAACCAATTCATTGAAATAATCAAAATGAACATTAAACAAAAGATTTTAAAATCACCATTTGTTCTTTTTTCTTCATGTGAGGGTGCCTTGAAAATTTTGACCATGTAAACTCCTTATTCTTCTCAATGTTAGACAATGGGTCGGGAGGAAAAACATCATATTGTGCTTTCATGGGCACTACTTCATTTTCCAAATCAACAACACCCTACTCAATGCCAACACTTCGTTGTTCATCCTTATGCTGTAATAGCAAGAATTGAAATGCCACATCAAATTAAAATTAAATAGAAGATTTCGAAATCACCGTTTGTTCTCATTTCTTCATGTGAGGGCACCTTGAAATTTTTGACCATGTACACTCCTTCTCAATGTTAGACATTGGGTTGGGAGGAACACTATCATCTTGTTCTTTTGTGGGCACAACTTCCTCTACCAAATGAATAATACTTTGTTGGGTGGTAGGAATCACTTGTCGACCATCACTTTTTCATGTCATGTAAGTTAACATTAAGTGAACCTTCTATGCATGAAAATGGAAAAATTGAACCAACCAAAATTCAGATTTGACAATTCAATTCCACATTACCATTCCATCCTTTCTCTTTTTCTCATATGACAACAATATTTTTTTCCTTCTTTGCTCCTTGTTCTCCTCACTATTGTATAATGCCATTTTCTACTTCATGTTGGGAATAGGATGCCATTTAATTGCATTCTAAACATATTTCATGTATCTCCTAAGTCCTTGGAATGGGTTTCACAACTCTAGGATTAGGAAGAGATTAATTTGGAATGAAATAAATATTTAAATTGACATTTGTAATTATTTCTAAGTGTTAGAAGCATGTGAGGATGCCTTGGAATGAGCTCCTACAGAATAGGAGCGCATGGGCACAAACATGGTAGGTGGGATCCACCTTGGTTCAATTAACTGGTTGGTGAATTGAGTACACTTCATAAATGCATCCTAGGTTCCTACAAAATAGGGATTTTGATTTATGCATGTTGAGTACCTATAAAATAGGGATTGAAGTTTAGTTGAAGTTCAGTTGAAGTTTAGTTGAAGTTCAATTCAGCTTAGTTCAGTTTAGTTCATTCTAGTTTAGTTTAGTTTAGTTTAGTTCAGTCCAGTTCAGTTCAGTTTCAGTTATCTTCAGTTGCATGTTAGTTAATCTTAGTTGACTTGAGTTGCATGGACAAATAACAGGTTGATACATTCAGTTAATAGATGGAGGATCATTCATGCACATTGTTCTGCATGAATCGGTGATAGATGTGTTTCAGTTAACAAAGATTAACTTCGGCCCACCTTGGGCACCCAAGTTGGCATCTTTGAGTTACAACTATTACATGGAAAAAATATTTATGATGTTCAATTAAGTGGGACCCATTTTGGACACATTCTTTGAGGATGAGCTTGCAGAAGATATTTTTGACATCTATGAGGTTAACGCTTCAATGTTGGGCACCAAATTTGAGGGAGACTGTTGTTTAACTTTTTCATGCATGTTTGAACTCAACTTGGCAACCCTAGGCATGGATTTTCTGAAGAGGCTTTGTGATATTATATATGTTAACTCTTATGAGTTTGTAAGAAATAATATTGTCTATTATTGCAACAATTATATGAGAGAGTTTTGTGAGAAAATATTGTAGGTTGTGAAGAATATTTCTTGAAGATAGAAGAAGCATATCAAGGAGAATTGAATCAGTATTATTGTAACTCATTCAAAGGTCAAATAATACAAGCAAGAACAATTCTGGTGGAGTTTTTTACCTGAAAGGGTTTTCTCCACGTACATGCGGTGTCCTTTCTATTTTGTCTTATACTTCTTCTATCAATATTTTGTCTACTTTCTACAACATGAAAATTGATCTAATTCAAGCTTAATCATACACAAGAGATTGTGACAAAGAATACTAAAATTGAATCTACAGTTACACATGATTTACAAATTTTAAGCTAAATTATTCTATAGTTTTACCTTCATTTTCAACATTTGGTATTAGAGCTAGAGGTTGGGTAAAGTTTGGGATGCCTTTCTCTTAAAAGTTTGAAGGTTTTTTGGCTATAGTGGGAGCTTTTAATATTGTGTCAATTGCTGATTTGAAAAATTAGTGTGTTGCAATGGGTTCTACTTCTCGTTTAGATATTGAAAGGTTCAATGGATCTGGTTATGAGATGTGGAAATTAAAAATGGAAGAACTTCTTGAAGAGAGAGATCAGTGGTCAGCTATAGGTAATAAGACAAAGAAACCTACATGGATGTCAGATGAGGATTGGGCTCAGTTAGATAAGGAAGCAAGAGGAACCATAAGATTATGTCTTGTTGATGTTGTTCTCTTGAATGTTTCAGATGAAAATATTGCATTTGATTTAAGGAAGAGAGTAGGTGATATTTATCAAACCAAAAGTCTTACTAATAAGTTGTATCTGAAAAGATAGTTATATTCTTTAAAGATGAAAGATGGTGATTCTATTGCACATCATTTAAATGCCTTTAATTTGATTTTGAGTTAGTTAGCATCTATAGATGTAAAGCTAGAAGATGAAGATAAATGCATTATGTTACTTTGTTCTTTACCAGAATCTCAGGAAAATCTAATTGTTGCTATCAATGGTAGTGGTGCAGATCCGAAGATGTACAAATAATTCCTACTCTCCTATCAGAGGATATGAGGAGGAAGTCTAAAATGGGCTTGCAAGATGCCTTGTTTGTAAGAGGTAGACCTAAGGAAAAGGAATCTAAGATAGACAAGAAAGGAAAGGTAAGTCTAAAGGACGGTCTAAAACCCCTGGTAAGAGTAAGGTAAAGTGTTGAAACTGTGGGAAACTAGGACACATAAATAAGGATTGTAAGAGAAAGAAAAATAATTTTGATACTACTACTACTAAGAAATCCTCAAATGATGGTAATGATGCATTCATTATTTGATGTAAAAATGATAGTGATGACTCTTGGCTTATTGATTTAGGTTGCTCCTATCATATGACTCCTAACAAGGAGTGGTTCTCAAAGTATAATGAATATGATGGAGGCAATTCCTTCTTTGGAGATAATATCACAACAAATATTGTGGGCAAAGGAGAGGTAAAATTGTGTTTCAGTGATGGTAGGGTTAATACCCTTAATGATGCTTAACATATTCCAAGACTCTAGAAATCTACTAGCTGTATCTAAGTTCAATGACTCTAGAATGCATGTGACATTTGATAAAAGTGGTTGCAGATTGGTGAAAGGGAATATGGTGGTTGCTAAAGGATCTCGAGTTTGGACTTTATTTAAGTTGAATACCTCCAATTTGAATAAATCAACCAATGTAACTGAAGCTGAAAATACATGTATGTTGTGGCACCATAGATTGGGCCACATAGGTAAAAAAGGTCTTAGGGCCATTCCTAATAATAAATTGGTTGACGGTATTCATGATTATAATATTGGAAAAAATTATTTTTGTGAGTATTGTGTGTTTGGAAAGAAATCTAGATCTTCATTTTCTAAAGGAACAAATAAAGCTAAAAGATTATTAGAGATTATTCACTTAGATGTTTTGGTTCCTGTGGATATTGAATCTATTGGAAAATCTAGATATTATGTCACTTTTATTGATGTTGTCTCAAGATACGCTTGGATCTATTTTATGCATAACAAATCTAATGTGCTTAATAAGTTTAAAGAATTTAAGGCTTTAGTTGAGAAATAATCAGATCATAAGATAAAATTTTTGAGATTAGATAATGGTGGTGAATATTGTTCCACAAAATTTGATGATTATTGTAAGCATGTAGGAATTGTGACACATAAAACTATTCCATATACACCACAAAAAATGGACTAATAGAGAGGATGAACTGAACCTTAATGGAAAGAGCTAGGAGCATGTTAAGTAGTGCTAAGCTAGATTGGTGCCTTTGGCCCGAGGTTGTATGCACTTCTTGTTATTTGATTAATAGATCTCCTAGTTCATCGATTGAAGATAAAACCCCTTATGAAATGTGGTTAGGTAGGAAGCCTAGTGTTGCACATTTAAGGATCTTTGGTTGTGAGAATTTTGTTCACGTGCCTAAAGAAAAGCAATCTAAAATGGATCCAAAAGCACAAAAATGCATATTTATAGGTTATGGTGAAAATGTAAAAGGGTACAGGCTTTGTAATCCTCTAACCTAAAAAATTACTTTGTCAAGAGATGTGATTTTCAAGGAATTTAGAGCTTATTCAGGAGAAGAACAACCAAAGGAGAAGCATACTTATCGAACAATGCATTTTGAGGAAAATACAAAGAAGCAAGAAGATGCACATGTTGAAGAAGAATTTGATGGATTGGATGAGGAGAGTTCACAAAGTTATGAGATATATGCTCATGAAGAGCATATTGAGGAAGAGGTAGAAACCCCATTGAGAAGATCCACAAGACAAAAAAATCTCGTTGACATGTATAGCCCACCTGATTTCCGTTGTATATTTTCTTTATTGAGTACTAATGATGAACCTAGATCTTATAGGGAAGCTATGTCTTCGGCTGAGAACAAGTTTTGGATACAAGCTATGTATGAGGAAATTATTTCCTTGGATACTTGTGACATGTGGGACCTTGAGAGTTTTCCCAAAGGAAGAAAGACCATTGGTTGTAAATGGATCTTTAAAAAGAAAATTGGAGCAGATGGTAGTCTCAAAAGGTACAAGGCTAGATTAGTAGCCAAGGTCTACTCCCAGAGAGAGGGAGTTGAATTTAATGAAATCTTCTCTCATGTTTCTAAACTAAATTTTATTAGATTCCTTTTATCTATTGTTGCTGCTTTTGATTTAGAGATAGAGCAGATGGATATGAAAATTGCGTTCTTGCATGGGGATCTTGATGAGGAGATTTATATGAAGCAACCTGATGGTTTTGTTATAAAAGGAAAAGAAAATTTGGTTTGTAGGTTAAAGAGATCTTTATATGGATTAAAACATTCATCGAGAATGTGGTACCAGAAGTTTGATGCTTTTGCATTAAAAATTGGTTATGTTAGGAGTGAGGAAGATCATTGTGTTTACATAAAAATAATTGATGATGAACTTTTAATTATTATCTTGTATGTTGATGACATGTTTATTGGTAACAAGGTAATGATCAGATAATTGAAAGAACAACTCTCTAACACATTTGAGATGAAAGATCTAGGAGCTGTAAAATATATCCTTGATATGGAGATCAACAAAGATAGAGGTAACATAAAGCTTTGCTTAAGTCAAAGCAACTATGTTGATACTATTTTGAAATGGTTTGACATGCATGATAGTAAACCAATTAATATTCCTTTATGAGTTGGCACGAAGTTAAGTTTAGACATGAGTCCTAAATATCATTTTGATTATGAGGAAATGTCCAAGATTCCTTATGCTAGTGCAGTTGGTAGTTTGATGTATGCAATGGTTTGTACAAGACTAGATATAGCCCAAGCAGTGGGAGTTCTAAGTAGGTTTATGTCTACCCTTGGTAAAGAACATTGAAATTATATTAAGAGGGTGTTTAGATATTTATGAGGTACTTCTAATTACTATTTGGTTTATCATGGTTCTAATAATATTGGTATTATGTGTAGATCATTGTACATACAAATTTTTGTTGATTTAGATTGGGTAGGAGACTTGGATAGTCAGAGGTCAACAAGTGGTTATGTGTTTACTTTTTTTGGAGTTGTGGTTAGTTGGATGAGTAAGAGGCAGCCCATAGTTTATTTTTCCACCATAGAAGTAGAGTACATGGCTGCTACACATTCCTCCAAAGAGGCAGTTTGGTTACAGAGACTTGGGAAAGGTATTAGTTTTAATTGCAAGAAAATTAAAATTGAATGTGATAGTCAGAGTGCTATTTGTTTAGCCAAAAATCCTATGTATCATGCTCATACTAAGAATTTTGATGTGCAAAATCACTTTTTGTGAGAAATTATTGAGAGTGGGAAGGTATTGATTGAGAAAGTTGACACTTTGGTCAATGCTGCGGATTATCTTACAAACCGGTTCCTACAGAAAAGTTCTCTTGGTGCAGGAAGGCTACTGGCCTTAAGTCCTGTACTTGATTTATATTAAATTATTCCTAGTTTAGAATAACTACAATGATAATTTCAAGTGGGAGAATGTTGGGAATAAGATTCCATTTAATTGCTTCTAAACATATTTCATGTATCTCCCAAATCCTTGGAATGGGTTTCACAACTCTAGGATTGGGAAGATATTAATTTGGAATGAAATACATATTTAATTTGACATTTGTAATTAATTCTGTGTAAGGAGCATGTGGGGACACCTTGGAATGAGATCCTCCAAAATAGGAGCACATGGGTGCACACATGGGAGGTGGGATCCATCTTGGTTCAGTTAACTAGTTGGTGAATTGAGTACACTTCAGAAATGCATCCTAGGTTCCTACAATATAGGGATTTTGATTTATGCATGTTGAGTACCTATAAAATAGGGATTGAAGTTTTGTTGAAGTTGAGTTGAGTTGAGTTTAGTTTCAGTTGCATGTTAGTTAATCTCAGTTGACTTGATTTACATGGACAGATAACAGGTTCATACATTTAGTTAATAGATGGAGGATCATGCATGCACATTGTTTTTCATGAATCGGTGATAGATGTGTTTCAGTTAACAAAGATTAACTTGGGCCCACCTTGGGTGCCCAAGTTGGCATCTTTGAGTTACAACTATTGCATGGAAAAGATATTTATGATGTTCAGTTAAGTGGGACCCATTTTGGATGCCTTCTTTGACGATGAGTTTGTAGAAGATATTTTTGACATCTATAAGGTTAACACTTCAGTGTTGGGTGCCAAATTTGAGGGAGACTGTTGTCTAAATTTTTCATGCATGCTTGAACTCAACTTGGAACCCTAGGCATGGATTTTCTCAAGAGGCTTTGTGATATTATATATGTTAAATCTTATGAGTTTGTAAGAAAGAATATTGTCTATTATTGCAGCAATTGTTTGAGAGAGTTTTTTGAGAAAATATTGCAGGTTGTGAAGAAGATTTCTTGAAGACAAAAGAAGCATATCAAGGAGAATTGAATCAGTATTATTGTAACTCATTAAAAGGTTAAATAATACAAGCAAGAAACATTTTGGAGGAGTTTTTTTCCCAAAAGGGTTTTCTCCACATACATGTGGTGTCCTTTCTATTATGTCTTATACTTCTTCTATCAATGTTTTGTCTACTTTCTACAACATTAAAATTGATCTAATTCAAGATTAATAATACACAAGAGATTGTGACAAATAATGCTAAAATTGAATCTACAATGACACAAGATTTACAAATTTTAAGCTAAATTATTCTATAGTTTTACCTTCATTTTCAACACTTCACCTTGTCCTTTCATTTCTTAGAAAGTAGATAGAAGCTTTGTTTACCATACTTTCTATAGTCCCTTTCAATAAGACACTTCTACTGGACATTCTCCCATAGCTTTAGTTGGTACTCCATATTATCCACCTTCTTTTGAAGATACTTTTTCAATTTCTCAAAGGGAGGAGGGGGGAATTTTGGTTCCCTGTCGACGCACTTCGGCCATGCTTTTATGACATGAGAATAGGATGGTGGTGATCCTAAATCCTATGCATGTTTTTAAAATTTCCAATCATGAATTTTCTCATACATTATTCTAAAATATAGTAATATACGTATCTCACATTCTCCAATTCTCTTCTATATTCAACAACCTACACAAAAAATACATAAAAGAAAATAGCTTAATATATTTGATATTAAAATAATTTGAATGCATAACATATACAAACAACCAAACGATGCAATAATTGAGTTATTATATCTACCTTCTCATCCTCCACATCACCCCATGCTTAATTTACACCCTCCTCATACTTAGGGTCACCTTTTGCATGCTCTTCCTCTTTTTCGTGGACTATGCCAAGAGCATGATTGTCTCCCCAATTATTAGCCTTAATCGAAGGAACAATATATTGTCAAAATTAGCATATTCATAACAGACATTAAATTTTCTAACTAAAATTGTAAAGCATTTTGATTGAAACATTGGAAGTAAAGGGTAATTGGAAGTTCACAATCAATTACAAAACATGTCGCTGCCTCAATGTTTAGCATTCTCCTAAAACAAGGGGATTTCCTCTATATAACGGTTGATACCTCTTGATTAAAACATTCCCACTTTCCAATCAACATCATAACTACTTTTCAGAGATTAAAATTATACATTTGATTGCGTCTTATAATTAGTGGATCTCACCTACATGTTTGTCGAACATAACTATCCTGAAGAAGATGTGCCACTACAAGACCTCTCAGGTATGCTGACCACCTCAACAAAATTGATCACTCTATGAAGCTATTTCCCTTTTAAAGCACACATCCCTAGTTGGCTATAAAATGCAAAACAATTGCAAGTGTTTCAAAGAGTTGAAGTTCCAAAATTTATTGCATTTCCTACTATAACAAAGAATATCTTTTTTCAAACATAAGAGGAATTTAAAACACAATTTTTAGTCTACCTAAGAATTGTGATAAATTTTAAAGGTTCCTTTCTTTACATTCTTTCTATCTAAATAAAAAAAGGTTTTCAATACATTCATACTGTCAGCAAAAATTGTGAGTTGGAAAATAGATGGTGTTATGAAACATACAACCCACATAGTGTTGTAAAAAACTATACATGTAACAAACCAATTAGTTAGTCACCCCTCAGCTCAATTTCATTTCAATTATGTATCCCCCACTTGTAGAATGAAATAACTCACAACCCATTGTATTTTCCAACCTGTAATTTTTTTGTGCATTTATTTATCAATCACATGAAGATACTGAATTGTAATATTTACCATAGCTAATAGTTGTGGTAAATTTTGAAGGTTCCTTTCATTACATTTGTACTGTCTAAATAACAAAATATTTTTAAGACATTCAAGCAATTTTGTGAAATTTCAGGTTGGGAAACATTGGGTGTTATAAATACTACAACCTACATAATGTTGTAAAACCCTTTACTAGTAACAACCCAATTGCTTAGTCACTCCTCACCTCAATTTGGTATGTTTTGTGATTTTATTGAGAACCTTTTTCTTTGTAGATAGAAATAATGTAATGAAATTGGAAAACACTAGGTGTTAAGAAACCTGGAACCCACATACTATTATAAAACCCTCTACACATAACAACCCAATTGGCTAGTCACCCCTCAAGTCAATTTGGTTAGTTTTATGTATCCCCCACATGTAACTCCTCCATGCAATCTCAACCATTTAGATTTAAACATGTTGAGTGAAAAAAATGACAACCCACATTGTGTTTTCCAATCTACCATTATTTTGTGCATTTGTTTGTTTCAATCATACAAAGAAATTCAAGTCCAATTTATACTGTAACTAAGAGTTGTTATATATTTTGAAGGTGAAATTCATTACATTCTTACTATCTATGAAACAAAAGGATTTGAATAAATTCATACTATCAATATAATTTTAGGTAGAGGATACATAAAAGTATCCAAATTCACCTGAGTTGTGACCAACCAATTGGGTTCTTACTATGTAAGTAACCAAAAAATTTTCATTACATTCATATTGTCTATGTGTGTTGGCCTTGCCATTGCATGAAAAGGTCGACCTATCAATGCCCGATACAAGCATTAGATAAGATCCACAAGAGGTGATCAAACCATATCATGAATCATGCAATCAATGTTGACTGAGAGGTGAAAGCGTTGAGCTTCCCAGAATCACCCAACATGAGCACATGATTTGAACCCACGACCCGACAAACATTTGTGACTGGAAATTTCATAAATGTTGGCTATAATAACTAAATAGTTTGTAAACAATGTAAACTAGGTCAACCATTTATGAATAGGTACCACTTATGTATTGTAACTATTAGGAAGAATTATGTGCACTCTAATTGTCAAGTTAGACTTGATGCCATACAATGTGGGTATCCCATAATTTGTGTGTATAACCTGCATGACGATCTGACATGGTGCACCTCAAACCTGACAGTGTAGTTGAATTTTAACACAACAAGCAATTATTCCTCTACATGACCCATGTGATTACTGATTCAAGAATCCCTCTTAATGAATATCATAAATTTTATGCTTAGCTCATTGGGAAGGTTCTGCTTTTGGATGATTATTATTGGGTTAATGGATACCTTCCAAATGCATCCAACTAGGAAAAGGTCTCAAATCTCTTTGTAAAAACAAACTGGCCAGTCACACAAATTTACAATCTCTATTTGTAGATTATAATATTCAATATCCATACTCATTTTCACCCATACACTGAAGACACAGTTATAGAAATGAGCATAATTATGATATTTGACATCACTACAATTTAGCCGTTTTCTATCAATTCTCCTTAACATATTTTCTCGCAACCTATACGGGAGATTCAATTCCTCTATGCGAGCAAGGAAATTTCATGGAAGATACGGGTGGTAGTTGGTCAACCAACTAGAGACCCATGCTTCTACATTACACAAAATCTTGTATACCTACATCAAAGAAATTATTAGCTTTCACATCTTGACCATAGAAAGAAAAATTAGAACAAGCAAAATTAAATAACACAAAACCCACTATGTTTTCCACTCTACCAATATGTTGTGCATTTTTTTTTTGTTTTGACATCAAGATCTGCACATGATACCACTAGAAAGCTCTCAAAAAACCCACATCAAATATGCAACCTGTTTTCTCCTCTAACCTATAGAAGTAACCTTTACAAAAACATGACAACATTTCATGACAACTGGGAAACTTTGGAGCATAAATTTCTCATCTGAAAAACATTATCTTCTCTCCATTATACATTAATGACACCTTTTCCAATCACGGAGCTCAGCATATCAGATTCTAGAAGATTTGGTTTTGTGTATTGGAGAGAAGAACTTATTTTGTAAATAGTGCAAAGTTTCTCCAAAGATGCCCAGTTGTCATGAAATCTTGTCATGTTTGTTGTGAGTTTTTCAAGATATTTCTAGTGGTATCATCTATAGATTTTGATGTCAAGTTGTGCACTCATGATCAATTTTATTATAATTGGTATCAAAGTTGGGTCACAAGTTCGAATCCCATGCTCACACTGGAGGGATTGGTGAAAGCTCGGTGCTTCCACCCCTCAATCAACGTTGACTGCATGATTCACGATATGGTTTAACCACCTCCAATGGATCTTATCTAAAACTTGTATCAGACATTGACATGTTGATATTTTTGTGCAATAATAAGGCCAACAATGTGTAATTGCAGGCTGGAAAACACTAGGTGTTATGAAACCCATAACCCAAATACTATTTTAAAACCCTTGACAAGTAACAACACAATTTTTTACTCACCCCTCAGGTGCATTTGGATAGTTTTATATATCCCCCACATGTAACTCCACCCCATTCTCTCAAACCTTCAGCTTTGAACGTGCAAAATGAAAGAACTCACAACACAAAGTGTGTTCCAACCTCCAATTATTTTGTGCAATATCATATTTAAACAAATCTTCTTGAAAATTAATAGTTATTATAATTTAGAATGCAAGCATTACTCATGTTAGATTTCCTCCAATGACTGTGGGTGCACTAAATTTAGTGAAAAGGATAGCTTCTCATAGAATCCAATGGGTTGGAAAATTTTATGGTCGAACTCCTACCATGGTGCCACAACTGGTAGAAGGTAGGAAAAGTGACCTAATTCCACCATTATCTCCTTGCTTTCATCACCATAACGTTTCCTCCCATCTACCAAATTCATCACTTTTATCCCTTGTCTTGGGAGGCCCCATACTATGATGTCCCATCATGTAGTGTATGTTTTTTTGTATAATATTTCAATGCATTTTTGTATGTTATGATGCCTCTGACATGCATTCTTCTAGGGAGAATAGTCGCATCTGATTGCAAAAGGTGATCTCCCTACAAAACCGTATGGTTTACACATGATAACGTATTTCCCTTTTTCAAGGATAAGACATGTTTGATTATGTTGTCATGTCCAAGATATACAATTTTTCAAGGATAGTAGCTTGATTTTACTATATTTTGTAGTGAGATTATCTTCTTCCTATTGGATGAGGCTATTGTCCCTAAAAACGCATTTTAAATGCATCATAACCATCATCATGTTTTAAAAATCATAATTTGGAATGGATAAAAAGCGCAAAATATCACCAGTTTCGACATTCACATTTTGGAGGTTGTTGGGGATTGTGGAAGGGACTTTCAAGCATTTAGAGGTCAAATAAAATAAGATACTATCCCTACCAAAACACATTTGATGCATGGGAAGCTAGCTAGCAGGTATGTATATTTTCTAGAAATATAAGCCATTTTTCCATTCTTCCTAGGGACTTTGAAGAATTGAACGAATATTTATTCCAAAAAGTGGTATTCATTGATGGATTTCCAAGAGTTTTCCTTGCAAAAAGGGGTTTTCATTTGATATGTAGAGTTCATTATGTGCTTTTCTATGGAGGGTTTTGTAATTTATCAATTTTAATGTTCAGTCTAGAACTATCACAAATGAGGAAAATTTCCCAAATTGAGATCATGTGTGACTAACCAATTCGATTGTTACGTGTTCAAATTTGGATGTCCTCACACATATATGAGGTTTGAAAACACATTGTCATTTGTTAACTACACTTAATGGCATGGATCGAGCTTTGGTGTAGATAGCTAAACCTGCACAACTTGTGTGATATAAAAAATTGTATGCTTCATAACACGTTGCATTTTTCAACCTCCACATCACAACATACCCAAGCCCTTGTGGTTTTTAAGATCGTATATGTAGGTGTGCGTTACAAATAGCAAGAACACCAATTTATTGCCATTATTGGCAATAATAAATAAACTTGTTGACAATGGTGAATGTTGTGTAGTGCGGCTTGGGAAACACAATGTGTTTTGAAGCCTACCTTTACTTATACCATAGATTTGTCTTAAATGTAGATATACAAACATATAGATGGGGTTCTATTTGATCAAATAGTACATTTCTCATTAAAGGCATACTCTATTAATCGTTAATACATAGTGTACTTCATACTATGTAGTTCATAGTCCACCTCTGACTCTTGCACCAAAAAATTCTTTAAAAATGATAACTTCTCATGCAAGCCAAGGGGCTTGGTGTTATCAGCCTATAGAACGCAATAAAACTAACCAAATGATGTCATTATCTCCTCGCTTCCCTTGCCGTAACATTTGGTCTTGTCTACCGGTTTCATCATTTTTATCCCCCATATGGTGGGCTCGCACTACGCTGTCTCATCATGTTATGTATGCTTCTATGTATGGTTTTACGTGTTTTTGTATGTACATAGGTTCATATTGTATACTTAAGCATTTGCATAATTGATAACACATTGTGTTTCTAAAGCTCCAAAATGAGAAACAAGAAAAAACTCATATTTATAAAGAGGCTTCTACATTGTAAAACACATTGCGTTTACAAAACTTTTGCATTGTGTTTATAAAACAACAATTCAATTACAAATTTTGAGAAGCCTAATGGCCATTTCTATGTTATTATGGCCTCGCCTTTGCCATTTTTATGGCACATTATACTGAGTAAAAACAATTACAATAATAATGTTCCTTAATCACAACCTTATCAAACTCAACTATGCAATGATGCTTCACAATTGAACAAAGGTACATGATTTAAATGGAGAGATACTCTAATGTAAAATGATAAATATTATATTCTTTTGTAAATATATCTGATCTAATCATCAAGGATCCAAAGGATCTTATTCCATTTTGGGAGATAAATCATATCGATGTAGTGTTGGAGAAATCATCATAAAATTAACAAAAATCAATTATGAGAAGGATAATTAAAAGGATGTAGTATCACCCTTCACTGATGTTTTAAGAATTTCCCATGCAACACTAGCACTTCAATGAGGAAACATGATTCACATAAAATTTTGGGATATAATACACACACAATAATGTAACATTAATTTAAATTAAATTGTAAATTGTTTGCATTCCCCACACTAAGCATCACATCTATATATAAATCAGAAATTCTAAACGCAAAATAAATTTGGAAATTTAACTATCTAGTGCACTTGTAATTCAAGCTATGAAAACTAGAATCACATGTATTTAGTGCAAAAGCTTCACATCTCCTGAAGCATTCTTCTCAATCCACCTACCCTTGTTTTTTTCAAATTTTTTTCCTCGCCTATATCAACCACTTGGAAGAAAGTCAAGTGTTAGTGATACATTAAATCGGAAAATTAAAGACATTCGGTGCTACAAAGAATTCACTTTATTCCAAACTTCACCAATATTGGATTATATGTTTTGTTGACTGCAACATGCTAGCTTGTACAAACAATAAACAAACATATTAAAATATAAAATGGGAATTCAATTTCCAATTTAACCTACTACTAACACTAGTAATATATATCAACAATTATATCTACCATTTTCCCATTCTATTGGAACTTTGAAGCATTGAACATTCATTCAGATATATGAAAAACTCATCTCTCTTGGCATATGAAAGATGCCATAACTTACATAATCAATAAGGGAAGACAAGAAAGACAAGAAAGATACCATGTACCACTATCAAACTTATGTTTATATCATTATTTGTACAAAAAATTGAAAAAATATAGATTATTGCAAGACACATTGGTTGTAAATCACAATGTGCATCGATTATGCAAGAATAAATTTTAAGAAGTTAATGAAAACCTTGGTTATGATCACCTTCATTGACCAGAAAATAGCAAGTAATCTTTGATTGACCAAATAATAGCAGATGATGACATTGGTTAAATATGATAATGAACGAAATAATTACAGGTTGGACAATACTTTGTCTTTCATTCTCCATGCTTGAACCTAAAGGGTGAAGAGAACAGGTAGGAGTTGCAAGTGGGGAATACAAAAAAATACCAAATTGAAGTGAGGGGTGACTAAGCAATTGGGTTGTTACTTGTAAAAGCTTTTAGAATAGTATGTGGGTTGCAGGTTTTATAAGACCCAATGTTTTCCAACATGGAATTTTATAAAACAATATGAATGTAATCAAAATATTTTTTGATTAACACAGTAACAACCCAATTATTTTGTCACCCCTCAACTCAATTTGATTATACACCCAATATTTTCCAACATGCAATTATATATAGACAATATAAACATAATGAAGAATTTTGTTTTAGTACACAGTAAGAATGTAATGAAGACCACCTTAAAAATGTATGCAGAACACATTGAATGAGATCGATAAAAGATAATGTATTGAGTGAAGACATTATCCCTACTATTGTAAAGTTGAGCAAGGTGTGTGTGTAGTATGTGCAATGGGAAAATGCCAATGCAGAAATCAAGCAACATGTAGTAGAAAGTATGTAATGAAAAATGAATCTACTCTAAAAACACTTGAAAAGAAGTAGAACAAAGTGAATGAGATAGATAATGTATTGATTGAAGAGACTACTCTTGACAACTTGACAAAGGAGCATTGTGCAGTATGTGCAATGGGAAAATTCCAATGTAGGACTAGAGGCATCAGGTACTAGAATGCATAGAATGAAAAATGAATCTTCTATGAAAAAACTTGAAAAGAAGTAGAGGAGAGTGACTAAGATGGATAATGTATTGATTGAAGAGATCCTTCATGCTCTTGAGAAGTCAAGGAAAGTGGTCCATGTACAGTATATGCAATGAGAAAATGGAAATGCACAAATGGAAAAATTGAAGAGGTTTTGTTTTGCACAATAATTTGTCCAGGAAAAGAAAGTGAGAAATGATGCTATGTGTGGAGTTGAAGTAAATTCATAGATTCTTGAACATAGGAATTCCACGAAACACATAGAATTGGAAATGGATGAAAAGAAGGTAGAGACATGAAATTCCTATACGAATACCAAGGAGGTGTTTATAGGTAAGATCAATGGGGATGAGGAAAAATGAATGGATGGCCAACTTGTAGATACAAAAGAACTAGTTGGAAGTGTTGAAATTGAAGCAACACAACACAAGACTACAATTAACCACTTAGAAGAGGAATTAAGAGATAAGAAGAAGATTTTATCATCAAAAGAAAAGAAGATTAATTACTGCTATTGAGAGTTGCTGAGAGATTAGAAAATAAATATTTACAAGAATTTGAAGGTGTTCAAAAGTTGAAGTCTGATATCATGCACCTCAAGGCTCAATTACTAAATGTTGAACTTACCAATAATGATCCTATAAGGAATATTGAAAGATCAAAAGTGCAACATGGTGTTGCATAGCTTATAAAAGTCTAAATTACATGAATGGTAAAAATTGAAGGTGCCTTTCATTATACTCCTGTTGTGTAATGCAAGCTCGGAAGGGAGTTGTAGGGGTTCAAAGATCAAAGCAGAGAAAAAATCCATTCAATTTTTCACAGTGCCTACTAGCTAGTTGATTGTGCCTATCACATGCATTATGGTATGGAGAATAGACACTCTACTTTGGCCTCCAAACCCTTGCCACTCCCTTCCAAGCTCGCATGAATGAAGATAGTGTGTTTTCTAACATTGCAAATGATGTGACCATTTTATTTGGTCCAATCAGATGGAGAAAGGGAAATGAAATTTTTAGTGTACAAAAGAGTTGTTCTAAAATTTGAAGGTGGACTTAATTACATTTTTGGAGCATACAAAACAAAAAAAAATCATGAGGAGACTTTATGTTTTCCAACATTGCAAACAATGTGAGCATTTTATTTCTTCTAATCAGATGAAGAAAGTGAAATTCCATTTTTACTGTACCAAAGATTTGTTCTAAAATTTGAAATTTGACTTCATTACATTTTTGGTCATAATGAAATAAAAGTTTTCATAAGGAAATAACTGGCATGAGACAATGTGCTTTCCAAAAGCACAAATAATGTGAGTATTTATCTATTCCAATTAGATGAAAAAAAGGAAATGCGATTTGGAGTGTACCATAGATTTGTTCTAAAATTTGAAGGTGGACTAAATTACACTTTTGAAGCGTATGAAACAAAAAAAAAATCATGAGGAAATAACTAAGAGGAGACAATGTGTTTTCCAACACTACAAACAATGTGAGCATTTTATCTGTTCCAATCAGATGAAAAAAGGGAAATTCCATTTTGAGTGTACAAAAGAGTTTTTCTCAAATTTGAAGGTGGACTTCATTACATTTTTAGAGCATATGAAACAAAAAAAATTTAATGAGGAAATAATAGAAAAGAGACAGTGTTTTTTCCAGCACTACAAACAACATGAGCATTTTATTTGTCCCAATTAGATGAAACAAGGAAATTTTAATTTTGAGTGTATGAAAGAGTTGTTCTAAAATTTTAAGGTGTAATTCATTACATTTTTGAAGAGTACAAAACAAAAAAAAATCATGAGGAAATAACTGAGAGGAGATAGTGTGTTTTCCAACACTGCAAACAATGTGAGAATTTTATCTGTTCCAATTAGATAAAAAAATGGAAATTCTATTTTGAGTGTACCAAAGAATTGTTATAAAATTTGAAGTTGGAATTCATTAAATTTTTGAAGCATACGAAACAAAAAAAATTCATGAGGAAATAACTGAGAGGAGACAGTGTGTTTTCCAGCACTGTAAATAATGTGAGCATTTTACTATTCCAATCGGATGAAAAAAGGGAAATGCCATTTTTATTGTACAAAATATTTGTTCTAAAATTTGAAGGTAGAGTTCATTACATTTTTGGAGAGTATGAAACTAAAAAATTTCATGAGGAAATAACTAAGAGGAGATAGTGTGTTTTCCAACACTACAAATAATGTGAGCATTCTATTTGTTCCAATCAGATGAAAAAAGGGAAATTCCATTTTGAGTGTACCAAAGAGTTGTTCTAAAATTTTAAGGTGGAATTTATTACATTTTTGGAGTGTACGAAATAAGCTTTTTTTCATGAGGTAATAACTGAGAGGAGATAGTGTGTTTTCCAACACTGCAAACAATGTGAGCATTATCTGTTCCATTTAGATGAAAAAAGGTAAATTCCATTTTGAGTGTATGAGAGAGTTATTCTAAAATTTTAAGGTGGAATTCATTACATTTTTGGAACATACGAAACAAAAAAAAATCATGAGGAAATAACTAAGAGGAGACAATGTGTTTTCCAACACTACGAACAATGTGAGCATTTTATATGTTCCAATCAGATGAAAAGAGGGAAATTCCATTTTGAGTGTACAAAAGAGCTTTTATAAAATTTGAAGGTGGAATTTATTACATTTTTTGGAGTGTATGAAACAAAAACTTTTCATTAGGAAAAAATTGAGAGGAGATAGTGTGTTTTCCAACACTACACACAATGTATGCATTTTAACTGTTCCAATCAAATGAAAAATGGGAAATGCCATTTTGAATGTACCAAAGAGTTTTTCTAAAATTTGAAGGTGGAATTTGTTACATTTTTGGATAATATGAAATAAAAAATTTCATGAGGTAATAACTAAGAGGAGACAGTGTACACTACAAACAATGTGAGCATTTAATCTGTTCCAATCAGATGAAAAAAGGGAAATGCCATTTTGAGTGTACCAAAGAGTTGTTCTAAAATTTAAAGGTGCAATTCATTACATTTTTGGAGCGTACAAAACAAAAAAAATTCACGAGGAAATAACTAAGAGGAGACAATATGTTTTATAACACTTCAAACAATGTGAGCATTTTATCCGTTCGAATCAGATGAAAAATGGGAAATGTCATTTTGAGTGTATGAAAGAGTTGTTCTAAAATTTGAAGGTGGAATTCATTACTTTTTTGGAGCGTGCAAAACAAAAAAAATATATTATGATATAACTGAGAGGAGATAGTGTGTTTTCCAACACTGCAAACACTGTATAACAACACTGTGGGTTGTTGGTTTCATAATACCTAGTGTTTTCCAATTTCATTGCATCCTTACTATCTAATTCACAAAAGGTTCTCAAGACAACAAAAAAGCATACCAAATTAAGGTGAGGGGTGACGTAGAAATCAGGTTGTTACTTGTAAAGGGTTTTAGAACAGTATGTGAGTTGTAGGTTTTATAACATCCATTTTTTTCCAACCTAGAATTTTACAGAACAATATGAATGTCTTGAATTTTTTATTTTATTTAGATAATACAAATGTAATGAAAGAAAACTTCAAAATTTATAACAAGTCTTACTTAGTGTAAAATTTGTACTTAAATTTCTTAATATGATCCAAATATACATGCATAGTATGATTGTAGGTTGGAAAAAATAGTGGGAGGTGTTGTGATGGATCTCAACTCTTGTGTTGGTGCATGAACTAGATCACTATGTTGTTGACATTGTCGACACCTTCTAGAATGTTGAATGTAGTCTTGCTTCATGGAAGGCCAATAGTATCCTACTCTGAGGAGCTTTTGGACTAGGTTAGGTCCGCTAGAGTGGGATCCACAAATACCTTCGTGGACCTTTTGTAAGGTCATTTGTACTTATTCTACGTTAAGGCACTAGAGTAACATATCATCTAGGCTATGATGGTATAGGGTTTCTCCTAAGATCATAAAATGGGAGGTCCTATGGGTGAAGGTTTTCTTTTGAGTAGTCGTTAAGTCAATTGGTATGATACCATTTTGGATATACTCAAAAGTATCTTGGTTTCATGGGGAGTTAGGACCAACAAACAACACATACCATTTCTGATTCTAGGATGTCGAATGCAGGCACTAGTAGTTGTTCCACGAGGAATTCATATTTAGGCACATTCTAAGGAATATCTAGTAGTGAGCCTATTATGGCCATTGGATCAACAGATCTGTTATTAACCTAAGGAATTTGTTCAAAGGTTATTTTGATGAAGTACTCCTTGAAGCTATCCACCATTCTTTTGTATGGTAGTAATTTGTCATCTTTTGTTTGGTACTCATCATTCACCTATCTAATTACTACTTGGGAGTCTCCAAAGACATGTAGCTCTTTTATTCTCCATTTGATCACCATTTTGAGCCCTATGATAAGAGCTTCATACTTTGAAATGTTGTTTGTACAGGGGCATGCAATCCTGTAGGCTTTGGGTATACTATCTCCTTGTGGTGTGAGAAATAATATTCTTGCTCCTAAACCATGTTGAGTATGAGACCTATCAAAGTATAGAATCCACTGGCATGTCTATTCTATCATCAAGATGTTCTCATCTAGAAAATCCACTATGAGAGGTTTATGATCATCTATGGGTGCTTCAACCAATTGGTCTACTATGACTTGTCCCTTTATAGCTCTCCTGTCTATGTATTCTATATCAATTTCACTCAGGATCATCATCCATTTGGCTATTTGACCTGTTAAGGCTACTTTTTCTAGTAAATACTTTAGTGGGTCCATCTTTGATATCAGTTTCAATTTTTTGTTTAAGATGTAATGTCTCAACTTTTTTGTAGAAAAACAACCGAGAGATAGGCTCTTTCAATGGGGGAATATTTCAGTTCATAGCCCACTAGTGTTCTATTGATATAGTGTACTACCCTTTTCTTTATTGTTTTCATCTAGCTGTGCCAGGAGAGCTCCCAATGCTACTTGTGTGGTAGACACATAAAGTATCATCTCCTTTTCTGGAATTGGTGGCATGAGTATAGGAGGAGCAAGTAGGTACTCCTTGACTTGATGAAATTCCTGGTCACATCTCCCATCCCACTTGAAGGTGTTGTCCTTGTGTAGGAGATGAGTGAAAGGGTGACATTTATAGATCTGTTAATTGTGCGATAAATCACCTGATTGATTGTAGCTTCCCTTGTAGGCTCCTCAGCTGTTTGTGTGTCTTTTCTGGAGGCATTTCCATTATAGCTTTTACCTTGGTAGGATCCACCTCTATCCCTCTTCTTGAAACTATGTACCCTAATAGCTTTCCAAAATTTACTTCAAACACATATTTTTTAGGGTTGAGTCTCATATTGTACTATTCTAATCGATCAAATACCTTTGCTATGTTTGTCAAGTGATATGCCCTTTTGATTGACTTTGCTAGGATGTCGTCCACATAGTCCTCCACTATTGTGTCTAGCATGTCATGGAATATGGTTGTCATTGCTCTTTGATAGGTTGCTCCTACATTCTTCATATCAAAAGATATTACATTCCAACATAAATTTTCCCAAGCACAAGTGAATGTTGTTTTGTGTTGGTCATTTGGAGAGATCTTTATCTAGTTGTATCCTAAGAAACCATCCATTAAGAAAAGAATCTCATGCCTTGATGTTAGATCTACTATCATGTCAATTCTCAGTAATGGAAATTCATCTTTCGGAAAAGCTTTATTCAAGTCCCTAAAGTTTGTACATACCCTTATGCCCCTAGTAGGTTTGGACACTGGCACTAGGTTTGATATCCATTGTGGATAGTCGATGGGTCTAATGAAACCCTTATCTAGTAACTTATTTAGTTCTACCTTCACTAATAATGCTATTTGGGGATGCATCTTTCTAAGTTTCTATTTGAAAGGCTTCACTCCAGGGATGACAACTAGATGATGCACCACTAATGTTGGATCTAGTCTAGGCATATCAGCATAGGTCTAGAAAAAGTTTATCTTTCTCTCGTTGATGAACACTGTAAATTTTGCTTTCTCTTTAGGATCAAGTGATGCTGCATAGTATGTTATCTTTGGGTCCTTTGGTGTACCAACATTTATGGATTCCATTTCTTCTACAAGGAGTTTTGATCTTTCTTGATATTAAAATATGGGGAGATTGAATCCTCCATCCTCGGGTGCGTTTGGGAGGTTTTCACCTTTGGATGTGTCCTTATTTTTCTCTTTTCTATATCCAATAGAGCCATAGTGTGGTTTTCTCTAGGGGATCATATTTTTATGTTTTTTCTTTCATTTTTGTGACTAGAAAATTCAATCTCTCCACCAAAGTATGCCTCTTGTTCTAGTTCCATGACGAACCCTGCTTTGCGATCTCCTACTGGTATGTCTATTCAAAGTCCCATGAAATTTGTGATGGCCTCATCATTTTGGAATTGATCTAAAATAGGTGCATGTTGTTGTTGATCCCAATCTATGAGTTGAGGATAATAGAGTGGGAGACTATCATCTTGGTCTGCAAAGCTTATAGAAGTAGGTGAAAGGGTCAATATGGCTTTGGTGTCTTTTTCCCACTGAGTATCTAGGTCATCATTACTAGAGTCGGGGGAATCATATCCTATGATGAAGGAAGGAGAATCCCATTCATATTCGTTAGAGTCTATTTCAAAATGGTAATAGATGTTGGGAATGGTTTCCATGTACTGGAGGGGGAACCTATCAATTCTAAAGTTTTCAAATAAATATTCAATGGGTAATCATTTTCCATGACATGGTAGATATCTAGTGCCTTAATGGTAGCAGAAGTTTCTCATTTCTTCCAAGAGGTTCGTCCAGGTTTTGGGATGCCCACGTCTTTTGGTTTATAACTTAGCCCCATATTCTTCTATCTCTGTTCCACTATGATAGGATCTGATCAGCCTTGTTTCTGTAGCCCTAGGCCACATGTTCCATTGTATCCCATTTGTTTGACAAGTTGATACCCCTTAGTGTTAGGATCAATTAAAATCGGTTGTGGCTTTTGGGGTTCTATTTGGTCCTCCTTATAAATCATAGATGAAAGGTCCTCCTCAAACATTTCTCCATCTTTTATGTCTCCCAATTTGGTAAAAATAGTGGGTTTGGCTATCTTTTGTACTATCTGGATCTCTTTTGGACCTCCATACACTTTAGGTGTTGGTGGGAGCATGCCAATGTAGAATGCTTGGTTAAAATGGTAGTGCTTGTTGCCCTTGTCAAGTACTTGGATCTTAGCTTCTGCTTTTGGTTATTCAGTTGATGTGTTTTTAGTGGAGGTTGATGATAGCATGGAAGGGTTGATATAAGAAAAGGAATGGAAGACTATATCATTTCTAGGCACATGTTGGATTTTATTGTATTTCTCCTCCAACTTCGCATAAAAATGGAAAGGTTCAGGATCAACATATAGTGTTACTTCCTTTCCTTCATGGGGAAAATTTAGTAAAAAATATAAAGTGGAAGGGATTGTCTGTAATGTGTGGATCCAAGGGCATCCCAGGAGTAGGTTGTATGGTAACTCAATATCTAGTACTTGACAAGTAGTTTATGTTACTATTGGTCCTATCTGCATTGACAACTTGACTGTGCCTTCAAAATTTCTCTCTAAGTCATTGTAAACCCTTATGGTGATACTCTTGCCTTTGTTAATCACGTCAGCAGGATACCCCAGTTGTTTTATGAATTTTAAGGTAAAAATGTTTAAGCCTGCACCATTATCTATCAACACTCTTTTGAACATTGTTTTATGAACACCAACCTCTATGTATAGAGATTGATTGTGGAATGTTCTTTGTGGTAAATATTTCTCTAAAAATACTAAGTGATTACTTGTAGTGATTTTTCCAATCATGGCTTGGAACTAACTAGAATCAAGGTTGTTAGGGATTGACATTTCCAAATATTTTTCCAATATCTCCCTATATGTTGGTGATAGTTTTAACAATTATAGGATTGAGATGAGGGCAAGTGTCTTCTTTAACTGTTACACAATGTTGTAGTCACTTGGTGACTTGCTTGTGGGTTTGGGAGGTGCTCCTTTTATTTTAACTCTTCCTCAATGGGTAGTTATGTTGCAATTGTTGTCTCCTCTTCTAATTGTTACTAAATTTTCCATACTATCATAAACTTGTGAGAGGGTTCCCAAAACTGTGTTCCTGTATGTGTAATTAGCATTATGGTATTCTTGTCCCTTTTATTTATCATTCCTCTTAGCATGGTTTGGGATCAAGTTTGAGTATATTTGCAGGTCCTTATTTCTAGGATGATGATCAATGTCTACTTCCCCTTTGTCTATCAAGTCCTGAATGATATGTTTGAGGCATATGCAATTATTAGTCATATGTCCTTTGATCATATGGAAATCACACATCTTTCTCATTGTACCATGGTGTCTTAAAGCTAGGTTCCTCATAATTTGGGTGGTCATTTGTTTTGATGAGGTTATTTTGTACTAGTTTGTGCATGATGGTCTCAAGTGACTCACCTAATACAGTAAATTGCCTCTTAGGTTGATCATATTGCCTTTGTTGCCCTCCTTTATTTTTCTGTTGGTTTACAACCTGATTGTTCTTGAGATAGGTAGTCTGGTTGATTTGTGTGTTGTTGGGACCATAGTTTTTTTGTGCCACCTATGGTTTATTTCGATTTGTGTTGTGTGCATTCCATACTTCTCTAGCATCTACCACTCCATAATTTATAATGTTCTTGTTTTTAGCCTAGATTTTGGGTTTTTCATTTGAGCTAGAGGGATTGTCTTCTGAGTTTTATAGCTCTCTCAATATGTAACCCCTTTTTGATTGTTTCTTCGAAGTCTACAAGACATAGCATAGTGAGTCAATAGTTTATCTCAGGCAAAACATTCGTGATGAATATATCCACCAACTCCTTGTTTGGAATGGGCCATTTGCATCGACTTGCTTTGTGTCTCCATCTTTATAAGTAGGAGGTGAAGGACTCTCCTGGGATTTTTTTGATGATGGATAAAATTTTGATGGTGAAATCTTGTTCTATGTTAAACACGAAGTGGGTTATAAATTCAACTCATCAAAAATTTTGATTCCAGGTTGTAGATGAGTGAACCACTCCATAGCATGAACTGTAAGGCTACGTGGAAAGAGACGCATGAGGTAGGAATCATTGTTCTTCACCTCTATACATGATACCGATAAGTCTCATACATGTTCTACTAGATCTCCTACTCCTTTGTACTTTCTTTCAAACGTGGGTATCTCAAAGTTTTTTGGAAATGGTAGTGCTATGATGGAATGATCGAATGGGAATAGATAAATTTCCTACATGGTGTAGATCTTCTTTTGTTTTCCTATTTGCATATCTTCTATTTTTGGGTGACCGCATCTAGCTTGAGTTTCATCTCTGTTTTTGGCACATGTGTTTGTGAACCCTGTGTGTAATAACCTTGTTGTCCTATCAGGTTTTGGTTATAGATTGGTTATTATGAAGGTACAAGACCTTGATATCCATATGCGATGTAAGGAGGGTTAATTTCTTTCCATGAGGGTGGAACATACAAAAGGTTTCCCTAATGATGCATTGGTAGGCCACCTTGTTGTTGGGGCGACTAATTGAGGGTGCTCTATGGCACACCCTACTAGTTAGGACTAAAATGAAGGTTACCTGATGATGCATTGGTGGGACACCTTTTTGTTGGGATGACTGATTGAGGGTGCTCTGTGGCACACCCTGCTGGGTAGAACTAAAATAAAGGCTACCCTAATGATGCGTTGGCAGGACACCTTGTTGTTGGGATGACTGATGGAGGGCACTCTATGGCACACCTTGTTGGGTAGGATTAAAATAAAGGTTACCCTGATGATGCATTGGTGAGACACCTTGTTGTTGGGATGACTAATCAAGGGTGCTCTGTGGCATACCCTCCTGGGTAGGACAAAAATAAAGGTTACCCTGATGATGCATTGGCGGGGCACCTTGTTGATAGTATTGCTGGTTGTTATGAGGAGGATTATGTGTTCCACCCTATTGAGGGTACTGGTTATTTTGAGGGGGGACTTGTGCTCCGCCTTGTTTAAGATAGTTATTATTCTAGGAAGGGCCAATGCTGGATGTGTTCTAAGGTATGTATTGAGATGGCCCCCCTTGGTACATTTGTGCTACTGCTACTTGTTCAACCTAAGTTGGTTTTCTGAACAAGGGGTTCTCTTTGGGTTGATCATTATTTTGTGAGAACATGGGTGGCATATTTGGTCTTTTTGGAGGTTGGGTTATTTGTCTCACAACCAATTTTTCCCCTAAGGGAATAAGATTGGGGTCTTTGAGAGATTTTGCATTGAAATACATGGGTAACTTAGCACCACTTTGTGCTAGTTTGAAGAAATAGGAGTTTGGGTCTTTTCTTAACAACCTATCCATTAGTTTGAGAACCTTGGGGTTATTATAATGTTCAAATAGTTCTTGCTTGTTTATCTCTTCTTCATCGTTTACCTCTTCTATGATCCTTGGTTTGGGTCTTGGTTACCTTGTTCCATAACCTCCTTTTGTTTGCGGCTTATTTCCTCCTTAATGAAAGTGTCTCTATATACTGGTCTCTTCTGGGGAGTTTCAAGGTCACTTGGCCTATAGCCCCATGGGCTACTCTCATCATTCATGGTGTTCATTTGTGGGATACTGGTGGTATTATTGTTGGCTTCCATCTTATTTCTATGCTGTGATCTTGTGGTTGTCATAAACAACTTGGCTCTCCTATGGGAAATTGTGTACCCTCTAGTTGACTTAATTTTTTAAAGACCTGATTTTGTCCTATAGATTATGTAAGATATTGGAACTGTTAGAGCAAACCCGGATTTTGACTATAGTAGAAGGAATACAAGTTTGGATTATTTCTGGAAGCTCATTTATAGAAGTTATATACCAACCTAGTTCTAGTTTCGTGAAGCACCTAAAGGTGTTTCTTGAGAGCTTTTGGACTTAGATGCATGAGTCTATAATTACGACCTATGATCTTTACCTTAGGGATCTTGACCTTTCGCGAGATCATGAATGGGATAATTATTGCCATGTAGATGGTGGTAATATGGGTCTCTTTGCTACTATGTCAACTTTCTCTAATATGGGTCTCTTTGCTACTATGTCAACTTTCTCTTCCTCTTAATCTAGGACAATTGATGTGGTGAGAAACTGGTGGGGTGTTTCGTTCTTCTAAAAAATTAAGGTTCTTAAGCTACTTATTATGTCTGTTTGTTCACCTTCGATATATGTGAGACTAGGTTGATAGATCGGTGCTACAAGATTTGGTTGTTGAACTAGGGAAGTGGGTCACAAAATGGTCATAAAGTTTGGTGGTGTTTATGGAATGGTTGTTGTGAAGCTCATGACCCTAGGGTTTGAGTATTATTTTGGATGAAACTACTTCTTGGAAATCAAAAAATGTTCAAGAACTAAAGTCCATATTCCACTTCCTTGTCTAGAGGATATGTTGTAGGAAATTCTACTTGTACTATCTGCGAGTCCCAAGTAAATGTTAATATCATGGACGTATTGAGTGGAGGAATGACCTTAATGGTTTGTTTGATTTTGATTTCAAATAGGTAGGATGGAAATAATGGATGTGGGACTATCTGACCTTTTGTCTTTCCAATTTTTTTGGTTCGAACAATGATCTTAACAACTTTTTTTTCAACTTTTTCTCTATGTTTTGAAGTATGGCAAGCGATAAGACAAAATTTGGACTAACTCAACAAGCATGGACTTATGTGACCTTCATGTCTATAACTGAGGTTGTGAAATCACAACACCCAAGCCATAGTTTCCAAATGTTTACTTTGATTAATGTACCTTGAAATCAAAGCCAGAATGTTCAGAAACCTTTAAGGAAAGATCCTTTCAAAGGGGTGAAAACATAAGGCTTCTCTTACAAGTGCACTAAATCAAAGGGTTTGTGGTTTAACCATCTCATTTAGTGTTTGTTTTGAATATGTTCTTATTCTTTAAATTAAACACAAAATTTTATGTCAAATTGTTTTGAATGTAATGGGCTAAGTTTAACATAAACTAGCAATTACAACCCTCGGGGATAGACACCATTCTCTTAGGTAGGCCTGCCTCATGCTTCGATGAGACGATTTTACATGCAACTTATGGCATGGACCTGTAGTCGGACATGGAAAGTAACTTCTTGGAAGTAAATTATGATGAACCACTTTCAGAGAATGTTTTTGGATAATAGGGTGGCTTCTAAAACAGTTTGGTTCTTAGTGGTAACTGTGAATGTGGAAATATGACACTCAGCCACTGGCCACTTAAGGCTCTTTAACCATTCCTGTTCCACTTAAGGTATGGGATTAGGTGCAATTTTTTGTCAGCACAACTTGAAGCTACTTTCGTACAAGTTCACAACCTTTACTATAGCTCACCAGTAAATTGGCTTTGAGACCTTGCAATGAGTTTTCCAGTGTGGGATGTATCTCAAGGCAACCCCCCTCTTTAAGGTAAACTTAAAAATAAAGTGCAATGCTCAAAAATTCTCTTTCGCTCACTCAAGATCGCCAAAAGGTGTGAGGGGAGAAGATAAAACACTTTTATCTTTTCCAATCAATGAATGCATAGTGAAGAATCCATAGCAATTTGATTCATTTTAAACACCTCGAGCGATGTTATCCCCAAAATTTTTGTGAATAAACAAAACAAAGTTCTTTTTAACTTGCATCAATATGAAATGTTCAAGACATCAAGTAATTAAGATAGCAATGGTGAAATATCATAAAGAAACATTTGTTCATTTTTATGAGCTCCAATAGAGGTGTTTCTAAGAAAGGCAATCCTTGTCCTATCTTGGTCAACAAATCTAAAAATGTGCATGCATCAACAAAATGAAAACTGATTTCGCTCTTTTTATGCACCAAAATTAAAGGTTCCTACTTATGAAAACATTAGATGTGTTCATTTTTAGAGCCCAAAACTGAAGTGTTTTTTTTCTTTTTATGAGCACCAAATGAAAGTTCCTAAGTTAAAAAGCTTAAAATTTGTTCATTTTATCAACACCAAGATCAAGTGTGAGTTTGTTGTTGTTCATTTTTAGAGCACTAAAATGAAAATTCCTAAGTTAAAAAAACTTAGATTTTTTTATTTTTTTAACAACACCAAAATCAAAGTGTGAGTTTGTTGTTGTTCATTTTTAGAGCACTAAAATGAAAATTCTTGAGTTAAAAAAAAAGTAACTTCAATAACTAGGACTGGTCATCTTCCCTACAATAAACATGTTAGAGTCACTGGAATCCTGCACCAAATCTATCAACTCCTGCTTACACATCCAAAAACAAACACCTGCTAGTGAAAACCTATTACAAGAGTGCAAGATTGTTGCATTTGTTCGTCAGAACAACTGCTTAGAATAGAAAAAACAAATGCACAAGTTTCAAACAACTGCACAGTTTTAGAAACAAGTGCTAAAAAACCAAGTTAGATAAATGCTAACTTAAAAAATTATAAATGGACTAGTTTTAGACAAATATGTCATTCCCATGACAAATGCACAGTTCTTTTGACAAATGCACCATTCTTCTAACAAATGCGTAGTTTTATTGACAGACAAATTCTCAGACTTTCTAGATAGATGCTTAGGTCTTTTAGACAAGCACATGAAAAATTTGAAAAAAGTATTTCCAGGACCCGTAGCTTCAAAAATGACTCAAAAAAATGTTAGAGGAGCGGATAAGTGTCCCATCGGGTGTGCCAGAATGTGTGAGGGTGAGAAAGGACATTAGATTAATGATCAAAGAGGGACATAAAAGCAATCTAACAAAGAAATCTAATCTACAACCAAAAAGCTTAAATCTAAAATCTAGAAACTCCTACACATACGAAGTTGAGCTATACTAATGCAAACATAATAAGAAACCTATTGATTATCATATGAACTGAAAGCAAAATATAGTTTCACCATCCTGTAGCAGAGTGTATTTGCTTGATGTTATATTGCTCTTATCATAGTGAAGCCTCCAAAGTTTGTGTGCAAAGTGTGGATGAATGCTTGTTGTGTTTGGTTGATCGAAGGCAATGGATGAATTTCTCTCAAGGATGATCTTGACAACACTTAGTTGTTTAATATATGTTGATTCTCCAATCCTTTTTTTGTGAGGAGAGAGGTTTTTTACATAGAAAATGAGTTTTGAAATGGACTATCAAGATCATTTTTAAGAATATCCAGATCAACGGTTGGAGTGTGTTGAGAGGATTTAGACATGAGAGAATTGTGCAAAGTGGATTGTAAAATTTGTGTGATTGGGAAATAGATTGGCCAATTAGGAATGTGATTGATGAGTCAGGATTGTGATGGCTTAGTTAGGAATGTGATGTTTTAGTTAACATAATAGATTGATTAGTTAACAAATTAGATTGCTTAGTCAAAAATTGTAATTTACTCAGTCAGAAAGTGGGTGAGGAATATGAATTAATTGATTTAATTAATTAATTCCTTTTTGAGGTTTGAATGTGCAAATCAAGTTTGAATTTTACAAACAAAGTTGCATTAGTTTTGATTTGATTTTGATAATTGATTTGAATAATTTGATTTAATTATTCAAATTTTAGAGGGAAAGTGTCATAATTAAATTATTATTTAATATTTTAATCCACATAGGGGAATAAGGTGATTTAGCGACATAATTAAATAATTGGCACTATTTAATTAATCAGGATGAAATAAGGTGGGATTAAGACTATTAAATACATGAGATTTACTTAATTGGTCGAAATGATGAAATGCGACTTAATCAAATAATGTTGTTTTATTTAATTAATAGAGGAATTAGGGTTTTTGGGACTTTATTAAATAAATAAAATTTATTAAATTTGTCTGAAATGATGAAAAAGTGAATTAATTAAATAAGTTGTATTATTCAATTAATAGAGGAATTAGGGTTTTTGATGTTGTTTTGATGTGGTGCAATGCGGTGTGATGCGGGAACATTGCGGTATAATTTTGAGATGATTTGAGACATTACAGGATAATTCCAAGATGTTCTGGGATGATTTTGAGATGATGCAAGATGATTTGAGACATTACAAGATGATTCTGAGTCATTTAGAGATGTTATGGGATGATTCCAAGCCATTCTAAAGCATTACGAGATGATTTTGAGTCATTTTGAAGTGTTATAGGATGATTTTGAGTCATTCCAAAGTGTGATAGGATGATTCTGAGTCATTTTGAAGCGTTACGAGATGATTCTGAGTCATTTTGAAGTGTTACGGGATGATCTCGAGTCATTCTGAAGTGTTATGGGATGATTCTGAGTCATTCTGAGATGATCAAAGATGATGTTTCATATCGTTTGACATTGTTTGAGGTTGTTTAATGTTGTTTAGTGTTGTTGGATGTCGTTCAATGTTGTTTGATGCCTTTCAAGGTTGTGTGATAGGTGTCAAGTCAATTTTACATGTCTATAGTTATATATTTTGCATTGCTTCTAGTTTGTCTAAACATTATTCACTTATTTAACTCATATTTCCACAATGGATTGTTAGCTGGGCCAGCCAAACTATTGCTTACAAGTTGAAAGGTGATTAAATACTATTCTGAGAATTCTTATTCTCAATTTGAATGTACGATGAGGATAGGACTGAGCCAAATAAGCAAGAGTATATATATAAATGAAGATAGGGCCGAGCTAGATAAGAGTTAGTTCTCAGAGATCTCTATAAATCTGGGCAGGGTGGGAACCAAAGTTCTTTATGCATCACTAAGGATAGGGAGAGTGGTGAGCAGTGAACTGTATATGTAACATGTTAATGGTTACCATCATGTTATGTATATAGCATGACGGGTATGGTATGTATGGCCTTTAGACAATCAACGAAAGTTAATTGAGGAAGGGAGCCCTTTCTAAACTAAACTAGCAAGGTAGTTTGGCTAGATCCAAAACATATGTGAGCAATATTGAACTTGGCGACTCGTGACTCCATACATCCAAACCTCTTCAAATTTATGACTTGGAAAAATAACTCATGACTCAAGGTTTAGGAAATTACAAACACTAAGGAAGGTTGAATGAGGTTCAAACACAACTATAGGTAGGTAGGTAGGTGGGTTTTGAGTGAGGTTTCTAGATAACTATAGTTAGTTCCTAGAGGAAATATGTGACATTCATAAGGGCTATAGGCACCACATGTGTTGCTATATGAATAGGTCATTTCCTAATAATGTATCTATCTACATTAGCCCGCATTGGATATCTATCCACAATATCTCAGCATGCCGGGAGAGCATAGGAAAGGAATAGGATCATTGTTGCATTAAACTCACTTTCCAAGAGTACACTTGCACCAATTAATTAAATAAACATACTCACTTGCTGAGATATTGTACACTCATCAATCAAGATAGTACGGCCTTGCTCAACCCACTATCAATCGACTGTCCCAACACATCAAGGTGGAAGGCCAAGGGATCTCTCTTGGTTATTAGGAGATTCATTGCCAACCTCATCCACCTTGTTGTTTCAAAATGAGGGATGTGGAGGGATATGTTGATAAAATGGTTCAAAAGGAAGGATGCTACCAATGGGATATGTTTCATCTATATTTGCAGGATCATCTCTCTTAAATAAATATTCTTGTTAAACTGATTTTACTTCTCCTCTACTGAAATATGCTTGATCGATTCAATAGTTAGTTATTCTTTCTCCTTTGTAAGGTGTGTTTTCACAAAGGAAGGAAATAGAGACAACCACATGGATGAAATAATTTGAGAGCAACTTCTTCTCCATAGTTCCAAGGAGAAGGCATTTTGATCATTTGGCAGGCATGGGGATGGATGAGATTTGAGAGAGCAATTAACTAATGATCTCGCTACATCATAAGGGGGATGAGAGTTTATCGAGGGAGAGATACAAACTAACTTGTTAATTATTGAAGATCACGTTGTATCAGTCTTATCACATCAATACCATGATTGACTTAGGGATTGAGGAAAAACAATTACTACTATGGATAGGGGCCCTCCACCAATCCAATGTGATCATGAAGATTGAGAAAGGGTGACCTTAGTAAATATATTAGCCAACTATTGGAGGGAGGGAACATACTGAAGATCCAAATAGTCATTGTTTGATGTTGTGAATATATGAGCCAACTGTCAAAGGTAGAGAACATACTTAAGCCACCGTTCGACATCGAACCGATCTCCTTAGGGCTTAGACAAAATGGCCCCACTAGAAAAGTTTCGAGGTGGGTGGGAAGAAGCATGGCATAGATGCTTGACATAGATGGCTAGGTTGTTGGCCCAATTGAATCCAATACTAGACTAAACTGGATGCTTGGTCGGGCTAATGACCTTCCCAAATCCACTACTAGACCAGATGCTTGGTCGGGCTGACGAACAATTCTGTAGGTCTCTGGAATTCATTACATTTTTGGAGCATATGAAATAATTTTTTTCAGGAGGTAATAACTAAGAGGAGACAATGTACACTATAAAAAATGTGAGCATTTTATTTGTTCCAATCAGATGAAAAAAGGGAAATGTCATTTTGAGTGTACCAAAGAGCTGTTCTAAAATTTGAAGGTGGAATTCATTACATTTTTGGAGCATATGAAACAAAAAATTTAATGAGGAAATAACTGAGAGGAGGTAGTGTGTTTTATAAAATTGCAAACAATGTGAGCATTTTATCTGTTCCAATTAGATGACAAATTGGAAATGCCATTTTGAGCGTACAAAAGAGTTTTTCTAAAATTTGAAGGTGGACTTCATTACATTTTTGGAGTGTACAAAACAAAAAAATTCATGAGGAAATAACTGAGAGGAGATAGTGTGTTTTCCAACAATACAAACAATGTATAACAACACTATGGGTTGTAGGTTTCATAATACCTAGTGTTTTCCAATCTCATTACCTTTTTACTATCTAATTCACAAAAGTTTCTCAAGACAATAAAAAAAAATACCAAATTAAGGTGAGCGGTGACTTAGAAATGGGTTGTTACTTCTAAAGGGTTTTAGAATAGTATGTGAGTTGTAGGTTTTATAACATCCACTTTTTTCTAACCTATAATTTTACAGAACAATATGAATGTAATGAAGGGAAGCTTCAAAATTAATATCAAGTCTTACGCATAGTATGATTTTCGGGTTGAAAATATAGTGGGAGGTGAGTACATAATTTATGAAACCTCCAACCCACACAATGTTGTAAAACCCTCTACACACTAATGGTAAATGAAAACCCATCTTTGCAATGAATAACCGTTCAATTCTTCACAGTTCCTAGGCAAAAGGGAAAAATGGTATATATTTCTAGCAGATAAACATACCTACTAGCTAGCTTCCCATTCTTGTCACATGCAGTATTGTAGGGAGAATGGTTTCTTTGCCTCAGACTCCAAACCCCTCCAACCCCTACATCCTTTAAAATGAGAATATAAAAAATAGTGACATTATGGGCTTTAAGTGGTTTTCAAAATATATCATTTTATTTTAGAACCCATATTGTGTTTTCTAACCTGGTTATATATTCTACATGGTTTCTAGTTTCTCTAAATGTTATTCAATTATTCCAGTCATATTTCCACAATGGGTTGTTATTTATTTCATTCAACTTCCTCTTAAAGTTTTGTGTTGTGAGAACATTCAAATGGAAAATTTTCAAAATGAGCAAATGAGAGGAAACCAAATTTCAAAAACCCTCAACAGAAAAACACATAAATAGCTTTGCATTTCAAATGAAAACCCCTTTTTTCAAGGAAAACCCTTTGTTTTCCCATCAATGAAAACCCATCTTCACAACGAACAACCATTCATTTCTTCACAGTTCCTAGGAAAAATGACAACTTGGCATATATTTTTGGTAGATATACATACCTGATAGCTAGCTAGTTGTTTGTGTCTATCAAATGTGTTTTGGTAGGGAGAGTGGCTGCTCTGCTTTGGCCTCCAAATTCCTACAACTCCTTTATGATCTCTAGCAACCTCCAAAATGTGAATGTCGAAAATGGCAACAATCTGGGCATTTTTTATTTCCAAATTATGATTTCAAATGGCCATGTTTTGGGACTTTTTTCCATTCCAAATTATTATTTTGAAAAATTTCTGGTGGTTCCATGTTTTCCTGATGACATGATAGGTGACGACATGTTCGTAAACATTCATTCGTCAATGTGGTCTGTCAAGTCTTATCGTTGGTGTGTTTTGTCTATCCATTAAGTCTTTCTATAAGTGTGTTTTGTCCAGCGCATGGGATGGGGATGGGTATTATGTTATAATGTTACATACATAGGTTATTTTTGTTAGGAGTTTAGGAGTTTTAAATATCATATTTATTATAATAAAATAATAAGGATTTGAGAGCAATATATACATATCTCTCTATCTCCCTCTCTCTCACCTTCCCTCTCTACTCTCTATCTCCACTCACCTCTCCCTCTCTACCTACATTTCCCTCAATCCTCCAACCATACCTCTCTACCTACCTCTCCCTCCCTCCCAACTTCCCCCCTCTCTACCTCTCTCCCCTTCCCTCTCTACTCTTTATAACCCCTCACTCAATATACCTACCTCTACCTATATTCCTTCCACCTTACCTCCCCTCTCTCTCCCTCTATCCCTCCCACCCTACCTCACTACCTCCCCCTCCCTCCCATACCTCTTTATGTATCTCTATCTCTCCTCTCCCACCATCCCTCCTAACCTTCATCTCCCTTCCATTGTCCCCAG